>CM067218.1:105841347-106303843 GCA_034190945.1 Octodonta nipae
CATTAGTTTTTATGTTCAAGGCATTTATAGGAAATGGAAGCACCAATTTGTTATTTTTTTTTTAAGGTCGATTTAGTAAGAATATTTGTACAGTTTTTGTTATGAATTATTTTAATGTATAAATAAATAGTGTCATTTTTCACTGTATTTGTTAATTTATCTTTTGTAAATAAATAAATATAATTTCAATATTAGTTTCATTTATTTTGATGGTACATTGTCGTCTAAATGTTATATTTATTATATTCTTGATTATTTTTATGTGTTCTTGGGAAATAACACCACAATCAATCAATATTCAAGCAAAATTTTCCTTTGTTTCGATTGTGGTGTTATTTCCCAAGAACACAAAAAGAAATCGATGATACAGCCCCCTATTGGTGACATTTGGGACCAGAAACTGCAGATTCCTTCTTTTAGTATGGTGATGATCTGTCAAATTCAACAAACGTCAAATTTAGTACTTGAAGAATTTGTTAAGATGCTTTTGATGCTAACCTAACCTGTCATGGGACAAAATGCGACACATTTTTTAATATTGAGTTGCCCATCTATCTTTATTGTATGATCTGTGATAACCTGTTCAAAGAATATGTTGTCTAACTCTGTCTCACTAAAAAACATGAAAGAAGAAATCGGTAGTCAAATTACGCTTAAGTATCTATCAAAATGATTCCTCTCTCATTGGTTTATTCAAACAGACCACGAGACCTCAACATATCAATCATTAGGGATGGAATGCGTACTAGGGCTCTAACACACCCTAACCTATAATAAGAAACCTTATTCATATAAGGCATACAATATATGGAAAATGACACTTACTCTTTTTAATGAACTGTTGAAAATGATTGAAGTCAATGAGGAATACATAAGGCTAAATCATTCTACACTGCTTATAAAAGTTTTCGATTGAGCTTTCATGTAGTGAAAAGATTTCCACTGCACGAACTCCACTCTTTAAAACAATTCAAGTGATTCATCATCATCATTGATCTATTTCCATTTTAATAATAAAAAAATTAGGCAGTTGAGTACTAGCTACCGAAAATAGGTCTTGTTGATACCAAACACAAAAGTAAATAATTCGCTGGGGTCTTGAAAAATCTTAAAATATTTTGAAATTGGGGTATTCATATATCAAATGAGTAAACTAATGAAATCTTTCTATAGCGCTTACGGTCAGATATGAAACAAAACTAGCTTGGAAACCTGTACAGTGAAAAATAATTTTCTAGACATAAAATTTTAAAGATTTGTTGTCAAATGGCTTTGTACATCTGCTATTTTTCAATCAGTAACTGAAAGCAGCTTCTGTGTACAAAAAATAATTTTCTAGACATAAAATTTTGGTGAAAGTTTTTTATTAAAATAAGACATATTTAGAAAATACATGTGTGTTTGTTTCTCACGGAAGTAATAAACATGTTGACGACTTTTGGTGTTTTTGTGTTGGTTGTTATCTTGCAAAACTACCAGTGGTCCATGCGAATGGAAAAACATGTTGACCATTTTGGTCGTTGATGATATCTTGAAAAAACTACCAGTGGTTCAAGCATATGAAAAAACATGTTGGTTATTTCGAGTTATTCTTCGCATAAGGTTAGGGTAGGTTAGGTTCGGTCGATCCTAACCTACCCTAACCTTATGCGAACCTAACCTAATTTTATCTAAACATTACAAAAGGTGTATAGTAAATTGCATGCATCTAAACATTACAAATGTGTATAGTAAATGCATGCAGTTTATACAATACACCATTAACGCGTTAATAAGGCTTTCCGTCTGTTTTAAATATTCTATAAAAACAACTCAGAGGCCAAATTAATTTGATTTTTTATGCTTTCAAAACTGTTCAATGAACTAAAAGGTATTAAAAAACATGAAATTTGATTTTATTTTTGAATTCTGTTGAAAATTACTACTACTATTAAAAACATAATAACTTACCCTTTCTTAGAAACACAGTAAAAACTATCACTATCACACGACTAACACGTAACTTGGTGTTTTTTCGTCACTAGACAGAAAGTAAACCTTTGTTAAAAATCTCTAAAGTTTTTATATAAAACTTTAAACCACAGAATAACTCGAAATAACCAACATGTTTTTTCATATGCTTGAACCACTGGTAGTTTTATCAAGATATCATTAACGACCAAAATGGTCAACATGTTTTTCCATTCCCATGGACCACTGGTAGTTTTGCAAGATAACAACAACACCAAAAGTCGTCAACATGGTTTTTACTTCCGTGAGAAACAAACACACATGTATTTTCTAAATATGTTTTATTTTAATAAAAAACTTTCACCAAAATTTTATGTCTAGAAAATTATTTTTTGTACACAGAAGCTGCTTTCAGTTATTGATTGAAAATAGCAGATGTACAAAGCCATTTGACAACAAATCTTTAAAATTTTTATGTCTAGAAAATTATTTTTCACTGTACAGGTTTCCAAGCTAGTTTTGTTTCATATCTGACCGTAAGCGCTATAGAAAGATTCATTAGTTTACTCATTTGATATATGAATACCCCAATTTCAAATATTTTAAGATTTTTCAAGACCCCAGCGAATTATTTACTTTTGTGTTTGGTATCAACAAGACCTATTCTCGGTAGCTAGTACTCAACTGCCTAATTTTTTTATTATTAAAATGGAAATAGAACAATCTCACTTGAATTGTTTTAAAGATTGGAGTTCGTGCAGTGGAAATCTTTTCACTACATGAAAGTTGAATCGAAAGCTTTATAATCAGTGTAGAATGATTTAGCCTTATGTATTTCTCATTGTCTTCAATCATTTTGAAACAGTTCATTAAAGAGAGTAAGTGTCATTTTCTATATATTGTATGCCTTATATGAATAAGGTTTCTTATTATAGGTTAGGGTGTGTTAGAGCCCTAGTACGCATTCCATCCCTAATGATTGATATGTTGAGGTCTCGTGGTCTGTTTGAATAAACCAATGAGAGAGGAATCATTTTGATAGATACTTAAGCGTAATTTGACTACCGATTTCTTCTTTCATGTTTTTAGTGAGACAGAGTGAGACAACATATTCCTTGAACAGGTTATGTTTCTTGTTATATAGACGAAATGGCCGACCTATGACGCCGCAGAAAAAGGTTGGACGTCCTGACGGTTTAGCTATATTTCCTTAGATTTCGGAAAATTATGGCTTTGATCTTAATGCTTCGTATGTTATGATCCAAAAGCAGACATTTTAGTTACATATACTAATGGTAGGTGGTCTGCTGATAAACTAGGCAATGACAGTGATGACGTCACAGAAATTGATACTCATGACAATGTTGTTCAATAGCACATTTTTTATTCAATATATATGTGCCTGGAATAAACTTTTCAATTTCATACAATATGCTTATAAACTTATGGATTATGTTTCCGTTATTTGTTGTGATGGAGATCGATGCTGACCAATAATCGGATAACACGAGGCCTGGTTACAGCTTTCTTTTGTCTTATACTGCTAGTATGTTCACAATTCTAACCCTGTGAGTTGCTAGTTTTAAATTGTATGTGTGTAGTTTAATATGTTGGTTACGTTTTCTTAAATGTTATTCATTATGTATACACTCGTGCATAGGAATGTGTCTTCTATTATCTAACACTCGTACATCTTACAAACAAATTCGTGTTATTCACATTGACATTGAAGGATGACATGCCAACACATGGTTTAAGGGCTTTTGTTTGTTGCACAACAACGAAGTCCACCCATTTTTGACCAAGATTTTCTGACCTGTTGAGTGTGACAGACCCTCCATGTTCAATTCTGTATCTACATGATTCAAAACAAAAAATATTTAAACCATATGACTTTTATTTCACAGTTTAGATTGACAGCTCTTTCCACCAACAGTAATTTAATTCAAAGCAAAGTGTTATTGGAAGAACAATATTGTTACATCAAACACCCTTACAGTATTTCAAATGATTGATTGATACTAAGATACGAATAAATTCATTTCTAATGGATACTTCTGTTTTGACAAATTATAACCTTCGCTAACATCTTCACTGAAGGTTAAGAAAACCGCAATAATTGATAGTGATGCAGATATCAAATAAAGCACAAACATCGTATATTTTTAGAATATTTGAATGATTAATTTCAATTTAACAAGAATTTCTACTCAGTATTTTACAACATTTATTTTAAATAATTTTCGTTTTCGGTGGTGTGTTGTTGTCTGTGTGCAATGTTGAATGGCTGCCTTTTGAACAAAATATTTTGAATATTCAGCTAAGATAAATAATGAAAAAATCTCAATCATTAAGTCTTGCAATAGATTATTTAATACGCATATAATTATCTGAAAAAATGTTAATTTGATGCTACGAATTTTGTTGTGGCTCCGTTTACAAACTTTTGAATACTTTGAGTGTTTTATCTTCATTGAGTATATTGAAGCAGGGTTAAAAGCATGTGGAATGATGAATTGAACTTGTCTTTTTTCTGCTTCCGGAGTTGCTTTGGTTGTTACTGGGTTTAGTAACCTTTTCCAGTGACAAATTCTCAGTTTTGGCTGCGTGTGGTGGTTCGTTGCTTTGTCTTTCAACATGTCGAAAGCTAGCAAGCCATAATCCTGCATGAAAGCCTTCTAGTGGTCTGGCAGGGGTGTAAGTATGAGCTCCGATCTTTTTTCTATATTTTATTTATGTTTGTTATTCAAAGGAAAATAGCAGTAAAAGTTCTAGGACTTTTGTTCTCCTTTAAGAAATACTTTTAGTAATTCATAAATCAAGCAAATTGTTCCTACGTTTCATATGCGCCAAATGTCAAATTACCTTGTTTGTTGAGTTGCATTTTTTTAAAAGAAAATTTTGATGAGACGATGGTTTTTTTATCTCCGTTTTGAGGTTTTTGCTACAACGTACTTCTGGAAATTAGGTGGCTCTCTGACATCTTGTCAAATCTTGTTTTTTCGTAACTTTTTTCAAATTTAGAATTTGAATATCAACGAAGTTATTTCAACAACATAATATGAAATATATAAGTAAACATTTTACGCTTCCCCCCTTAAAGACACCGTTCTTTGGTAAAAACACTTGTTTAACGGATCGGCCTAATTTAGATTTAGCTGTACAATTCGTTTGAAGAAATATTTATAGTGAGTAGCAACAAACGATCTATTTTTCTTGTTTTCTCTTCATCACTAAGTACAGTATTTTGATGTTAAAGTTATAAGACCCAGCAGCACTAGACAACCCAAAAAAAGTTTATTGCTAAGTATTGTTGGGAGAAACAGTGAGGAAACTTTTAAATAGATATATATGTATTCACTATAATCATATAAGGTAAACATTCTAATGGTTAGCAGGTGGTCTGCTAATAAACCAGCCAATGATAGTGCAGCTTATGACGTCATGACCGGAAGGGTCGCTAAGAGGGGCCATGATTGCCAGATTTCCATATTTCCCTAGATCCCGGAAAATGCGTCATTTTAGTCATATGATTAAAGTGATGGAGCAACATTGCCATATTTCTCTAAATCTCTGAAAACACACACAAGTTTTATGGAGAGATAACAAGGTTCGTTTTAGCAAGCGTTCTAGTCAGAAGTAAATTTCTAGTACTTACATATTTATGGTAGTAAAACAATGTCTTGTAATTAGAATTATGTTCAAACAAGCAACATATTATGATATTATATCAGCGTCAGTTTAGAAGGTATTATGTTTTAATACGATTCAAGTAAAATTTACGACCCCCCTGAACCTAACTACAATAATTCCCTTATCTTGAATTTGTAATCTTTCTTCCAGCCAACTATCCCAGGACGCCCTTTGTCACTTTGAGCTCTATATCCTTTTGAGAACACTGATTTGATTGTGGTTCACGACAGTTGCGTCTGGTAACCTTTTCCAGTGACAAATTCTCAGTGAGAAATCTATTAACTGAATAACACTTTTTAGCTGTGGTTGACTAGTAACTCTGTCCATGCAATCTTTTAATCACTCAATAAGAATCCCTCCAGTTCCACTAATTTTCTCAACATTCCAACTTTTTATCCTTCAAACAATCCAGTAACAGTTGCTGCTGACTACCCTTCAGTCTGTTTGTTTCAGATATTTCTATTCAATCATCATGCATTCACGTTTCTAGAATTCGTATTCCTACCATCCTGTTTCTCAGATTCCCATCACAACTCTACAGCGCATGTTCTAACAATCAAACTTTATGTCTTTTCCAACATTCCTTGTCTATACTTTTTGCTACGGATTTGTTTCAAACCATTTCTACCCTTTGCAATGTTTCTGCTTTAACAGTTCAATCAGTACCAGTCGTTTCTACGGCCGTTTCTACGGGTAGCCTTTGTAGCGTTTCTAGGTTTCTGTAGCTTTGTGCCCTTACTTCTACCTTTTTTTACTTCTGTCGTTTCTACGGGACGTTCTAGCTTTTGTAGGAGCTCAACCTTTTACAGGGGTTCTAAGTTTCTAGCTGTTTCTACCAGCTTTAGTTTCTATTTGTAGTGTCTAACCATTCCGTTTCTTACGTCCAGTTCACGTTTTGCTTTTTCTTCCAACCATTCTACCAGCCGTTTCCTAGTCTTTTCTACGGGACGGTTCTAGCTTTTGTAGGGCTCCTTATTCTACCAGCCATTTTTTACTGTCCCTGTCGTTTATACGGGACGTTTCTAGCTTTTGTAGTGCTTCAACCATTCTAGCAGGGATCTAAGTTTCTAGTCGTTTCTACGGGCCATTTCTAGCTTTTGTAGTGGCTCTAACCATTCCCAGTCTTCTACGACCATTCAACCATTGTCATTTGATAGTGTCTCTACAGTCGTTTTCCTGTCTACAGGTTTCTACCAGTGACAGTTTAGCTTTTGTAGCTTTCTGTCTTCAACCAACCATTTCTACCATTCTAGCTAGGGTCTCTAGTCGTTTCTACGGGACGTTTCTAGCTTTTGTAGCGGCTCAAAACTTCTAGCAGCGATTTCTAAGGTTCTTGTCGTTTCTACGGGTCGTTTCTAGCTTTTGTAGTGGCTCTAACCATTTCTAGCAGGGATTTCTAAGTTTATAGTCGTTTCTACGGGACATTTCTAGCTTTTGTAGGGGCTTCAACCATTGTACCAGCCGTTTCTACGGGCCGTTTCTGGCTTTTGTAGTTTCTCCAACCATTGACCTGCCTTTTCTACTGTCCCAGTCGTTTCTATGGGACGTTTCTAGCTTTTGTAGTGACTCTAACCATTCTACCAGCCGTTTCTACTGGCCCAGTTGTTTCTACGGGACGTTTCTAGCTTTTGTAGCGGCTCCAACCATTTCTACCAGGGATTTCTAAGTTTCTAGTCGTTTCTACGGGACATTTCCCATTCTAACAGTCGTTTCTACTGTACCAGTCATGTCACCCGTTTGTAGTGTCTCCAACGATTCTATCAGCCGTTTCTACTGTACCAGTCGTTTCTACGGGCCATTTCTAGCTTTTGTAGTGGCTCTAACCATTTCCAGCAGCGATTTCTACTGTCCCTGTCTTTTCTACAGGACATTTCTAGCTTTCGTAGTGTCTTCAACCATTGTAACAGCCGTTTCTAAGTTTCTAGTCGTTTCTACGGGACGTTTCTAACTTTTGTAGTGGCTCTAACCATTTCTAGCAGCCGTTTCGAGGTTCTAGTCGTTTCTACGGGCCATTTCTAGCTTTTGTGCCGCTTTTACCCATTCGCAACGTTCCCGTACCAGTCATTTTCAACATATGTAGTGGTTCCAACCATTTCTCCAACGGTGTTCTTTCCGAATTACCCACCGCTCGATACAAAATCCAACGATTCAAGTCGCAATTATTATTCCTCATTTAAGTATTTATTTTTTTACATTATTAGCTACCATTATCTCTTCAATGAAAACCGCATCTACTTTTATAATTAACGATTTCCTTGTTTACAATCAACCAGCCACTGCACTTTCAACCAGTGCTCGAGTTTCGCTTGTTTATCAGTTCACCAACATGCAGTTGAGGTTTCGCTTATCTTTTGTTATTGCCTTCGTTGAATCTGAAAAATAAAATATGGAATGTGTGTTAGTCAGTGTTTATTTCATTCTTCCTGATAATCATGAGAGAGCTACACCTGTTCATCTATTCATTGTCATTGGTTAGACTCCTGCACGACACACATCAAATAACTAAAAGGTTATCTCGCAGTACTCATGTTACACATGTATCTTAACCACTGAACACCTATTTCAGACAAATCAAGTCGCTCAAACGCGTTTGTCCGAAATCTAGAAATTTTTCTAATCAATGTTATAAGAAGGTATAGATAGTTGAAATCTAAGGAAAATACCGCTGTACGTATCAAGTCCCTTTCTGTTACGTCACAAACATAGGAGTGGGCTGTTTGTATTAAGTCCCCCTCCACTTTTCTATGACGTCACCAGTCCTCACCCTGATTGGCCATTTCAAACCCTTGTCAAATAAGTATTTTGATAAAATTTGACGCTCTGTTCTTATCGTACAATGAAATTACCATTACCGTACGAACCAATTAAATCAAGTTTCTCTACTCCCCGATAAGAAACAGTAAATTAAAATGAGCCGCATATGTACTAATCCTTACACTTTTCTGCAGGAAACTACGGGAATATCATCACGTTCAATTTGCACTCATTTGAGGTGCGTTATATCTCCAAGATAATGTACACACCCACATAAACACTATCTTGTGTTAGTCTGGAAGGTTGAATGACAAGAATTATATACCAGGTATTCAAGAAACGGTCCTATGGGCTGGATTCCATTGTCTGTTGGTATAGTCTTTGGTTATCAGGTGGGAGAGTAGATGCTTGAATGACAAGAACGGGTTACCAGTTACTCAAGGAACTCTCCTAAAAGCTGGTTCTGTTGCTTGTTGATAATCAAGTGGGGTACTAGGAAGATTGAATGACAAGAACGGGATAGTGAAAATGGAATGAATGGTCCTAGCGAATAGATTATGTTGGCCGATGCTGTTTACGAGGAATAGCAGAAAGGTGGGTGGTAATGCTAGGAACGGGGATGTGAAAGGAAGTATAGGATACAAGAAATTTAAAAGAATGGTTCTAATGGTTTGTTGGCTAATAGTTATCACGTGGGAGATTGGAATATTAAATGATAAGAACGATCCTAATGGTTGGATTTCGTTGGCCATTGGATATCACGTGAGAGTGAAAGGTGGAATGACAAGAACGGGATAGCAAGAATGGAATGAATAGTCCTAACGGTTTGATTCAGTTAGCAGTTGGTTATCAGGTGGGAGATTGGAATGTTGAATGACAAGAACGGTATACAAGGAATTCAAGGAACAATTCTGACGGTTGGATTCCGTTGTTCATTGGTACTCACGTGAGAGTCTAGAAGGTTGAATGACAAGAATTAGATACCAGGTATTCATGGTTGGATTTAGATGGTCGATGGTCACATGGGAGACTACAAGGTTGAATGACAGAGACGGTCCAAAGCATTGGAGTTCGTTGTCTGTTAGTTATAACGTGTGAGACAGGAAGGTTAACAGGCAAGACTGGAATACCAGGAATTCAAGGAATGGTCCTAACAACGGGTTCCGTTGGCCGTTAGTTATCGCGGGGGAGATTGGAAGGTTAATGATAAGAATGGTTCTAACTGTTAGATTCCGTTGGCCGTTGATAATCACGTGGGAGTCTATAGGAGGTTAAATGACCGTATGGTTGGATTTTATTGGTCGTAGGCTATCACGTGGAAGACTGGAAAGTTGAATGATAAGAACGATCCTAATGCATTTCGTTGGCTGTTTTTTATCAGGGGAGAGACTGAGAGGTTGAAAGACAAGAATGGGAAACCCGGAATTCAAGGAATGGTCCTAATAGTGGAATTCCGTTAGCCTTTAGTTATCATTTGGGAGACCGGAAGGTTGAATGACAAGAATGGGATACCGGGAATTAAAGGAACATTTCTAACTGTTGAAATCTATTTGCTGTTGGTTTTTCAGAGATCTAGTGAAATATATGATAACGTCACCGCTTTATACGTACAGCATCCACTCCTATGTCTATAACATCACCAGCCATCATTCTCATTGCCCAGTTCAAACTGATCATTATGATGTGCTATAATTTTATAATGCATTGGTCGAAGGAAATCAAATGTAGAAAAATATCTTCACGGGGTGGGACTTAATATTAATCGATTTGATACCGAGAATTTATCACCGAGAAAAACTACTAGACACGATATGTACCACCAAAAATCATTGGTGTTATGGAAATAACAGTCGCAGTCAAAAGTGGAGAACTGACAAGAACGTAACAAAAAATATTAAACAACATTAGATCATGAAATAAACTCAATGTCGTACACTCAATCCTTCATTCAACCTACTTGAATAGGTGCGCTTCGATATTGACATTGACTTCAAAGAAAACACTTCCAAACGTTGTAAGGGAGAGGTAAAAATAATAAATTTTTACACATAACAACATTTGCTTAGAATATAATGTCTCAATGTTTAGATAACCATAAAAAACAGTTCCCTCAATATTTTAAAATATGGAGTATGCGGTATGTAGTACGCTAACAATTGATTCTTCGTAACTTCATATATCAAGTTTAAGAGAGAAAATTGCAGAATTTATCAATTTGTTATCCTAACTTTACGGAGTTCATTTCTACACCACCCAAGAGGTAGAACTCATGGCGTGTTGGTTTTTCTATAGTCGAACATCCCCTGCAAGTACTGAGAAATCTAATCTAAATCACTAAAAGTAGTTCTTTAAGTCACCATGCTATAAGGCTGCACGAACAGTGATCCTTAAATTAATAAAGACAGTTCTTTAATTTTCCAAAGAATGCTATAGGGTTAAACGAGCAGTAATCTCTAACTTAATAAAGATAACTTATTAATTCACCCAGCATGTAATACATGGAAGCACTAACATTGAATTATTAGATTAATAAGAGTAGTTCTTTAATCCTCAATGTTGTAGGGCTGCATGAATGGTGATCCTCAAATGAGTAAAGAGAGTTCTCTAATTGTGCTGTAGGGCTGCATGAGCAGTGATCTCTAAATTAATAAAGATAGCTCATTAATTCACCCAACATGTAATATATCAGCTCAAATTAATTCACACATATACTGGATATTAGGAGTATAGGAAGGATATAGCTATAATATAAAAAAGATGCGTATTCAAGTATAAAGGAGTTTAAGTGTCCATAATAGAATAATGATCCCAAAACCAATATTTCATGAGCTCGAAATCTGATATCGCTTATCATCCTCCGGCAATTTTATGTTGGGTAATTGAGTACACCATTTCGACTGATTTTTCCAAGCACTCAATATAATCTCAAAAATAATTTTGTTCTTAAGGGCGCATTTCTTTAGCTTTCTTTGTGGACTTGATATCTTCATCCAACTTGCTGATATAAATTTTAGATTTAAGCCCTATAAAATCTATCAGTTACCATTGTTCTCATGTTTCCACATACCGAGCATTTTCTTATTTACTAGAGAGATTCTGAATCTATTGTCTGGAGTGTAATCTGAGGTAACAAATCTCTCATAACAGTCCCTTTTCACTATTTCCTTATCTCTGTGAATAAGCTGTCGGTATCTGAATATGCCACAGAGATGTCATCACCGAATTCTTTCTTTAGTACCCATAATTAGTCATGGAATCATCGAATGAAATATAATCGATCATTCGATTATGAAAGTCTCTCGAGTGTTCCGATTATAGAATCAAAGTATTCGAATGAAAAATAAACGATTATATTTAACTCGAAACATTCACCGAATGACGAGTTATAATCCAAATGGTTTCCTTGCGAATCGAGAAGTGCTTTTCTGCAATTCGACCACGATACCCATATATCGTGCCACTCGGCGTTCATATAAAGACATTTTCATTCGTTCTTGGTTCTCGCTCTTGTGCAGTCGATTGTTTATGTCTTTCATTAGACAGAATTGGCTGTTAATGTAGATTAAGGACACGTAGCAAAGGTTGTGGATTTTAGAATAAAACAAGCGAGAAATAACACCAAGAAAACATAAAAATAATCAAGAATATGCCACCAATAACATTTAGAAGATGATTGATGTTGTTGCTGTTGTTTTAGCCAAGTCAAAAACTGCCATGACTATGTATATGGGTTTATTAAACAAGATTTCCAACTTTGCGAGCTCAACTGCAACTAAATTTTCATTGAAGATAGTGCAGGCCTTGAACTCTGGTTTGGATATTGTTGCCTCTAGACCGTATTTTCCCGGCCATTTGGAAATTAGTCGAACATGGACCATTTTTCTTAAATTTTCCATACATTTTCCAAAGACGGCATCGTTCATCAAATTAAATAAATTCTTTTTAAATTCTGTCTGTTTGATTCCTTAATCTGGTGTTTAAGTCTATGTATGAGTTAAGCTAAGTTGATTGGTTAAATTAGAGAAAACGATGAATTTTCGTGAGCTTAAGACCATATTGTAGTGCCTGCTTTAAATTTATATAATGAATGGCATGTTTTTTTCAGAATGGCAGATTATTCTGCTCATAGTGGAGATGTTGTGGATACTCCAAATCGACTTATAAGAAGTACCCTTCAGGCGAATTGTCGGAAATATCAGTTATATTGATATTAGGGTCAACCCATTCGAACCCTCCATATGGTAAATACCGTGACATTGTGAATCCATACTGGTTATTGCAGTCCTAATATTTTAAGGTCACAGTAGGGTTTGTATGGTTATAAGCTTTCATATACTTATTATTAGCGACACACCGTCTCTTTGAACATTGCGCCAATCCCCTCGGATTCCTTTTTCAACAAATAATAATTGTTCAATGTCAGTAAGAAGCTCCAATTCCTGCCTGGTCTTAAAAAGCATACAATCCCATGTATAACCAGGTAATGTGAAATAATGGCCTAGATCTAGAACATAGCTTTCAAGACTATTGTTTCGGAACTTTTCAAAAACATCGGCCAATAACATAATATCAGTCTTCATCTACAATGTTGTTAATTTCAAACTCAGACCACACCCGTCTTGCATGGGCGTATTGCTCCTAGGTGAAGCCAGTATCTTCCAGTTTGTTGTAAATTTTATCCTGACTTGGTAAAGAATAATCAGAAAATTGTTCAAAGCAGTCAAGATAATCATAACAGAATACCCTCTTTTTAGTAAGTAAATTGAACTGATCGTCAGGTAAACCAGAAAATTGTGAACGTAATTCAGGAAACTGTGGTAATGAGGAGGCAGGTGTATCAAGTGATGCAGCAAGGAATCTAAATGAATCGATGAATCGAAATTTAATTGATGAGTCGTTATAATGTTTCATGAATGAAATGTACTTTTCCTTAGTAATAGGAAGTATATTTCTCTTTTCTTTAGCACACAGCGCAATTTGATTGATAATGAAATGGCTTTCGGATCCAGACAAGTTGTGGAACACAACTGGTACTATATGTGTGTCTTTATAATCAATATTGCATGATTTATGTGCTGGACCACGATAGTTTGATTTTCTGCTAATCGTTAATATTAAATTCAGAGGCAAGATGGAAATGATCGCGCACTTTCATGTCTTCAGAAGTGAACGGTTTCTCACAGATATGACAACGAGTGGGGGTACCATATCTGAGCTGCTCTTCATGCGAGAGCGGATAGATGTCGTAAGGACAGAGGAAAATAGATCTTCCGGTAACTGTAGCATTTTCTTAGTTAACCAGTCCATGCAGGACCTAACCTAACCTAACCTCCTATAGGAGCGGTAGAAAGGTAACGACTCGTCATAACAACCTTTCAGGTAATATCCTAAAGCTGTAGGGAGGTGCTCTTGATATCTGGTTTTGTTATTGAGAGGCTTCAGGACACTTTCCAAATCAGCATAAAGAATGAAGGGAGATCTCTCTTTGTTTTTAAAGTTTCTAAACTTTAAAATCTTTTTCGCCTCATCAAGTAATCGCATCTTGCATTTGTTCAGCATACTACAGTCCTCCATATGAATATTAAGTTTTTTTTTTTCAGAATAGAAATAATGCAGACAGCGGTCACAAAAGTATTTTTTAGCATGCATTTGACTGAGTTGAGTAGATATCAGTCTGGATAAATCTTTAATCAACACAAAATGATAATTAACAGGAGATGAATCATCATTATCGAACCGGTCCTGAATCAGTAGAAGGTTAACATGATGGTCCCGTTTATCTCTAGTGAGATATTTTGGTATAGATTTTTTAGTCTTCTTCAGTATGTATACATCGGTGTGTTGAAATACTTGATTTCTGTGACCAGTTGATCTGCCTTAGACATCTTAAATATAGTCAATCTTCAAAACATTCCGAATACGCATCATGAAAGGTGATTTTCTGTCTGAGAAAAAAGCCTGAATATCCCCATGCTTGAGATTGACTATCACCCCAGTCCTAACACGTCTTTTAAATGCAGATATACAGTCAAACTATTCCACCCTATCCCTATATCTACGCGGTGACTCCAAATCCTTTCTTCTGCAAATATTTTATTTGGGTTCTGAAAGTCTTAATATTGGTAAATGCTGCCATAAGGTTCTGTTTTTCATCCACTGATGACGCTTTGTTTATTTGATGATGGAGATTTCGGATCGCCTTGGTACTTTGCCTTAGTCCATCGTCTTCGGTGGATCCATCAAATGTCTTCCGCAGACTCGTCAGTAGGGTAGTTAGTTAAGAGATTACTCTTTACCACTGCAAAGAGAGCCATGGTTTCTATAAGAGAGTGAAATAAACTAATAAACTTTGAAATCACTGTTATAGCTTATAGATGCTATATAAACACGTCTTGATTCAATAGGCCTTTTCATATTCGAAAATTTTTGTTGCCATGCGTCATTTTTTTGGAGCAGTTGTCAGACCATTGGCATGTAAATAGAATGGCTTTTTGCTCGAAAAAAATGACAGAAGTTGACGCTTGCCCACTATAAATTTTCGAATATGAATGGCCTATGAGTGAAACTCAAAGACTAATTTCTCTATTATGAAAATGCTTTTATAGTCATATATTTATCCCATTAACCTAAGGGTATGTTCCGAATTAGGAGTGAGTTCAGATTCCCAAAATACTACGGTTACGAGAATTCATCCGACAGCTGGTGCAATGGGCCATCAACCAATTCGTGGAATTCGAAATGTTTTGCCTCTCAACAGGTCGACCGCTGCCGTTACTGGAAATTCCCTTGAAGCTTCCAGAACACATGAAAGAAGTTTCCCGATAGTTCGTTGACTCACCAGAATAATTCCGAGAGAAATATATAAATTCGGGCAGCTGGCGATGGGATTCATTCAGTTTTCTACGGTCGTATTGTATAGTTAAGATAAATTAGAGTGAGTTGGACTGTGTTTTTAATTAAATTCAAGAACAGAACTGAACCCTAGAGTGAAAATAAAAACATTACACTATCATCACATTTTAATGTATTAGGGCTGCAAATGAGGTAATGGTACAATGTGCGCGACGTCGAATAAGTACATATTATATAATCCTTGGAATATACTTCCTGAACAAAATTAGCTCTTCCAACAAGACTAACTTCTCATAAAATCAATAATAAAGGGTAATACAGGGTAGGTAATGAACTTAAGTCATGCAGTTAACAGAAGCAGACAAAAGGTAACTGATAATTGATGCATCTTCAAGAGAAACCTTGGTCCCATCCAGTCAGTAGGTTGAGCAGAATGCACTAGTAACCAGCTCTCGTAAGATTCCAATTTTAATTCAATGCCCAAAATGACTTTCGATATGTTTGATATGAAATTATTACGAAACGCCAAGAAAGGGATAAAAAATAAAAACAATAACAGTTGCATCTTGGTATGTAAGGAACAGAAATAAAATATCATAAGTTAGATATCTAGCACATATAGAGTAATCCCAATCATAGATACTTATAAAAGCGGAAGAAACTAACAAAACCAACAACAACTTCAAAAATTTTTGAATTATATCTACTTGAAGAAGAAATCACATGAAAGCTGTATCTGGATGAGTTAAACAAAACTGAAAGAATAAATGAAGAATACTAAAAGTTTATCACAATCAGTAGAAAAGGTTACATTTGAAGTTGTAGTTAAAAAAATAATATTTTGTTGATCATAAAATTTTAACCTCTCTTGCTATTTGTACCACGCACCAAAACCTTTCTATAAAATCACAGTCCACTTAATTTCAATACTATAATTATGGTAAATGTGTTATATGCATTAACAAGAAAGCTAATAAAAAGAGAAGGGTGGAATATTATAAGTTAAAGTTTAAGTTAAACAATGTCTTGAAACAAGATATATCCGAACGAAGGATGGTAGATACATAACCTGATTATAATGAAATAGCATGTTAAATCGAAGGTTGAAATTATTTACCTCAGATTTTTATTAGTATAATGAATGAGAGATTTGAGACTGTAGTTTTTAACTACAACTTAGGCTTCAGTAGAAATTATACAGGTGTGGAAATTCGTTCTCTGGGGTCGGGTAGAATCCCATGCTATTTCGAATCAATCAACGCAATACGCACCAGGAGAATGAAGTCGGTGTGACGCGAGTTCGGACGTATTCGGGCGGTAAATACTTTTTTTTATCACCACTTTCCGACGTTTCCAATCGCTTAAAAATAAAACATATGATATGTTGTAAATAATAATATAAGGTTAATGATTAATTTCTTATTGACAATTTTTTTAACAGTTACTAATTTATTTTATTTTTAAGAGTATCTATTTTATTTCATTTTTAAAACAGAAAAAATGTTAAGTTTTCCTTCTGGCGTAATAGCGGACAATTAATTTTTCATCGCAAAAATCATGAAAAGGAAAAATGCTCCGAAATCCGTATTATTTGCGTAAATAATCATACTCCTTCGTTGATAAAACCTTACTGACGAGGAAAGAGACGGACGACGGACGGTCGCTCTGTGACTATCGATGCCCCGCCCCCATACGATACGATATTCTCGTGCTTTACCTTGAATGCTCGTGAAACAGACGTACTTAAAACGACAATCCTCGTCTCATGCATATAGTAGCAGTTCCGTCCTTGTTTAACGTTAGCATTCTCCGACCCCAGTCAAACGTTTTCCATACCTGTATATTTATTAACATATGAAAATTATCGTGAATTCATGGATAACACGCTAGAAAATTTCAGAAAGCCTGGCTATATTATATTAAAGTTCCCTGTAATATCTCATTCTCCAAGAAACAGGGACAATAATTTCATTGAAATTTAAAATTTTGGAAGGAAGCTATAGGGTTGAATAAGTTATGGTCAATTACGTTTAAATATGTTAGTAACTGGAAGGAGCTCAACACCAAGAAATCATGAGGATCTGTTCAGAATAAAAACTTCACAGTAGTCTGTTAAAAAAAATATTAGAACCTTAAGTTAAATATTATAAAGTTTGAACAAGGGAATATTTAGTAAATTCTCATATTATACATTTACAATTATTTTAGGAAGTATATCTTAGGAGCTATATACAAACCTAGGAATAATATATAAATATATAATTTAAAATATAGAATCAAACAAATGAGATAAAGAAAAAGAAAAACGTACCTGTTTTAATAAATTATAAAACCAAGTATGGTACAAATTTTCTTATGCTATCACCACTGAACTTTCAAACTTCAAGCACAATGAATTTATATGTTTTAAATCCGAAGGTAAAAAGAAAAGTCGAAATGTAGAATCATTTAGTTGCACCGGTTCTGGTCAAGATATGTGATAATTGTGTACCTATATTTAGCAAGTATAATTAGGCAACTGCAAAGTCAAAAATGCAATCTTTAGATACCTGTAAATGAGCATAATTCTAATTATACATTTTAATACAGGAGGTTATTGCATATAGGATTACTTACCTTTCTGATAGAATTATAATTCGTTAGTTTTATCATTATTATACGAAAAATAGTAATATTACCTTAGAATCCTTTTTCCCCCTGATAATTCAAAAACATGTTTTAGTTTTTGTCATTAGAATTTATAAGGTTATTTCATTAATTTGTATTAACCAAAAGATACCTGAATTTAGCAGAAGAAAAAAAGATTATATCATTTATAGGAGTTAAACATCATTAATAATTCTGAATAAATAATGTGAGTACATGGCTAAAAATTTTACGTGTATAGTCAAACAATCAGCAAAGGGTTCTTAAGTAATTATGGTACTTACAACTTTCGTGAAGTCACATACCTTATCAGTTCAAGTACATAATTCAAAATTTAATGTTAGTCAACTAGTTTATCACGAAAACTTAAATTTCATGAAAGAATTTGTAGGTTAACTAAACCTAACAAAGCTATAATGATAAGTTTTTCTAGTTGATCACTTTCATTAGTTGCTCTTCCTTGAACTAATTACACTCTCGAATGAATATTTACATACATAGAACTGAACTAAATATGTTAGTGTATTTGTGGGTGACTTGTAACGCACCTCATATGAATCCAAACTAAATGATATTGTAATGTTTTTATTTTCACACTCGGGTTCTGTTCAGTTCTTGGATTTATTTAGAAACACAGTCCAACTCACTCTAATCTATTTTCACTACTTTAACACAATTTATATTCACAGAAACTATTTACAATTTATCTTAACTATACAATACTGACGAAAACTGACTGACTGTTATCGCCAGCTGTCCATATATTTCTCTTGGAATTGTCTGATAAGTCAACGAACCATCGGGAAACTTCTTTCATGTGTTCTGGAATCTTCAAGGGAATTCCCAGTAACGGCATCGGTCGGCCTGTTGAGAGACAAACATTTCGGATTTCCAGAAGTATCGGAATAATGTCCCTTCCACGAATTAACTTTAACATTAACATTGCCCCCTCCTTAAGACCATTTCGTCCCGGACTGTCCTAGAATCCTTCCTGGTGTGACGATATTTGCAGGACTCTCCACTTCGATAACGGGAAGTTTGGTGGAAGTAACAGTCAATAGTCTTCAAATCTGGGCTGCGAATATTGAGGCAGCATACAAGGATGTCGATGCCACTGAATCGAAAGACGGTTTCTATCATATTTCCCACCACCCTCCAATTCAGTCCATCCAACCAGCAGGCTATCTTTGGGATCGCCAATTTCATCAGATTCTTCCTTAATTCTACCAGAGTTTTCCAAAGATCGCTGTATGTTGGCTTGTCCCGCGAGAATGTTTTCGTTACCAAATAAAAGATGTCTCTGGTACCCACTGGTTGTTTATCTTCGAGATCCCTACCGCTGGATCTTGCTCCCGTAGCTTCTGGAACTGGCCGTAGTTTTTGGCAAACACCTTGATCCAGGACATATTCTATGGGCACCTCAAACAGGTCTCGGGGTTCCTCTGTGGTCCCGTCGTGCTGCACTTTCTGCCCATTAGAGTAAAGTGCCATAAACTGTTCGAAGGTCATCTCGTCGATTGCACCAGCTGTCGGATGAATTCTCGTAGCAATATGAACTTCCCATAGTTTCTTGCAGAGAAGTGAAAGTGACTCACATACTTAGAGTGAATTGGCTCGTATGGTATTGTACGAGAAGACCGATAGAGCGTCAAATTTTAATCAAAACACTTGATAACAGTTTGAAATGTCCAAGGAGAGTGAGGACTGGTGACGTCATAGAAAGGGGCTTGATACGTAAAGCGGTGACATTAACGTATTTTTCCTTAGATTTCAACTCTCTATAACTGCTTATGACATGAGTACTGCCAGATAACCTTTTAGTTATTTGATGTGTGTCGCGCACGCGTCAACCTATGGCAATGAATAGATAAACAGGTGCAGCTCTCTAATGTTTAACAGGAAGAATGAAAAAAACACTGACTGATATATATTCCATATTTTATTTTTCGACCAATGCTGACTAAATCAGTAATTTACTGTATAATAAATAAATAAAAAGCCTTTTATTTCCTGCGAAGTTTTAGGTAGGTTACAGAGTTTGAAAAAATAAAAAATATACTTAATGTTTAGTGTTAGATACATTTGAAAATAAAAAATAAAAAATAAAAAAAAGTTTGTTAGTAAATCTTAATAAGTTAATCTATTACTATGTATATTATAAATCTATGTATTTAATTTGCAAGAACCCTCCTCAGGTAAAGGTGAAGGCCTCCTCTAAAGAAGTCCATATTTCTCTATCATGGGCAGTTTCTGGCCAGCAGGGGCCAGCTATTTTTATAATTTCGTCTGCCCATCTCATGTAGGGTCTACCTCTCAGCCTTTTGCCGTCTGGACCCTTTCATTTTGTGACTCTGCCAGTCCACCTGTCGTCTTTTAGCCTCGCGACGTGACCCGCTCATTTCCATTTTAATTTTTTAGCGTAGGTTAATGCATCTGTGGCTTTGGTGGTGTCTCTAATTTTTGTGTGACGAATTTTTTCTATTTTTCTAATATTTAGCATGCTCCGCTCCATCCCCCGTTGGCAGGTAACAATTTTATTTTTTATTTTTGTTGTATACTTCCAAGTTTGACAGGCGTAGGTCAAGCAGGGTAGGAGGCATGACGTCATGTTGCTTTTAAATATTTCGTTTAGAGACCAATATTTGTTTTAAGTATTTTATATTCTTCGTTGTACTTCTAATTCATTTGTTTTCTGTCAAACCCAATTTATTTTCCAAGGTAGATGTATTTTTCTGTATATTTCAAAATTTCATTGTCTACTGTAATTTGTCTGTTATTACTGTTTGTCATAATCATTGTTTTTGAAAGATTCATTTCGAATCCTACTTGTTTGCTAGCTGCGTTTAGCGAATCTAGCATGGTTTGCAGTTGGATACTGGATTCTGATAACTATTATTTTTGTATCCCGTCCGTTTTTTCTTCTGTTTTGTGATGGTCAAGGTTGCTCTAATTGGTCTGTGATCTGATGGAAATCTAATGTTTAAGACTTCTATATTTTGGAAGAGGTTTGGATGATTTGACATTATATAGTCTATTTCGTTCTTATGTTTACCGTTAGGTGATCGCCAGGTCCACCTTTGCTTATTGTTTTTATGGAAGAAAGTATTCAAAATTGCAAGTTTATGTTCAACAGCGAAGTCGATAAGCCGCTGACCTCTTTGGTTTCTTTTACCATAGCCATTTGGTTTCATTATTAAATATTCATCTTTTCTTAGTTGTCCTATTTTGGCATTTAAATCACCCATTATTATGTAATTTTTGTGGGCTTGGTCGATCGCCTTATTTACATTAGAATAGAAAGTATCAATGTCTTCCTCGCAAGCCGCTTCCGTCGGTGCGTATACTTGTTTGAGTGACATGTCCAGTCCTTGGGTGTTTATGTTTAATATAGCTACTCTATCGCTAATGCTCGTAAAGCTGTCAACAATCCATTTCTTGCGGGTTTTGTTTATAATAAAACCGACTCCGTATTTACCGGATGTGTGACCTGTGTGGCATAGAATAAAGTCAGCATGTTCTTCTATCACGGTTCCACTACGCCTTACTTCGCATAGGCCTATTACGTCATACTTAATTCCTTTTATTGCTTCGTTCAGTTCGATTAAACGTTCGTGGGTGGACAAAGTTCTAATATTGTTGCTTATTATGTAGAGCTCGTCTTTTGTTTTATTAGTTGAGTTGATTGGTTTGAGTGGTAGTGTCGTTTCTTGATTTTTTGAAAAAGTTTCCAGTTTCTTCTTTAGAGGGTTTTGGTCTTGATCTTCCACGGTGACCAGCCGGATTGGAAGATGGGATTTTGTTGTTTTATTTATGTTACCTGTGTTGGAGGGAGGCGATAATGGCTACAAGTTGTCAGTTATGTTACCTTGGGGACTAGGCATGTTGTTTGGATTTTTATTTACTAGGAAATTTAGCATGCTTGGTTTTATCATTCCTTCCGACATACTAGAAGTTCTTCTTATTTGTGTCTGTTGTTTGTTTTTCTTGCTGGCCTGCTTTTTTGTTACGTCATCAGTAGGTGATTCAGGGGATAATGTGAGTAATCTCTTAGTGTTGTTGTTGTTGCCCGCTGTTTTATTTTTGGCTTGTATGACAAGTTTGTCATACTTAATCTTCACCATATTTCCTTTCTCTCTCTCGAGTTTTGCCTGCTCTTGTAGCTCCTTTCTTTTTTCTAGTATTTGTTTCGGGTAGTCTTCCGTTATATAATATATGGTTTCTCTTAGTGCCTCTCGTCTCTCTTTAAATATTTTTATTTTTGTGCCTAGTGTGATAAATGTAGTAATTATTGGTCGGGGCCTCTCACCTTTTTTACCGATTCTCTTTACTTCTTGGATCTCTGTGGTTTAAGTCTAGAAAAAAATATTTCTTTACAAAGTTGATTATAATGGTTTCCAACATTTGGTATGAGGTTTCAGTTACCTCGATGCCGAAAAAGACGATATTTTTTATACGTGCCTGTTTTCCCAAGAAATAGATTCGTTTTTTTGATTTTCCAGCTTTTCTTGATTTTCCAGCTTTTCCTTTAAGTTTTCGTATTTTTCATCCAAAATTTTGAATTTTTTTTCCAGTATGCTGTTTATGTTTTGTGTTACTGTTTCTGTTACTTTTTCCCCGCTTTTTAAGATTGTATTTTTCTGCAAGTCAAGTTCTTTTTTACGAAGTGCGTTCATTACTTCATCCATGTTTACTTCTAATTTACTGTATACACAGTACCTAATATTTATTATTATTATAGATGAATGAAGCTGTTTTTGCTTCCATCAAAGCCTGGATAAGAGATTGTGATTTTTTGATGAACAACTACTATGTTCGAGTTTTAGTTTAAAGGGTTTTAATGTAGGACAGTTGACTGTGATTTATAAATGTGCTTTTAGGGTTTTTTTTCTCCTAAACTATTGGATGGAAGAGGTTGAAATTTTGCATCAATGTTTAGTTTGGTGACTCGATCGGGAGTACATATCCTAAAAGAAGAAATTTTGATATTAGGGGTACTTTTGGGGGGGAAAACTAAAAAAATCTACGGTTCCTCCCCTGATCTCCGAAACTACTTAGCCTAAAATTTTGAAAATACGGAAAAACCATTAATATTAATTTTGGGGGGCAAATTATAGAATTAAATGAAAATTAAAAAAAAAATTTAAACGCATCATGTAATACATCAAATGAAAGGTTCTATTCTGAGGAACACAAATATATATTTTTCATATTTAAAAGAAAATTTGTTAAAAAGATATTTTGGTATATTTTTATACAAAAAATTTACCCACTCCCCCTCCTCCCTTTTCTCTGTAACTATAAATCGTAAAGTTTTGCAAAAAATTTGAGGTCCCGACCCGAAGTTTAGTGGAAAAATAAGGAGAAACCTCTACTTTTAATTTTGGGGGGCAAATTACAGAATTAAATGGAAAATATAAAATTAAAATTGTTTCTAACTCATCATGTTATATATTAAATAAAAGGCCTCATTATGGAGAAAAAAAATATTTTTTTTATATTTTTAAAATAAATAAATTAAAAGATATTAACAAAAATACCCATTCCCCCCCCCTTATCACCGAAACCATAAGTTGTAAAATTTTGAAAAAAGGTATAACCTGAACTTTACTGGAAAAATAAGGAGAACCCCCTAATATTCATTTTGGGGGGCAAATTATAGAATTAAATGGAAAATAAAATATTATAATGGTTTTTAACGGATCAAGTAATATATCAAATAACAGGGCTCATTATGACGAATACAAATAAATTTTTAAATTTTTTTTAAAATAAATATTTTAAAATATATTAAAAAAATATTTAAAAAAATACCCATTTCCCCCTTTATTCCCCAAACTATAAGACCTAATTTTTTTTGTTTACAGAAAAAATACGAAATATATTAATATTGGAGGCCAAATTATAGTATTAAACGAAAAATAAAAAATATTTTTTTAACGCATCATGCAATACATTAATTGAAAGGGCTGATGAGGAATACAAATATATATTTTCATATTTTTAAAATTAATTGTTTACAAGATATTAACATAAAGATATAAAAAATTCTCATTTCTCGCTTTATTTCCGAAAACATACTACCTAAAATTTTGAAAATAATTAGGGGTACTGGGGCTGATTTGAAATTTATAAGAAAAATTATTAGAAAACCCCCATAGTAATTTTAGGGACAAATTATACAATTAAATGGAAAATAAAAATTCAATTTTCAAACGTATCATGTAATATATCAGATAAAAGGCTCATTATGTGAATTACAAATATATCATATTTTTAAATCATTTGTTTAAAAGATATTAACAAAAATATGAAACATCGACTTAATCCCCACTTTAGAAACTACACTATTTAAATTTTGAATAAAACATTTAAAAAAAAAATATAACCGACTTCTACCTATAACTAAAAAGCTAAAAATAATTATAACAAAATACAACTCTAGCAAATAAATAACACATTCAATGTTGTAAGGTACCTACCCAGGAAGTAAACAATGCAAATATTAAAAGGTGCTCATTCTGTACAAATTAATTACCTACCAATCTAGTATATTTTTGAAGTCGGTGCCAAGCAAATCTAAAATCCTTCATTGCTTACTTATCTACTAATTCATCAAACTTGATTGTTGCTTGGCACCGACTTCACAAATATACTAGATTGGTAGGTAATTAATTTGTACAGAATGAGCACCTTTTAATGTTTACATTTTTTACTTCCTGGGTAGGTACCTTACAACATTGAATGTGTTATTTATTTGTTAGAGTTGTATTTTGTTATAATTATTTTTAGCTTTTTAGTTATAGGTAGAAGTCGGTTATATTTTTTTTAATGTTTTATGTTCAACTTTTCAGTTTTTTTTTTAACTCAGGTTGTTTTCATTCTTTATTTTTTATGTATGTATAACGTTAATAGACAGAACCAGGTAACATCGAAAGCCTCAACATTACACAATGATACTTTCTCATTTAAATTGACAGGTAAATCTTTACGAACAAAATGTATTTATGCCTTATGGATTACGTCATGTAACCTTTTTTCAACTTTTTTTGACAACCCTGTATAACTAGATAATTCCACTTCAACCTATGTACCAACCAGCCTGTACATACGACTGCCCACGGACAAGCATAAATTTGTTAGCTGCCTTCTGTAAACTATAGGACGGAGTAGAATCTATCCTATATTTATGGAGTCAAATCCGTCCTATATTTCAACCATACTATATAACTCCTTGTGGGCTACCCCATAAATTATTTCCTTTTTAACATTTTATATTATCGCCCTGTGTAACATTAATTCCTCTCCACACTTTATGCAACTTCTATTGGGCTATAAAAGAAATAATTTTTTAATCACACTCTATAAATAAATTATATTTCAACTGCAGCATATATTTCAACCATCCTTTATATGATTTGCTTATATCCACATCATATAACAGTTTTTTAATCTCCCTATATAATTTTAATTTCACTTTTTTTCCAACATTTTTATACCACCAAACGTCCAGTCCACCCTATATTCCAACCATCCTGTATATACGGTTGCCTACGGACCACTATCATTCTAGTTCGTCCTACATTTCAATCTTCATATAAATGCAACTCCTTCTATCACATTTTGTTTGCAGTAACTAAACACCCTGTCTATAAACGTATTAAATAGCAGTTTAAAGTTTGACATGTGTTGTTACTGAATTTTCTATTAGGCCGGGAGAATGTGACAACCAAAACCACCGTCTTCGCAAAATGAAAAAAATTGCATTTAAATAGGTATTTGCCTGGTATACAAACAAAACGAGCTTGGTACTCATTGATTTACGGAACCGAAAATACTATGCTTTACTACCTATATGCTTGAGATGTACATAGAATATTTTCAAATTCGCAATTAAAACTTGCAGTGCCTAAAATTACCGCACTATTACGTTGGAATTAAAATATTTATGAGGAAATGTCCGTTATGTCATTTCGATGAAATTTTTGATAAGAATTTTGGAATTTTCGGCGATTTTCTGCAAAACTGCAAGTTGCACGTCGCAGAAAAGTATATGAGATTACCTAAGGATCTTCCTTAATAGATTAAACGTTAAAAAACTATACACATCCTTAAGGAGTTATCGAAAAATCGACTAAAATATTAGGGATGGATATTGGTCGATTTCCATGCACGCATGTGTTCATTCACAAATTTTATCACTTTACCAATAGAATTCTTTTCCAAAATTTGAAGTTTCACCAATTCGGATATATACTCTATTAAACAAGACCATATTCGTTCAAAACGGTGCACCACAGGAGAATAAATCAGGTAACATACATACAAAACAAAAGCGAAAAAATACGCGACGAATTGATAACCTCCTCCTTTTTGGAAGTCGGTTAAAAATATATTTTATTTGTATTTTTAAATAATTTGGAATACAGATTTAATAATTTATTATTTTAAACTTGACCTATTTTGCCCTTTATCTTCCACTCCACAGAGACAGTAGATTATAAAAGGCTTCCCTGAAAGTTTATTAGTAAAATAAAACTCTAATGTTATTTTTTGAGGGCCAAATTAGAAAATTAAATACATATGTATTCTTCTAAAAATCAAGTGAATTCTGAAGCAGATAAAATAAAAAGTCTATGTGTGGAAAATCAAAGTGTATATTCTTTATAAATTTAAAACGTTTCCTTTCAAAGATATTAGGGTAAATATAAGAAAATGCACTCATTCCCTGCTTGTCTGAAACTGGAATATTATAATCTTGAAGGTGGTACGGAACCCTTAGTATGCGAGTCCAACTCGCACTTGACCAAATTATTTGTTATATATGGAAATAAATTTATATAACATATTCTAATTTATTTTGTATTTAATTTGTTTTGGCTACGAGATGTGTCATTTTATCGGTGCGCATTCAATACTGCCTGAACTTATACATTTTTACATGTTTAGCACGTGAATGTTTTTTGTTTTAATTGGTACTCTTAAGAAACATATAGGGGGAATTGACCGAGTTAATAAAACATAACTTTTGTTGGCTTAAATATTTAAATGACGAGTGCATTCATAATTTTAAAGATGTAAGTTCCAAAAACCGCATTAGTTGAAACATTTTACGTGCATTTACTTGAAGTTAATTAACACCGAAGTTATTACAAGGAGGTAAACACCCTTTTGTATCATAATGCCTTTTAATAAGTTACTAGACGTTGGTGTTAAAATTTATAGATATGGAAGACTTGATTAAGTTTACATGAGCAGGAACAATAATTTACGGCATTTTTTTAGGAAGGCTCGTGTGTGTAAGGAATTTCTTACATTGTTTATATTCATTTCACAATGAAAATTTCATAATTACGCTCAACCTCGCCGGTTTTTACGATCATTCTAAAAGTACCTTGCTTTACCCGCTTCTTGCTGCTGCAATTGATGGCCCCCTACAATCTCATATATTTATATATACCCCAAATAATTTATCTCATGTATCATACACACATGTCGAATTCCCGCATCTAATTTCCTGAATTTTCATATCAAATAACAAATATCTATGTAATGTCTTCGATGCACATTACATATTAATATCAAAAAAAAATGTATGAATTAGATGTTGCGGTTTTAGTTCAATGCTGGTTCAATGCAAGTATATAATTGACGAAGGACCTTTAGCGGAACAATCAATAAACACGTGCCGTCACATAAACGAATCACCAAATAAAAGTTATCACTAACCTTTTACGTCGAAGCTCTGTGGTGTTTTCTTGGTTCTTCTTTCTTCAGAGGCTAGCCCCGTAACAGCAGGAACAGTTGTTTAGAGCTTCGTCAGGACAACACGTTACACAAAAAAATAGTGACGTAATGTTCATTGATTTGGCAAACAAAAATGCGGGTTTAACAACAAATGATGCGCTTTTGTAAACACAAAAGAAACTAAATGAACGCGGTTTAGCGGTCGTCACGATCGGAGCCTAATTACTCGCGGAATCGTAACACTATAACAACAAAAAGCGGCCGTCTCTTCAGACGGAATCAAAAGCGTCCGAAAAGTTCGGAGTACAATACACGACACTCCCAAGCGTCCAAATAGCTAGGGATGCAAAACACGAATGTCAATACTGTCGATATTTTACACGCAAAAAACACTTACAATTAGCATTAGCGCGACGGAATGTTTTAGAAAAGGTGCAGAAGTTTAAAAATCAATGAAGTAATTCAATCAAATTGAAAACAATATACTAAACAAATTGCGGGAACGCACCAATCTATAAATAGCAATCAGATAATTCTCATCTCAAAGCCCTTTTCACACTGGCTTGCTAGCGCATATAACGGAAAAGACAACCCACATGTGACGGTCAACATTTAATCAGCTCCTAGAATACTTGATCAAGTGAGATTGTTGATTCATATAGTGAGAGATTCGCCTTTCAAGCGAGCGGCATGAGTGCGATTCCCGAAAGCAACGATGTCTTTTTTATGGGAAATAAAAGCACTCTGTCAGCGGGGTCGCTGTAATTTGGAGCGTTTGAATAGATCACGCTACCATTGTCCAATGAGAGCTTGGCGCTGTTGAGCACTTGATAAATTTGTTAAATTCTCTTATAGGAAATTACATGTAAAAGTTCACGATTTTGGGCTAGAACGTCTATAGCCTATCTACTAGTTTATCATGGGATTCTAGTATATGAGGATGAATCAGTTCAAACTCAATCGCATGGTGGAGCCAATGTATATAAGGGTAAAATGACCATTTTACATTAATTAGTACTTTATATTAATTGTAATATAATAATACTCTCTAGCTCTTGTATACCATACTACATAAGTCATTGATACTAGACTGCTTGAATTGATTTACAAAAAATCGCAGCAAATCGTTAAATGTTTAAAAAGCGACAATTTAATTCAGTTACACGATTAAATAGTTTTAGCTTATATTTGGATTTGGTGATTCATAATAATACACAATGAGGAAAAGGTAAATTAAATTTAGAATGAATGAAATTTACTGCACAAAATCCTCATCAGATAATGAAGTTTCCAATACTTTTTAAGAGTATATTTTTCCTCAAAATTGTTCTACAACATCATGCTTCTCGAAAGTTTGCAATTCCGCATTATAAATATGTAATATGGAAATAAAATCAGAAATATGTTGCACTTTTAATTTATTTACTTTAATTTTTCCCGTCTAAATTTCATACAATTGAACTTAAGTTACACTATACGTGATATTATTTACAGATATCGTGAGAGCGTAAGGTTTAAAATCATGAATCTGACAGCCATGCATAAGGCTGTATACAAGGCGGACATTCTACCCTTATATGCATTTGCGCCACCATGCAATGAAGCTACCACAGATTTATCTTCATAAGGTTACCAAGTTTATTTCAAGTGAAACTTGAAATCACAGCCACAATCATTCTGTGGCAATGTAAACATTTACTCAGGAAAGAAGCTAAAGACGACCATGCAACTTTCGTTGAACATATCTTCATCCAGTAATTTTAAAATCACAAGCAAAATTTTATCCATTCATTTTTCCAATTTCATGTTGAGATTTACCTAATCCACACTGTAAGGAGACTAGCTGTAGAACATGAAATTTATGCTACCATCAAAGATGATAGTGACATTTTATTTCATATCGTAAAAACAGATATACTTCACATCTATTCTATACCATTGGAATCCTCACAATTTAACAGTTTAAGTTTAGAAGGTTTCAAAAACATAAAAGTGATATTAACAAATATCGAGTATGAGAATCATTAATGTATGCGACGAATTAAATGAATCTTACGTAAATAGAATTATGCAGTTAGTAAATACGTGGTCTCCATGGGCGCCGTCTGGATTACTTCCAGGGAGGTGCATCTCCATCTACACATACTAAAATAAAATCACGCAGGTATTTGATTGAATATATTTCGCTCATCGAAATCATACTCTGTAGTCGATCGTTGGCATTATTGCTTGGGAATCACCGTTGTAGCGCGACGAATACAGGAGATTTGCCGCTTGCGTCGGTTCATGATAATCTAGTTGCAGTTGCAAAATAGTGCGCAAATCACTTGTCGGTTATACTTAAATCTGCTTGAACAGTGACTTTATTTATTAGATGATTCGTTGTTATTACAAGTAAGTGACATTGTGACGTACTGGCTTCGTCAAATACATTTATAAACATCATGGGGACTTAGCGTTCATGAATGTTTAAATACGGCTTATCGCAAGGATGTTGAAGAAAATCGTTTATAACTTCGATCTATCGTTTCAATAATTCTATTTTGTAGGTGACTGCATACTTCATGGTAAAATCGACTTTGTCGATATCTCATGAAAATGATGTAACCATTTTGAAGCACATTGAGCTGCAACGCGTGGTAGCGAAATAGTCATACATTAAGACTTACATATAAACATATCTACCTACACTCGAAAAACATTACCCTTCCGTTGGTACAGCCGGGTGACAAATATGGAATTGTTTCTATGTATTTTCTTTCCTGACTTCTTGATAGGGGGTGCAAGTGCACCCCATTACATCCCGATAGCGGCGCCCATAGTGCTGTCATGCATTTTTTGTTGAGAGGATAACTTTGATGTTAGGCAGTAAAATATTTTTTTGAACCAAATGTAAAACACCAAAAAGCTGTTTCATCCATTACGGATAAAATTGACAGACTTGCAGAAATGGCTAGGATAGACCCGACTTGAACTGGGTACCTTCGAAAAATATTCTACGCCAATCAAAAGTAAAAATTCTAGTAGGACATTGCTGAATGTTTTCAAGGAGTTGGGTTATTTTATAAATGAAAATTTCACTTTTTTTTAATTTCCGTAGCTATCCTTTTCAAGACAATTTGGGACATTCTGAAAGATAGGGATGTTAAGGAGCTCAGGAAAGCAGATTTGACTATAAATGGATTGATGATTTAATAGCACTTTTTCTTTTCGATATTAGACATCAATTAGTATGCCTGTACTCAACTTCTTATTTGGCATTAGAAGTTGCAGTGATAAATAAATTGACGGTCATTTCTAAACTGAAGGATAAAATTTACGACGATTTGTTTTAAAAATAAAGACTGACACAATTATTTTGAGCCCTGTAATTATTTATTGAATACTACAGTAAATAAATACGTATTTTAAGGATTTTTACAGTGACGAAATAAATATTAACACAGTATTGCATATAAACCTAAAAATATAATATTTATAAACTTAATTACTAATTTTACTTTTACTTGTTGAAGTCGTTGCTGGACTTTTATCTTTAGTTTTCGTGTAATGGTTGACCCATTTTTGTCGAGTTTCCTTATTTAAAACGACATAAAATAAAAATAGTATAAAGCCTTGCACATTTGATGTCAAGCAGAAAATATAAACCATTATTAATTGCAACCATGCAATTTCAATTAAATTTGAGAGAAATGCAAACAAAATAGGCAAACCGAGAACAAAAAATAACAATGCCGCTAATTTTAATTGCAATTTTTGAGTTCTGTTGTCAATTTTATGTATATTTGGATCAGTTATTGTAGACGATATGTTATTTATAACAATAAAAAATACTATAGTGTTTAATGAAACAATCAGAAATATTGGAAGATATACTCCCAAGTATAAACATAAGTTTTTTGGGTAACAAAAATTGTAATTGTTAATGCTATAAGTATAAGGATTAACAGAATATACAATAAAAACAGGAATAGCAGCAAAACCCCATCCAAATATTACCGATTTTAAAACGATATTATTGGGAATTGCAGTTAAAACCTTAACAAATCTATTATATTGCAGAAACGCGTACACTAGCATCCAAAAATGTTTGCAAAGAATTAAGTAATGTAAAATTGGCCCGAGGATTTTACAATGAACATCTGAATTAACCAGCTGGAATTGAATTAAAAACATTCCAATAATTTCAAAAGAAATCGCACTAGATAAGTTTAATAAAATCTTAGTGCCCGGTTTTCTCCTCCACTTTTTAAAGACAAATGCTGTTGTTATGATCCCGCCTATTCCAAACAAACTCAGTATATCTCCAGATATTGTTATTATATCTAATATGCGGTCATTAGTTGATCCCACATCAAATTTTGTATTGGCCACCAAAAGAGCGAAATGTGTCAAGTGAGAGAAAGAACAAACGTGCATTGAACTAGTATTACCAATCGTACCCATATATTTTCCACCTATGCCTGACCAGTTTCCTTTATGTCGAAAGGTCCTTTTTCCATAATCCCAAAAAACGCAAGTAGGATTCTCCTGTTTTTCAGATAATTTGAACCAAACTGGTATCGGACTAGGTAAGTAACTATCTAGCCCTTGAATGATAATACTAACAACTGGCCCAGACAAATTGCTAGTTTTTGAGGGGAAAAAATGAGATTTAAGAAATATTGTACTTATTATACGTATGCTGTCCCGTTTATCTTGAGGTATTTGACTCAATAACACCTCTGGTGCATAATATGCAAATTGTAAGTTTTCTTTATCTTCCAGTTCGTCGTAAGTATAATTACGTTTAAAATCTTTGACAGAAATTCCAGTGTTATGTACATACATTAACATGCCAATAGTATTTGTCGTATAGGGATTGGCAATGTGTAAAATAATGTTCTGACTGTGCACAAGAAAATTATCAGACTTGTTCCATTTGTCAGCAAAATATTCAAGTGTATCTATTATTTCATCCGTCACATTTAGCTCTTTCTCTGCTTCAATCAAAGTTTCAGAGTCCATTTTCATCAAATTATTAGTAATTTGAAAAGTGTTCTGATATACTCCATACGTTTCGTTATCAGAGAAATTGGAATGAGAAATTTTTTTCAATACTTTTGTTAAATAATAATGTCCCAGGACGGTCAATTTTTCCTCTTTGGTAAACCTTTCGATGTCGGCAACGTAAGTGCTTGATACATTCTGTTGAAACATAGAATAAATGTATCTTGTACTTGCTGTTATATTTTGGTGACATACGCCGTTTGGATTCGACCATTCTGATCCGAAAAGGAAATCACCTAAACAAGTTCTTAAAACCGGAAGGTTGGTTGAAACGAGGCAGGGATTAATAGGCACAGCTACTTCTCCGATTTTTGTAAATGGCCAAGATATCAAGGAGTTGTTTTTGACTGGCATACAGTATTCACTATTTCGAAAATAAACAACTTTTATATTTTCGTGCAACAAGCTTATGGTGCTATTAAGTTTGATATATTCAACTTCTATATCATTTGAATCTTTTGTCGTCAGATGAAGTAAAAGATCAAGTGTGTCAAAATCGAAATTGAATACTTCCATAACTCTAATTTCATCCACGTCATCTTTCAATATTTTTAAATTATTTTCGTCAACAAGCTCGGAGTAATCAAGTGCTCCTCCTTTTATAGTGCAACTAAATAAATTGCATGCTTGCTTAATTTCCAGTCGTAATGAATACTCATTTCCAGTCTTCAATCGATAGGCCAGAATCTTATTCGAGTACACCGGTTCTTCGGTACCCTTTTTGACAGCTTCACACCAATAATGACCAATATACTTTTCTAGCTTCACCTCATAGTAGGAAATTTTGAACAAATTTTCAGACATGTCATGAACCCGTTTTACCTTAACTCGTTTCTTAAGTTCTTTTGAAGCATCGGTGAAACAATAAATGTAATCACTATCGCCATTTTTATAAAGAAAATTTGATGAATATATTATTAGCATTAAAGATGTATTTTTGGTGTTAAATTCTAGAACCATTTCAACCTTTTCTGTTGTACTGGTTAGAGGCTCGACGCACAATGAACATGACAAATTCTGGGGGGTTAACGACCAAATATCGTTCTTCAAAGATTGCCGAAAACCTAAGACTGACAAGTTAGAGGTAAATGATTCACCTAAATAACAGCTTTCTTCATCGTCAAGTAGTTTTGATAGTACAATCTTGTCAGCTAAATAATTGATTTTTGCTAGGGTATTGCAGGTTTCGCGTGTTTTTTTACAAAAACAAGTTTGAGTGTTAATGCCAGTGCTAACACAATTTTCTGGACAATCCATGTCATCCTCACTTACAGGACAGACGAAAATATGTTTTTCTGTACAGTTTACTGGTAATAAGGTTTCGCCTTTGGAACTAGTTGCTAAACAGTCTCTCTTGAAAAGGTCTTTATAAAGATATGGAAATTTATAGTCTGCGTGCAATGGATGCCCATAGTCTTGCCCCCACGTGACGGATTCGTATGGCCCATATTTGACTTTCCTCTTAACAGGCAACCATGTTAGTTCATTACCTAGGTAATCATATAATTTTCCAATTCCTCCGACAAATTTGCATTTCTCCTCCCAAACTCTTCTCTGACTTACGAAAATACAGTTTCCAAAATTTTCAATCATATCTTCAGGGCAACGCCTTCTTACGTCCGTAATATTATTACATACTGGTGGAATTTGCGGTAACCAAGTCCCATTAGAGCATATTCTTGGTAATAACTTAAGATCTCCATCTAAACAAGGAGGAGTCGAAATCACAATTTCATAATTCATACCAGTTGATTTCCAAACTACTGTTTTGGAGTTATTATACACTGAAGAAATCTCGAGGGGACAGGCCTGCAAAAGAAAAAAATGTATTTAGTTTAATGTATTATTTGGACTCAGAATTGGTAGGAAAATATCTAATGTATGAATGACAAAACGATAAGCAAATAGCAAATCTGGTAGGTTGGTGCAGTGTATGAGACTTTGTTGAGAAGTCGCTATTTACCTACGTTCAAATTATAGTGAAATGCGTTTAATACATTACTTATTAATGTTTTTTGGAACAAATAAATCATGGGCCCCATATTTATGTTCATTTTCTATTGAAAATTAAATGCATTAGTACATTAGTTAATTTATTAATGTATTTTGCGTTAAACAAATCATGGCCTCCTTACACAATCTAAGAACTAACTATATGAAGTGTCAATTTTGAAGATACTTGAGAAACAACAGTAGACTGGAAATAATTTTACTCTCTTTCCAAATATTGAGAAATTCAGTATGATCGTCATAAGAAAAATGAGGCGGTTTGCGGGAGAACAAAAGACGATTGAGACATATCATACAAGCCCTGTTATTTTGTCTGACAGCTGTCAAATTAACCGTTTCGGATTTACTGGCAAAAACGAAATACGATTTTGCCGATTATTCCAAAACCAATTGCGATCGTAAATCTGAAGCCAGATATCGAATGCACTAACTTTTCTCTAAGACATCCCCTTTTAAACTTTGCTGTATGTATAATAGAAGCCGAGATTCCTGTATAGAGAAGATAATTCGAGTATAATGACTTAGTGGGAAAGTCTTTCAGCTTTCACAATTAATATATAAATTGGATTCACAGTCTAGTCAAGGTTTTTTTAGTGTGACACAAGGACATACAGCTTGGACTTCCTTGATTGCCAGATTAAATAAACCAGACATGCCCACCAACACCCAACCAATCACCACACATCCCCTTCATCACGTGGCATCCCCTTCCAATCGACCAATAACTATAAATAAAAGAAGCAGAGCTGAAACACTTCAGTTCCCTAGTGAGTTTTGGGGAGTAGGCAGATTGAGGCTCCGAATTCGATCTAGACTCTGAAACTCTTTTTTTCACTTTTTGTCTCTTGATAATGGCTCCAAAAGCAGGAGTCGAAACGTCGACTATTTAATAAATTCAGACGCAGTTCCCACCTGGAATCTAGTCTAGTTCATAATCATGACAGCGGAAGTCTAGGCGTAGAGTTTCACGGATGTAACAATATTGTTATAAACTCCGTGGGTTCAATTAATTAAAAACTAATATTTACTGCACTTTCTAGAACTTTTATTTACACGTACAACATCAAATATTTTCAAAAGCTGATTCTATATAATAACATCGGAATCATAACAACAAAATTAGCTGAACGCACCAAACTAACTAACTCTATACTGAAATTAATATTGCTTTATATAGCGTTCGAAGAATTTTCTGGTTGGAATGTCTTCGATGCACATTCCATAGAGAGTATTCAAAAAATGTATGAATTAGATGTTGCGGTTTTAGTTCAATGCTGGTTCAATGCAAGTATATAATTGGCGAAGGACCTTTAGCGGAACAATCAATAAACACGCGCCGTTACATAAACGAATCACCAAATAAAAGTTATCACTAACCTTTAAGTCGAAGTTCTGGTATTTTCTTGGTTCTTCTTTCTTCTGAGGCTAGCCCCGTAATAGCAGGAACAGTTTCTTAGAGCTTCGTCTGGACAACACGTTACACAAAAAAATAGCGACGTAATGTTCATTGATTGAGCATACAAAAAATGCGGGTTTAACAACAAATGATGCGCTTTTGTAAACACAAAAGAAAAAAAATGATAGCGGTTGAGCGGTCGTTACGAACGAAGCTACTAACTCGCGAAATCGTAACGCAAAAAACAACAATAAGCGTCGTCTCTTCAGACGGGATCATAAAATGTCCGAATAGTTCGGAGCACAACACGAACCTCCCAAGCGTAATAATAGTAAGGGAGCCGAAACACGAATGTCAATACAGTCTAGATTTTACACGCAAAAAAACACTTAAAATTAGCATTAGCGCGACGGAATGTTTTAGAAAAGGTGCAGAAGTTTAAAAATCAATGAAGTAATTCAATCAAATTGAAAACAATACACTAAACAAATTGCGGGAACGCACCATTCCGCCAGCCTTGAATTACTTATTTCAAAACTAAGGGTCCACTGGCAGTGGACAAAGCTTTACAAGAGGTCGCTTCAAAGTACCACTAGCAGTTTTAACTGTAGCAACGCGTACAACACCATCACCTCCAAGATGTACGTCAATAATGCGTCCTAATGGCCAATTCAAAGGAGGTGAAGTGTCTTGCTTCAAAATAACAAGAGTACCTGGCTTAACAACCTCCGAGGGATCAGTCCATTTACTCCGTTGATGAAGAGTATGTAAATATTCTTGCGACCAACGTTTCCAGAATGCCTGATGCAAACGACTCAGTAACTGCCATCTGTTGAGACGATTAGATGGGACAGATAAGAAATCAGATTCAGGAGGTGCTGTTAAAGGTTCCATGGTAAGAAACATTCCAGGACTCAAGGCGGTAAGATCCGATGGATCGTTGCTACAAGGGGTTATAGGTCGCGAGTTTAAAACTGCTTCGACCTGTGCAAATACAGTAGAAAGTTCTTAGTAGGTTAAAATTTGATCTCCAACGACACGTCTTAAGTGAGCTTTAACGGATTTAATTCCGCTCTCCCATAGTCCTCCAAAGTGAGGAGCCGAAGGGGGATTGAAATGCCAAGAAATGGTTTCTCGTGCAGCAGTAGCTCTAAAAGCTTTCAAGATCCACAAGCAGCACACACAAAATTAGTACCACAATCACTATATATATGGCTACATCGACCACGACGTGCAATGAATCGTCGCAAAGCTGCCAAGAATGCATCAGCAGACAAATCTGATACGAGTTCTAGATGAACAGCTTTCGTTGCAAAGCACTTAAACAGGCACAGATAAGCCTTTAAAGTTTTCGACCCTCTAGTTTTAGCCATGGTTATAGTGAAGCGACCAGCAAAATCTACTCCAACATGAGAAAAGGGTTTCAATTGTGAAACGCGGGAAATGGGCAAATTTCCCATGAAGGGTTGGTAAGCAGAAGGATTAAGCTTCCAACAAGAAACACATTTAGAAATGACACTACGAATTACTTTCTTTGCAGATAGAATCCAAAATCGTTGCTGCAAAAGAAATTGAACGGTTTGAATTCCTGCGTGAAGATTGGTGATATGACAATCTTCGACAATTAGATTAGTCAAACGACTTTTACTTGGTAGCAGTGCGGGAATGGAGCATTAGCCAATGTTCTACCAACTCTAAGAGTTCCCTGTTCATCAAGAAACGGCGAAAGTTTACGAAGCGATTTGGGCAAAAGTTTTCGTTCTCGAAGAAGGAAAATCTCTTTAGAAAAATATTGATCTTGAACATAGCGAACAATGCGAAGCTGAGCCTGATATAACTCAGCAGCCAAAAATGATCCAGAGCCCCTAAGATCTGGATTGCGGGCGTTATCAACAAAGCGACAAATATGAGCTATAATGCGGGTAATGCGTTTAATAGAAGAATGTCCTTCTAACAAAGTACCAAATAAATTTGGTGAAGCGGTGACTTGAAGAGCCACTATACGGGCTTCAGTCATAACTAGCGGTGACATGCTTGAGTCTGAGCAAGCATGTGGCAAACAAGAGGTAATCAACAATTGTGGGCCTTTCCACCAAAGTGTATTACCTAATAACTCTGATGGCAAAGTGCCGCGGGAACCCAAGTCAGCGGGGTTATCACAAGATTGAATGTAAAACCAATGAGAAGAAGGAAATTTTTCCTGAATGTAAGCAACTCGATTACTGACAAATGTCTTCCAACGGTGCGGGGAAGAACTAAGCCATGAAAGGACTACCGTGGAGTCTGACCAGCAACGAATCACCTTGAACAACAATCGACTATTGAATTGCTCATAAACATAATGAGCTAACTTACCGGTAAGAACTGAAGCACACAGTTCCAATCTGGGAAGTGACAAAGTTTTCAAAGGGGCAAGTTTCAATTTAGACAACACAAAAAAACTTTCACGAAATCCAGATGCGGTTTCGAAAACAAAATAAACAACAGCGGCATAACCTCTCTCAGAAGCATCACCAAATGCGTGAAGTTGACAACTAGAAAAGTTTTCTATAGCAAGCAGGCGAGGCAAAACTAAATTATGCAAGGTCAACAAAATAGCGATAATGTCTTGCTGCAACTTGGGACCGATAAACAAACAATCATTCAAAGATAACCGATGAGGTATCTTAGCGGATGTATTAAACACTACACGAAGCTTGGTTGTGCTACTATCAGGTTTCAAAACACAATGATGCGGTATGTAATAACAATCAGAAGAAGTAGATGGATCGGGAACCAATTCCATATGATTAAGCTCTAAATACTCTTTGAGAAAATCACAATATTGTTTGTAGAGATCTGGTTGCTGTAGAAGACGTCTTTCTAAAGAGTAGAAACGTTGTACGGCGAGATTATACATTCCATCAAAAGCAGGAAGTGTATTTCGAAAAGGAAGGGGCACAGCGAATCTACCTGAATCCAATCTCCTGCATCCCTCGGAAAATATTTTTTCGCAGATAAGATCATCAGGGGACTGAACCAGTGCGGTAGGAACATCTTCAATTGTCCAGAACCTTTGGAGTGAATCATCTAATGATACTACATCTTCAATTTTACAAAAAAGCGAAATTGGGTTTATGGCCGACTGAGAGTGAGAGTTAACAGAACTCGAAGACATTATACCCATAAGGATGTAACCAAACACAGTGTTAATAGCATCAGGAACACCTTCCTTTCCCAGAAGGCGTCCATCCAACAAAATTTGAGAAAATAAATCGGCACCTAACAAAAGGTCAATAGCACCTGGGCTATTGAAACCAGGATCAGCAAGTTTCAAATTGGTTAGATATGTCATATTAGCCATGTTAATGGGCGCAACAGGCATATCATTGCAAATGCGGGGTAAAACAATAGTCTCAACAACAAAATTGCACTCACGCTTTACTATAGAGCGAAGAGAAAGGGTAAGAGAGCCCTCAGCAGAGGGACTCTGCATAGAACCTAGCCCGTTGACTTGAATCGAAGCGGGCGTAGGTCGGAAGCCAAGGCGTTTCACAGCCTTGCTCGCAATGAATGATCTCATGGTACCAGAATTTAGCAGACATCGCAAAGTTTGATAAGAACCGTGCTTATCTAATACCTCAACTAAAGCGGTAGATAACAACACATTTGAATTGTATGACAAAAGTGAACTATGACAAGAAGTCTGCGGTAGAGAAGTTTCGGGACTTTCAACAGTATTAATGGTACTGGATCCACCAGATGTAGAAGCCAGGTTTGCGGGGGGAGCACTAGATTCAGACCGAATGCCTGAATCACCACGATTTACAAAATGAAGCAATGTGTGATGGCGTTGTTTGCAGTTGCGGCAAGTGGATAAAAATTTACAGCGATTGGACTGATGAGAATCGCCTAAGCAATTAAAACAAAGTCTAAAATCTTTAACAAACTTAAACCGCGCGGATACTGATTTGTTCAAGAATTCAGAACATTTGTAAATCGCATGATCGGATTTACAAACTAAACAATTTCTATTCTTAGTGACAAACAAAGATGTAGTGAAACGGGAAGAATGTTGCTTTGAATTCAATGGTAACTTTTTGTCAACACTTCGCTTTGCCTTGCAACATGTTCAAAGGCATCGCAATGCTTCGACAAAAAATCAACAACTTCCGAACGGATCGGAAAGTCATCTTGAGCGGTCACAGTACCATGGTAAAGTTCAAACTTAGCGGCTAAATTCTTTGGAACTTGTTTCAACATCATCTGAACGATACAAAAATCCCACTGATTTACTGGTAAACCCAAATTCTTCAGTGCTTCCAAATTATCACTGAAGTCATCCAATAACTTCCGAACCTCTGAAGGGCTATCTGAAGTTAGTTGGGGGAATTGTTCTAAAGCTGACCAATGAGATTCCGCGATTAAACGAGTTCGCTTGAATTTTTTCAAAAGTGTTTCATAAGCACTCACGTAATTGTTTTGTGTTAGTTTAAAATTCCTAATAACCTCAAAAGCAGGCCCTTTTAAAGCTAACTGCAAATATTTGAACTTCTGCATAGCACTGAGTTTTTCATTATTGTGAATTAATGAATAAAACAAATCAATAAAAGTACCAAATTCCAATATGTCTCCACCAAATGAAGGCAAATCAATTCGCGGCAAAGCAACACTTTCCTGTTCCCGAGCTATATTTTGTGGCGTAGAATTCTGAACAGATTTCAGTTTAGCAAAAATAGACCTAATTGAATAAAACAATTTTTCAAATTTATTGCGAATGTCATCCTCAAAGTCAAAATCATCGTTTGCATCTGAAATTAATCCAACAATAGAATTGTGGTGTTTAAAAAATTCGGAATGGATTGAATCAACCATATCAATCATGCTAAAAAACAATTCAACGTCGTCACCTCTTAAGGCTTTCTCGGCAGCAAAATAAATATCTTCTACTCTTTTAAACTCCGATTGTCGATGATTTTTAAATTTTCGTAAATTTTCAGCGGTTTTTGACATCTTAACAATAAATTAAAATCACTGTAATGCCACTGAACAAATCTAACACGATAGAACGAAAACAAAATACTATTCCAAAAATGTACAATTTTTTACTGTTGAAGTAGAAAATATCTGACCAAATGTCAAATAAATTCAAAACAATTTAGCAAAATAACCAAACAAACAAAACGAGCTCTTGTAAGTTTTTAAGGCGGCAAAAAAATTGCGTTTTATTTCCAACGGAATGAGTGAATATCCCGAACTTGCCTTCTCTTTTAACAAATAAAGAAACGAGAATTCAATGCGGTTTTCAACAATAATTGCAACGAAAAATCAATGTTTTGATCGATAAACTTTGCACGAAATTAACTCAAATATATCCGGCCCGGGGTTGGACTAAATTATGTAATTTATTCGATAATCTTTGAAGTAAATTAATTCAAATTGCATCCGGCTCGAACTTGGACCAAAATTATGTAATGTCTTCGATGCACATTCCATAGAGAGTATTCCAAAAATGTATGAATTAGATGTTGCGGTTTTAGTTCAATGCTGGTTCAATGCAAGTATATAATTGACGAAGGACCTTTAGCGGAACAATCAATAAACACGCGCCGTTACATAAACGAATCACCAAATAAAAGTTATCACTAACCTTTAAGTCGAAGTTCTGGTGTTTTCTTGGTTCTTCTTTCTTCTGAGGCTAGCCCCGTAATAGCAGGAACAGTTTCTTAGAGTTCGTCTGGACAACATGTTACACAAAAAAATAGCGACGTAATGTTCATTGATTGAGCATACAAAAAATGCGGGTTTAACAACAAATGATGCGCTTTTGTAAACACAAAAGAAACAAAATGATAGCGGTTTAGCGGTCGTTACGAACGAAGCTACTAACTCGCGAAATCGTGACGCAAAAAACAACAATAAGCGTCGTCTCTTCAGACGGGATCAAAGCGTGACCGAATAGTTCGGAGCACAACACGAACCTCCCAAGCGTCCTAATAGCAAGGGAGCCGAAACACGAATGTCAATACAGTCTATATTTTACACGCAAAAAAAACACTTAAAATTAGCATTAGCGCGACGGAATGTTTTAGAAAAGGTGCAGAAGTTTAAAAATCAATGAAGTAATTCAATCAAATTGAAAACAATACACTAAACAAGTTGCGGGAACGCACCACTGGTCGTTCTACCTTTGTTCGCCCAGCGTCCAGATTTTCAGTTTTTTTTCCATTAGAACCTTCTAGTTCTTCTTTTTTTTACTATCCCAGCGATTGATGTTTAATTGAGATGAATAATGCTTTACGTTGTTTTCGCCAGGGACGGAGTGGGATAAATTTTATAACACTGCCCTCCCATCAATTCTGATCGTCCCGATCAGAAACATCCTCTCCATGGTAAGGAGCGAGTTGATCTAAATGGACCACCTTCAACGTAGCACTGGGGTTTCAAGGGATACGGTAGATGACGTCATTAATCCTTTTGACCACATTGTATGGACCATCCCAGGCGGGTCTAAGCTTTGGAGATTTACCCTTGCTCCGTTGAGGGTTGTTCAGCCAGACTTTGTCCCTCTCTTGGAACCCGACTGAATTGGCCTTGAGGTCATATCGCCTCTTATCCGGTCATTGGTGGCCAACATCTGCGTTCGGGCTAATTCGTGTATTGTCAGCATTGTCTGAGCTGGTCGGTATAGCCAAATCGCAGAGTATCCGCAGCTCTTTGCCAAATAGGACCCTGGCTGGAGTCAAGCCTGTACTATTATGTACAGCTGATCGATTTGCCAACGGGAATAGGAGTATATGCTCATCCCAATAACGCTGGTTATTGCTGACGACCTTTGATAGGTGTTATTCCAAGGCCCTGTTTTGAATCTTTCCACCATTCCGTCTGACTGTGGGTGCAATGGGGTTGTTCGCGTTTTCCTGATCCCCAACATCTTGCAGACCTTCTGGAATACATTCGATTCGAAGTTACGCCCCTGGTCTGAATGTAGTTCCATCGGGACCCCAAACCCGCTGAATAGCTTTTCTACTAGCACCGTCGCTACTGTGGTTGCCTCTTGATTAGGTATCGCAGATGCCTCAGGCCATTTGCTGAAGTAATCCATTGCGACCAGAATGTATTTGTTTCCACTCTCAGACTCGGGAAACGGACCGGCGACATCGATGGCAATTCTCTCAAATGGGACGTCCATATTGTATTGCTGCATTCTGCCCTTGGTCCGGGTCTTTGGGCCAGTAGTACCGCTGGCGAACTTTGTCTAGGGTTTTATTCATGCCCAGATGGCCTCCGGTAATGCCATCATGTACTTCGGTCAGGATGGCTGGTACCTTTTACTTCGGAACTACCAAATGGGACTTGGTTTCTCGGCCATCAGTGCTTTCCCAAACTCGCTTGAGCATTCCATTCTCTACTATTAGAGAGTCCCATTGGGTCTATAACGATTTCAGGACCCCCGAGTGTCTAGTTACCTTGACTCTTTGTGGCCTGGGTGCCTCTCTCTTTTTAAGTGACAGGATTGGTTCAATGTCTGGATCAGCCATTTGATCCTGGATGCACTGTTCCGTTGCCCAGTCTTCATATTGGCCTGCACTCGGATCTGCCTGATGGAGATACACTCTCGCTGTTCTGTCTTCAGACAATGTCCGCATTCTGCTCTACCGGGTCTTCTTGATAGGGCATCGGCATTATTATGCAAACGACCGGCACGATGTTCAACCTTGAAATCGTATTGCTGTAATTTTTCCAACCAGCTGGCCAGTTGTCCTTCCGGTGTTTTCATGTCTAGCAGCCATTTGAGGGCGGCATGATCTGTTCGGATTAGGAAATGACGACCATAGACGTATTTGTGGAAATGCTCTACCGCCCTTATTATTGCAAGAAGTTTTTTTCTGGTGACTCAATAATTTCTGTCCGGTTTTGAGTTCCACGGTTGTAGTATTCGATCGATCACCCTCTCTTCACCATCTTGCACCTGGGATAGGATGGCCCCCAAACCTGTGTTGCTGGCATCGGTGTCTAAGATGAACTTGCCGGACTGCGTAGGACTGAAGAAGCTTCGGAATTCATGCTTGTCTTTTGGGACTGGCCAATCACGAATAGCTTCTATCTTGTCCTCGTTGGTGCGGATTCCTGACTCGGAAACGACGTGGCCCAAAAACTCTACTTCTTTTTGGAACATTGAACACTTCTTCGGATTGAGTCTCAGGTTGGCGTTATTAATTCTGGAGAATACTTCGCCCAGGTTCTTCAGATGGTCGTCCAATGTTTGACCCATGACCAGAATGTCGTCGAGTATACTAAGCACGTCCTCCATGTCAACCCACTCAGTACATACTCCATTAGCCTCTCAAATGTAGCGGGAGCATTACATAACCCAAAGGGCATGACCATGAACTGAAACAGCCTTTTACTGGTCGAGAACGCTGTCTTCTCTCTGTAGTTTTCCGATGACCTCAAAACTCTGGACTTGACAATGGACACAGCGGCGCCGGTGTCGAGGTTGATGGTAATTGCTCGGCCATTGATGGTGCCCCTGATGGCTAGGCTGCTGTTATCTCGGCAAAATCCCGGATGGATAATGTTTTGGGAGATGGTGAAGGGTTAGTCAGCATTCGCCCCTTTATGCTGACAGGCTGACGGACATGTGGCTGTTCTGTTGGTTACCCCTGGTCGGTGATCATTCCGATAGCTTCACTCTACAGTCTCGTTGGAAGTGTCCTGATCGCGCACAACGGTAACATGCTCTTCTGGTCTCAGTTCTCTGTGACTGTTCCAGTAGTTTGTTCATACCAGCCAACAGTACTTGAAATGGTGACTCTGGCTCTTCCTAGTTGAAGGAAACTGCTCGGACCCTCGGACATGTTCATGACGGCCTGTACCTCCAAAGCCCGGAGTAAAGCTTCGTTACTCTTCTTAATGTCAGTAAGTCTTAGATTTCTTTGGACTTCCACATCTCTGATACCTTTTATGAAAATCTGTGTGGCCAATTGGTCTTTCGTTTCCTCTGGCAGATCTGCGTAGGACAAGTGTACTAACCGTCTACTTTCTGCTTCGAATTCTTGGAGGCTCTCTCCGGATTTTTGCGTTTTTCCACTTAGTTGCACCTGGTATACTTGGCTCAGGGATTGATTGTCGTATCTTTTGGCCAGGATGGCGATGATCTTGTCGAAATTGCCTTGTTCATCGACTGAAATGCTTTGGAGGAGTTCTAAGGCCGGACCTCTTAAAGAAATTACAAGAGACGCAGATTTTTCTTGATTATCCCATCCATTAGCGATAGCCACGGCTTTAAATTGCCGTTTATACATGGGTCAGGATGAGCTATCATCAAATGTAGGTGATTTGATAATGGAACCTTTAGTACTCAGGGTGTTCTGTTATTTTCCTCTCTGTAAGTCCTGTTGCATTTTTTTTTAATTTCTGTTTTCGATGGCACTGATTTTATCTTGTACTTCACTTTGTACTGTTGTTTTATTGGAACTGATTTGGTCTTGAACTGTGTTTTGAATTGAACTGATTTCAAATTTTACCTGGCTTTGGATGGAATCGAGGTCATCCATACATCGGGTTTACATAAATCAAATTGCGATTTTAACTTCACTTTTTTAACACACTTAATTGTTATAAACTCCGTGGGTTCAATTAATTAAAAACTAATATTCACTGCACTTTCTAGAACTATTATTTACACGTAAAACATCAAATATTTGCGATGAATAATAAACCAGACATGCCCACTAATACCCAACCAATCACCGCACATCCCCTTCCCTTGGGGAGTAGGCAGATTTTGGCTCCGAATTCGATTTAGACTCTGAAACTCTTTTTTTCACTTATTGTCTCTTCTAGTTCTTCTTTTTTTTTGCTATCCCAGGGATTGATGTTTAATTGCGATGAATAATGCTTTACGTTGTTGTCGCCAGGGACAGAGTGGAATACATTTTATAACACTATGAAGAAGTCTGGGTGAAGTGAAGTGAAGTCGTCAGTTCCGCGGTGTGTGTTGCGGGATCAGTTTTGCAATATTTGATTACTGTTTTCCAAGTATTGGAGAGGTGTAGGGCGTCATCTCATCGGTTCAGTTGTTCAGATTTTTCAATTTCAATTTCTGACAGATAATTAGTTCTCTTCTAATCTAGCAGAGATTCTCATGTTTGTTTGGCAAGCGTACCTTTTGTCACAGGTTTCACACGCAATACTTTATACATCCTGATTTTCTAATTTGATTTTAGGTTTTAAATTTTCCAAGGTTGTACCTATGGTGTAGTGTGTTTTATATGCGGTAGGTATGTTGTGTTTTCGGAGAATTCGGCCGATTCTGTCGGTTGTTCCCTTGATGTACGGTAGGGCGGTTCTTGGTTTTTCAGCAACATCGTCCTTTTGTTTCAGTTGCGTATATCGTCTCGTGTTATGTTCTGTTGTTTGTTTGATTGTAATGTGTTTATATCCGTTTTGTTAAAGAGGAGTCAATCCCAACAAATCAGCGTCACTGCAACCTTAGACAATGGCATAGAAATTCTGAGCGCAGACACAGCAACTCTCAGTCCTTTACCTGACAACGCATTGATAATGCCAAATGACACCTTGGCGAAACCTCACGTCTGCAAGATTCAGAGATGAATCAAAATAAACAACGGATGTACTCCCGGATGAATACTTATACATCACTTAACAAAATTCTAATGCACTTTGAGCAATTACTTTATTGTAACCCATTGTTTTTTAATTGTTAATCGAGCACGCGAACCGTTTCGTGACATTATATGCACCCTACTTTACTTTAAGTTAGTGCTTCAAAAATTTAAATTTCGGGGTATCATCAAATAATGACCAATAGTGCAATAAACAAAAGACTATCGGCAATAACAAAAAAGTACTGAACAAGATCGTACTTGTTAAGTTGTTCAATTCAGCTCTCTACAAATGTAATTTTTGTTTTCAAAATTAAATTATGCAGTAAATATTTCTTTTCTATAAACCCTTTCAAAAGAAAAATATTGGAAAATAGTTTAACTTGTATTTTTTTGTAATGATCTTCATAACATAAATCCTAAAGAACAATCTTATTTCACACTACAAAGTGCTGCCTTTATAAACATATAATTGTATATCTAAATGCTTTATCTACCAATCAATATGTATAGGAATAACTGGAAAAGAGACGCCCCATGTTGCGGCCGGCCTGTGGCGGCTGAGAATAACGGTTCGCGCGCTCTATTAACAATTAAAAAACAAGGGGTTACAATAAACTAATTGCTCAAAATGCATTGGGATTTTGTTAAGTGATGTATAAAGAATATTTATGATGTTGGCAACATCAATTTTTTTTCATATTGTTTTGCATGGCTGAAAATGACCATTTTAGTGTTTTTTCGAACTTTAAATAATATAGGCCTGTTCCTACAGGACGTAAAATCGATAAGCAAACGGGAATCGTATTGCGCGTAACATCATTGTAAACGGTAACTCGTCACCGCGCACGAAGATTATCGGTTGTGTATCGGTAATTTGTTCTGTTGGAACGAACCTTTTATATCTCGAAAACTATCAATTATACAGAAAAAACACAAGCAATTTGTTTAAAATGACCCCAAAACCTTAAAAAAACTTTATTTGTGCCAAAAAAAAAATTTCGGAATTTGTTTTAAAAAAATGTTTAAACACTTATTGACCCATTTTTGGGCCTGGCAACATGCAGAATTTTTAATAGAGGACCTTTTTCGATAAGATTGTGCAAAAAAATTCCGTCGGAATATTTTCGCCAACTGGTGCGAAGATTCTTCCTGGACATTGTTCAAGCAATTTTGGAACTTTCAGCATCTTTCATTTAATTTACGAGATACTTTTTTGTTGTCTATGATTTACTTGAACTCATGCTCATAGATTTTTAACTACTTTAATTTTCGATTAAGTTCACCAAAGGTGTGTTATAATAAAAATAAGTAGAGAACCATTAAAACTAATTATATATGTTATTCTTTTCTTCGTTTAATTAAATTATATTTAGAATGAGTTATTGTTATTGAAACCAAATTACGTGTTAGCTATAAAAACTAAATATATCCTTCTAATGTATATAATATAAATTTCACATTCCTTTATTTTAATTACTTCTCCAGTCTTATATTATAAACTTAAACTCTTGAGCAATTACAAAATAGTGCAAATAAAAATTTATTTCAATCGGAAACTTCAATTTTGAAACTATTTGTCAAAAACATTCAAGAAAATTATACATGGCGGTCATTTCAAAACTAGATACCCAAAATAACTTTTAAAATATATTTAAAAGAAAAAGCCGAAAAGCCCTTAATATATATTTGCGGTGGGATACATTTTACACGTATTGGTCACCCCGCAGTTTCAACCCCTAAGCGGGGGTGAATATCACTTGTAAAAGTTTAAATACAAAAGGGTATCATGTGATACCTTTTTTTTAAGTTCTCTTTTTTACTAATCTTTTGACATACCATTTTTTTTAATCAGATTATTTTTTACATAGTAATGACCTAGAAACCGTAAAAAAATAAAATTTTGAAAATAACTGCCAATTACACCAAAATTGGTTTAGGCTTGTTTTTAAGGACTCCAAAAACTCCTATATACCAACTTTGCCATTTTGAATTTTGCAAATCTGATCTGGGATTCGTGATCAGGGACCCTAAAAACCACCCTAAACCAATTTTGGTGTAATTGGCAATTATTTTCAAAAATTCTACGATTTCTAAGGTCATTACTACGTAACAAATAGTCTGATTTAAAAATAATTTGGTCAAGTGCGAGTTGGACTCGCATTGTAAGGGTTCCGTACCACCTTCAAGATTCGCTGTATTTAGTTTTCTAATTTGGCCCCCAAAAATTAAGATTAGATTTTTATTTTACTAATAAACTTTCAGGGAAGCCTTTTATAATCTATTGTCTGAATTTTGAGGCTCTATAGATTGGAAGATAAAGGGCACAATAGGTCAAGTTTTAAATTATAAATTATTAAATCTGTTATTCAAATTATTTAAAAATACAAATAAAATATATTTTTCAAAATTTAAATAGTATAGTTTCTAAAATGGGAATTAAGTCGATGTTTAATATCTTTGCTAAACAAATGATTTAAAAATATGATATATATGTAATTCTCATAATGAGTCTTTTATTTGATATATTACATGATTCGTTTGAAAATTGAATTTTTATTTTTCATTTAATTGTATAATTTGTCCCTAAAATTACCATGGAGGTTTTCTAATAATTTTTCTTATAAATTTCAAGTGAGCCCCAGTACCCCTAATTATTTTCAAAATTTTAGGTTGTATGGTTTCGGAAATAAAGCGAGAAATGAGAATTTTTTATATCTTTATGTTAATATCTTGTAAACAATTAATTTTAAAAATATATATTTGTATTTCTCATAACGAGCCCCTTCATTTGATATATTGCATGACAATATATCAATATTTTTTATTTTCCGTTTATTTCTATAAATTGACCCCCATTATTAATATTAAAGATTTCTTCGTATTTTTCCTGTAAATAAAAATAATTAGGTCTTATAGTTTGGGGAATAAGGGGGGAAGGGTATTGTTTTAATATTTTTTTTAATATATTTTAAAATATTTATTTAAAAAAAATAAAAAAAATATATTTGTATTAGTCATAATGGGCCCTGTGATTTGATATATTACATGATACGTTAGAAACAAGTTCAATTTTTTATTTTCCATTTAATTCTATAATTTCCCCCCCAAAATGAATATTAAGGGTTTCTCTTTATTTTTCCAGTAAAGTTCAGGTGAGGCGCTATACCTATTTTTTTTTCAAAATTTTACAGCTTATGGTTTCGGAGATAAGGGGGGAATGGGTAAATTTTTTTATATTTTTGTTAATAACTTTTATTTAATTTATTTTAAAAATATGAACAAAATGTATATGTTTTCGTCATAATGAGCCCTTTTATTTGATATATAACATGATGGGTTAGAAATAATTTTAATTTTATATTTTCCATTTAATTCTATATTTTGCCCCCCAAAATAAATATTAGGGGTTTCTCCTTAATTTTCCAGTAAAGTTCAGGTGAGGGGCTATAACTCAATTTTTTTTCAAAATTTTCCAGCTAAAGGTTTCGGAGATAAGGGGGGGGATGGGTAATTTTTTATATTTTTTTAATATCTTTTAATTTATTTATTTTAAAAATATGAAAAAAATATGTTTATTTTCGTCGTAATGAGCCCTTTCATCTGATATATAACATGATCGGTTAGAAACAATTTTAATTTTATATTTTCCATTTAATTTTGTAATTTGCCCCCCAAAATGAAAACTAGATGTTTCTCCTCATTTTTCCAGTAAACTTCAGGTCAGAACCTATGAAAGTATTTTTTTCAAAACTTTACGTTTTATAGTTTCGGAGATAAGGGGGGGGGGAATGGGTAAATTTTGGTATATTTTCTTTAATATCTTTTTAATTAATTTTTTTTAAATATGAAAAAAATATATTTGTGTTCCTCAGAATGGGACCTTTCATTTGATATATTACATGATGGGTTAGAAACAATTTTAATTTTATATTTTCCATTTAATTCTGTAATTTGCCCCCCAAAATGAAAAGTAGATGGTTCTCCTTATGTTTCCAGTAAACTTCAGGTCAGAACCTATAAAAGTATTTTTTTTCAAAACTTTACGTTTTATAGTTTCGGAGATAAGGTGGGGGGAATGGGTAAATTTTGGTATATTTTCTTTAATATCTTTTTAATTGATTTTTATTTAAATATGAAAAAAATATATTTGTGTTCCTCAGAATGAGACCTTTCATTTGATATATCACATGATGAGTTTGAATTTTTTTTATTTTTAAATTTTTATTTAATTCTATAATTTGCCCCCCAAAATTAATATTAATGGTTTCTCCTTATTTTTCCTGTAAAGTTCGGGCAACGTTCTATACTTTCTATTTTTTTCAAAATTTTAGGTTCAGTAGTTTCGGAGATCAGGGGGGGAACGGTCGATTTTTTTAGTTTTTCCCCCTAGAAGTACCCCTTAAATCAAAATTTCTTCTTTTGCGATATGTGCTCCTGATCAGGTCACCAAACTATACCTTCATAACAAATTTCAACCTCTTCCGTCCAGTAGTTTAGGAGAAAATTACTGTGATGTGACAGAGGCAGAAATCCTAAAAATATGATGTGTCAAAAAAATTTAAAAAAATTAAAAGGATGTATCACATGTCACCCATTTGTATTTAAACTTTTAGAAGTTGTATTCTCCCCCGCTTAGGAGTTGAAACTGCAGGGTGACCGATACGTATAAAATGTGTCTCCCCATAAATATAAATTGGGTTTTTTTGTATATCTCTTTTAAAGATATTTTAATAGTTATTCTGGGTGGCTAGTATTGAAATGAAAGCCCAGCATATTTACCTCGGCAGGATAGTTGAGGGCATCAGATATTGACTTTCGGAATCCGTAGGAAAAACTACCATACTTGAGAATAAAGTTTGTATATAATCCGAAGACAATAGTAAAGTTTCATGCAACATAAAGCCTAGAACTGTTTTTTTGTAGAAATGAGTTCTCGTCAAAATATATTAGTGCATATTTTATGAACCATGTTAGAAAGTTCTAGACAATTGTTAATAAACAAATAAAAGTTTACTTTTTTCAATTTTTCCTCTATCGTAACATTGTTGATGTAGGCTGTAGAGATAAAGTTTTAACAAACATTATTTATAATGAAATTTTTGACAATACTTTTGCCTGAAATTTTGGAAAATTCTGAAATTTTCTCAAAAAATGAATTATTTTCAAGAATATTCTATAATTAAAGATTGATGCACACGAATTATTCCAATTATATCCAAAATCTGGGATAAGAAATTCTATTGTAGGTAATCATCCCCGAGTCGGTCTATATGGGTCCACTACGAGAATAACAATTAATTTGACGGTTCAAAATAAATTGCAAGAACTGAATCTGAAATTATTGATAAAAAATGTTCGAAATTTGTGCTTATAAAGGTAAATATGCTTTTTTATAAGCAACTTTGAATATCGGAAGCTAGCGAAAGCAATCAACAACAATCAAATTATGTAAGGTGAAGGAGTAGAGGAAAGTTGGCTAAACATTGCAAAGGAACCCCTTGGCGAGAAAACAGGAAAAGAACATGGTTTTCTAAATAAGTGAAAGACAAATAAGACACCGGAATCATATCAAAATTATAAGCGAATTTGCAATAAAACACACAGGCCTGTCAGAATAACTAAAAATAACCATTGGGAACGATCATAAAAATCTGGAATTTGACTTGTACGGATTATAAAAGAAATGTAGAAACTCATAGGTGGATAGAGACAATAAATGAGAATAAAAATGAAAGTAAAGCAAAAAAACACCTGGATAGATTACTGAAAACTTTTTAATTCAGACCTCTAAGAGAACCAAAATCACCGAAAATTACAACTGAGAAGGAGCCTAGAATAAACATACAGACGAGGAATCGCAAACAAAAATTGAAAAACAGGGCTACAGGCAATATCGAACAGCAAAGGAGCTACTAAAATAGTATAAGTTAACGTTGATAACAACAATTAACACAGTCCATTAACATTATCCCTAGAGAGGATCAATCTCTTGAACACCACGCCAAAACTGATAACAAAAATTCTAACCAAATTAATAAATTAGAAAACGTACACCTGTTTAATAACTGATCTAGAAATAGCCTACAACAGAGTGAGATTACGTTCATCTTCTATACAATATATAAGTACCGTTAGACAGTATTAAGACAACTGAATATATATATATATATATATATATATATATATATATATATATATATATATAAGAACAGCATATTACATGCCTGAATCGATGTACATATGTACAACTGATACAGGAGATACAAACAGGCACTCTTCAATCTCATAATGGATGAGATAATAAAGGCCATGAAGAAAGGTAAACGTTATAAGATAGGAAACTAAGAAATAAAAATTCTCTGCTGCACGTGATACAAAAATTGGTACTAAATTTAAACAGTAGCAAAAAGAACCGAAATGTAAATAGAGATTGACGGCATCAACATAAAACCGCATCAGCATAAATCAGATGATGGAAGAGGACTAACTCAATAAGGTAAGGAGATATAGAAACAGTAAAGTAAGAAACTAAATACAGAAAACTAATAGAGCACTTAGTTACCTAAATGAGAATAAGAAGAATCATCCGGAAAACACTAACAGATGGAGGAAGAAGTAGTGATATCAAAAGAACATGCAATATGGAAACAATAAACGACGGTATACTGAAAAAGCCAAAGGAAGTGGAACAATTAGAGAATCACCAGACGATTGGTAATAAAAATTGCAAGAGATAGATAAGGACCGGCACCGAAAAAGATAGAGAGATAATATAATATAAAGAGACAACCCAAAGAAGTAACTGGCAAAACTGCCGAAAAAAGTAGAGGAAGACAAGAAGAAACATCGAATGCAAAAATGTAATAATGCATGACAGTCAAGGCACAAGTGACATGTTTCTAGCTATGTGGGACATTGCATGTGCATTTTAGTTTAATAATTCTGAACTGATCTTCAATGTAAGTGTTATTTTTGTTTGAAACTATACATTTTATGAAAATAATATCTATATTTTCCGTTATATGAAGTCGGAGAATAGTTCTGTGAAAACAAAAGTAATTAATTCATGTTTACGCGTCATATTTAGTGTTTGGATAGGTTAAAGATGTAAAAATTTTTAATTATTTTATATAAATCTAAAAAAATGACCTCAGTTTTTGTGAATTAGAAATTTGGGACGGACACAAAATATAGCTCAAAATTTAAAAATAACAATCAAGTTACAGGATGTCCTTAATAGAAATTAGTTGCTACTGATGATAAATTACTGTTTATAAAAACAAATATTAAGTAAATTTTATTATTTTGGTGTTAGCGACTGTAAAGCTTTGATTCTTTGAACTCAATGTCTAGTGCATCGCTCACCTCCTCATCTTCCAATAGGAACATTTTATTGTATAATGGTCGTGGTAATATACAGGGGGTCCTATAACTAATAGACAATTCGATAACTGCAGTTAGAGGCGCTGAAAATATACTGATTAACACAAACATGCCTTAGTAAAATGTTTGTAGTAAAGGATATACAGGGTCCTAAAGTGGGTATTTGGTTTTTGAAAATGTGTGATATTTGAAAAACGGCTCCATATATTGAATTCAAAGTTGGTACAGCATTGTTTTCAAGGGCAATAAACAAGAATTTGTTATCATTTTTCATAGTACGTGTTTGTTACGAAGGTCGGATTAGGCAAATCCATGTTTATTTTTTTAACACTTCGTATAATTTGCGTTTCGACGATAAATAATGAAATTGCCATAATTTCAATACAAAAACCGTATACTTATTGATTCTCCATATTTCAAGGCATTTTCGAGATGCTATATATAAAAAAACAAATAGATGCACTTCATCAAATGCTGAAATTGACCACCATTAGAATTTTATTACACTTTTTTTTTCTTATGTTGAAAAAGGTTGCAATGTTATTTTTAAGAATATTCACGGCTTCCTTAATTTTCGCTAAAAGCTCGTATCGGGTATTCATTTCATTGCTGTACACCAAGGATTTCATGTATCCCCAAACGTGAAAGTCCATAGGATTAAGTTCTGAAGTACGAGGCGGCCAAGGGAATTCACTGTCACGTCCAATCCAACGATGCGGATTAAGTAATCACTTAAATATTGTTGGACCCTTCCAATGAGAGCAGTAAATGACCCAAATTATTTTCCAAAAATTTTAAATACTGTAATGCATTTAATCTCGTCGGAAGTTCAAAAGGACCAGTGAAGTAATCGCCAATAATTCCACACCAATTATTAATGAAAAATTCATGCTAAAAATGAGCTCCACGATACTTATGAGGATTATCAAAATCATAATAGTGGTTATTCCTTCAATCGAAGACTCGACAGCATGTGAATGTTGTTTCGTTAGAAAATAGGATGTTTTCAAGAAACGTTGGATCTTGAATGATTTTATGTTGCATCCACTGACAGAACTGTAGTCTCCGTGGTAATTTTTTTACAGGCGTAAAGTGATACGGACACAATTTTTCTGTACAAAAAATTCGGTTTAGTTACACCAGTAGCTGTTTGCAAGCGCCGAGTACTTTATGCAGTATTTTCCAGAATTCGAACTAAAATATCCTCTTCATGATCAGCTGAAATTCTTTAAGGTCGGTCACCAGAATTGTTGGTGTGAAATTAACTTATTTCGCCTAAATTTGTGTAAAGTCGTTGGAATATTTTACGACTAGCCACATTTTGATTTGGATATAACTGTGCTTATCGTCTAACTGCAGCACTTGAATTATAATTTTCTTATGCATAAATACAAATCATATCCCTTAGTTCACTAGTTGCAAATTCTTTAATTCTAGGCATATTTAATGAAGGCTTTATTCCAATTACTCACTTTAAAAATATAGTAAATAAATCGGCAGTATGCAAAGAAGAAATCAATAGTTCATATAAAATTCACAACCCACTTAAAAAAATGTCTTTTTTGAGGCTGCTTGCGGTGATATGCAGTACCGTATTTGAATTGCAATATCTCGAAAACGACTTGAAATATGGAGATTCAACAAGTATTCGTTTTTTGTATTGAAATTATGGCAGTTTCATTATTTATCCTCGAAACGCAAATTATACAGGGTGTTAAATAAATTTACATGGATTTGGTTAATTCGGCCTTCATTACAACCACCCTGTAAGAGTACCATGAAAAATGATAACATATTCTCGTATATCACCCTTGAAAACAATGCTGTACCAAATTTGAGTTCAATATATGCAGTTGTTTTTCAAATATCACAAATTTTCAAAAACCAAATACCCACTTTAGGACCCTGTACATAGTTTACTACAAACATTTTACCAAGGCATGTTTGTGCTAATCGGTATATTTTCACCGCCTCTAATTGCAGTTATCGTATTGTCCATTAGTTATGGGACACCCTGTATACAAAATTCAGTGCAAGTTGTTTTTGGTTAACTGGAAAAACACCTTGATCTCGACTTCTAGAAAGTGTAATACAATTTTTATTGCATAAGTAAGTTTAAACATATAAATACAAGCGTTTTTTAAATTTTTAATATTTTCATATTTGTTAAAAATTACAAGACAAAACTTTTTCACATAAATGTTTTAGACAAAAAAATTATCCCAATAGAAGCAGTACTTTTCCATAATTGGTTTGTAGTTTCCTTACTTGTGTGGAGATAACACACAGTGTTTGGCAACTATTCAACAATTGCTGCGAGTTAAAGCGACATATCGTAGGCAAAGTAGCCCAGTATATGTGCAATTTTTTTCTGTGACTAGTGTTCAACGTGAAGATGGAGAGTTTGGAGAAAGACTTTAGAGATGTTTTATTTATAATATAAGAACAACACTAAAAAAATCGGCAGAACAGAATCTTTAGTTCTGACGTTGAAACTATTCTTATTACTTATCTTAGATTTGAAAATGAGGTCAGACATCAAATCTGATATGCTTTTTGGGCTAATTGCGTTGAATAAAAATCCTATATTATAAATGTAGAAGACTGGCTAAGGTTTGTTAAATTGGTAATATTTTTAAATGATTTTAAACATGTAGCTAAGTAAAGTGCTCTCTAGCGAGACTAAACATAGAATAGTATTTTTACCATGGATAAACCTGAAAATAGAAGTACACCAAATTTAAGAAAGAAAAAAAAACATCAATATTATAGGAAAACAAATTCGGTACATTGCATAGTACCAATATTAGATCCAAGACACAAACATGAAACATTTGATATAAAATAGTAAAGATATTAAATCTTAAAAGTATGAAAATTTAAAAAAATAACTAGTATAGCTCATCATTAAAAAAATGAGAAGAAAAGCAAAAAGAAAACTGATGAGGATGGATATGAATTTGTCGATGTTTAATTTCAATCTTCTATTTGCCAATGCACTCTTAACTGAAATGTATCTTGGGAATGCAAAATACACAGATACTTGAATTCGCCAAGACTTAATGAAATCTACCTATATATGCAAATTAAAAATATAGGAACTATATTGGAAAGTGTTTACCTATGTAGTCTACTGTTTTTCGAGCAAAAAAATAATCTTCTATTTGAAATAATTATTCATGATCTGTTTGATTATTCTGACTTTAATAACTGAGAGCTTTGTGCCCTCAATTCTTTTCCTGCAACGAACAAGTTTGTTAATGGACAACAAAGTGTAAGCAGTTTCGAAAAATTGCCCGGATTACTTTCTTGAGAAACATTGTAACAAGGCGAATATTCATGAATAAGCTCAAGCTATAACACACGGTGATTGATAACTATCTTAGACGTGGAATTGTAACGTCTCTAAACACAGGTAAGTTTCCAACAATATACAAAACACTTGATATACAGGAGTGCTGGGATATTGTAGACATGCCATTCTCTTAGAATATCTGTAAGGAAGAATTTCTGTCGAGACAACCAATAATTCGGGCACTCTTTCAAAATAGCCTTAATATATGTTGTTACCCATTTGCAAATTTTAAATACTTGTCTTGTACAAAAATGACTGGGGAAAGAAAACCCTACAGTATAGGCAAAATAATAATTTTCTATATTCTAACAATGAGCAGAGAATGTTATATTGGTAAAGTTTAATATTCTCTATTTCGTGACCAGAAATTTAGTTGAGAAATGAAATTTAGTTGAGAAGTCGTACTGAAATATAAAAATCTAACAGTAGCCAATAGCCTTAAAAAAATATTTTACTGAATAATTTCTAGTCGTTTTTCTCTCAAGTATTTGTTGGAGCTACATCATGCTCAATTTTACCTTTGATCCCTGTAGTTCGTAATTAGAAATTACAAATATTATTTAGCAGGATGGTGCAATTACAAAAATAATCAATAACGATAGTTTTAATTTTTTACTTAAGAAGTTGTTGAAAATTTGGAGAATAGCATAATATCCAACTTTACCATACTATTTTTATACGCATTGCAATATGTGCGGAATTATTCAATGTTTCAAGGTAAATTCTTCCACCAATATTAACGAAACCTTTCTGACAACAGTTTCTTTCCAGTTTGAGTTACTTTTTTAACTAAAATTTTTTAAAGTTATCATGACACTAATTGTAAATAAGAGAAGGTAATTGTTTACACGGGCGTGGATTCTATGAATGCTAACTCGGTGTAATCTTAATTAGATAAAGCAAAGTAATTAAATTGAGTTAAAAACAGATAAATGTTTACACAAGCATTTGTCATATACCTTGAGGGGAGTAAACTTTTGTATGTGATAACATAACAATAAAAGTTTGCAAATTCTATACATTCTAAAAAATACAAATTTTCAAGTATCAAAAATCTCTTGCAAAAACCAACAGATAATATATAATTATCAGAAAAATAGCCCACCTTTTAGTATTGTTGTAAAGTCCGTGGGTTCAATATAAAATCATAAAACTAATATTCACTTTCACTTTTCTAGAACTTTATTTACATTAAAACAGCTGATTCAAATATGACAATAACATTCTCATATACGCTAGTCGTCGCGGTATAACTAACTGCCCCCGCGATCGTGGCCTGCTTCCTTTATAAACCAGCATAGAAAATTCTCGTAAAAATCGTCATCACTCCTACAGGTGCCGAGCCTTTTCGAGAACCATTATTTATCTCAAATGAAACAGGGTCGGCTTTGGATAAATTTCGTAACACTGCCCTCCTTTAATTCTGATCGTCCCGATCAGAACCATGCCCTCCATTGTAGGGAGCGAGTCGATCTAAATGAACCACCTTCAATTTAGCCTTGGGGTTTCGACGGATCCGGTAGAAGACGTCATTAAGCCTCTTGACCACCTCATATAAACCATCCCAGGCGGGTGTAAGCTTTGGGGATTTACCCTTGCTCCGTTTGGGGTTGTACAGCCAGACTTTGTCCCTCTCCTGGAACCCGACTGAATTGGCTTTGAGGTCGAATCGCGTCTTCATCCGGTCACTGGTCGCCAACATCTGCGTTCGGGCTAATTCGTGTATTGCCAGCATGTTATGTCGGAGCGGGTCGGCATAATCGTCGATGTCTTGGGGAGGTACTTCGGGCGAGCCAAATGCCAAATTGCAGGGTAATCGCAGCTCCTTTCCGAATAGGACCCTGGCTGGGGTCAGGCCTGTACTATTATGTACGGCAGAGCGATATGCCAACAGGAATAGGGGAATATGCTCATCCCAATCACGCTGGTTATTGCTGACGACCTTGGATAGGTGTTGTTCCAAGGTCCTGTTGAATCTTTCCACCATTCCGTCTGACTGTGGGTATAATGGTGTTGTTCTCGTTTTCCTGATCCCCAACATCGTGCAGACCTTCTGGAATACATTCGATTCGAAGTTACACCCCTGGTCTGAATGTAATTCCATCGGGACGCCAAACCTGCTGAATAGTTGTTCTACTAGCACCGTCGCTACCGTGGTTGCCTCTTGGTTGGGTATCGCATATGCTTCAGGCCATTTGCTGAAGTAATCCATTGCGACCAGAATGTATTTGTTCCCCCTCTCAGACTCGAGAAACGGACCGGTGACATTGATGGCAATTCTTTCAAATGGGACGCCCACATTGTACTGCTGCATTCTGCCCTTGGTCCGGGTCTTCGGGCCCTTACTGGCTGCACAGATGGCACATTTGCGGCACCAAGCTCTGACGTCTTCGAAGTAATTCACCCAGTAGTACCGCTCGCGAACTTTGTCAAGGGTTTTATTCATGCCCAGGTGGCCTCCGGTAATCCCATCATGTACTTCGGTCAGGATGGTTGGTACCTTTGTCTTCGGAACTACCAGTTGGGACTTGGTTTCTCGTCCATCGGCGGTTTCCCAGACTCGCTTGAGCATTCCAGTGTCTACTCTTAGAGAGTCCCATTGAGCCCATAACGATTTCAGCACGCCGGAGTATCTAGCTACCTCGTCCCATCGTGGCCTGGGTGCCCCTCTCGTTTTGAGTGACAAGATTGGTTCGATGTCTGGATCAGCCATTTGGTCCTGGATGCACTGTTCCGTTGTCCAGTCTTCATTGGCCTGCACTCGGATCTGCCTGATGGAGATACCCTCTCGCTGTTCCGTCTTCAGACAATGTCCGCATTTCGCTCTACAGGGTCTTCTGGATAGGGCATCGGCATTATTGTGCAAACGGCCGGCACGGTGTTCCACCTTGAAGTCGTATTGCTGTAATTTCTTCATCCATCTGGCCAGTTGTGCTTCCGGTGTCTTCATGTCCAGCAGCCATTTGAGTGCGGCATGATCTGTTCGGATTAAGAAATGACGACCATAGAGGTATTTGTGGAAATGGTCTACAGCCCTTATTATTGCAAGAAGTTCTTTTCTGGTGACGCAATAATTTCTTTCCGATTTCGAAAATCCACGGCTGTAATACCCTCTCTTCATCATCTTGCACCTGGGATAGAACGGCCCCCAAACCTGTGTTGCTAGCGTCGGTGTCTAAGATGAACTTGCCGGACTGTGTAGGAAAGGCTAGGATTGGGCTGGAACATAGTGCTGCCTTCAGTCGCCTGAATGATGTTTCGCAATCCTGATTCCAATGGAAGGTCTCTTTCTCAGTGGTCTGCCGATGTAGAGGGGCGGCGATGGTGGCAAATCCCTCAACAAAACGCCGGTAGTATGAACAGAGGCTCAAGAAGCTTCGGAGTTCATACTTGTCTCTTGGGACTGGCCAATCACGAATGGCTTCTATTTTGTCTTCGTTGGTGCGGATTCCTGACTCGGACACTACGTGGCCCAAACACTCTACTTCTTTTTGGAACAAGGAACACTTCTTCGGATTGAGTCTCAGGTTGGCGTTATTAATTCTGGAGAATACTTCGCCCAGGTTCTTCAGATGGTCGTCGAATGTCTGGCCCATGACTAAAATGTCGTCGAGGTATACTAAGCACGTCCTCCATGTTAACCCGCTCAGTACATACTCCATTAGCCTCTCAAATGTAGCGGGTGCATTACATAACCCAAAGGGCATCACCGTGAACTGAAACAGCACTTTACTGGTGGAGAACGCTGTCTTCTCTCTGTCGTTTGCGTGTAGACCAACCTGCCAATATCCACTTTTTAGGTCTAGTGTGGAGAACCAATGGGAGCCTGCTAGTGTGGTCAAAGTGTCATCGATTCGGGGTAGTGGATAGATGTCTTTCTTCGTGAAGTCATTCAGCTTTCTGTAATCCACACAAAATCGGGTGGTTCCATCCTTCTTTTTAACTAGCACGACGGGAGCAGACCATGGACTGATGGATGGCTCAGTAACTCCATTTTGTAACACAGACTCGATATTTTCCTCGACTGCCTGTTGTTGCCCCAATGGTAGTCGTCTAGGTGGTATTCTGATGGGTTGAGCCTTTCCGGTATCTATTCGATGCTGGTTGATGTTGGTGCGACCAGTGGTTCCATCTTGACTGTTAAAAATTTGCCAGTGCTTTGTGATAAATTGCTTGGCTTTTTTCTGGTTCTCTGGTGTCAGGTGTGTCAAGTGGTCAGCAAACTGTTGTAGGAACTCTTTACTGGGCCCTGTCTCCTTCACCGACATCTGGTACTCTTCTTCGCAATTGATGTTGGTCTCTACTGGCTCGAAACAAGCTATCTCTTGACCATTGGCAATTCTGATGTCGTTGTTGGACAAATTCAGGACTCTGATTGGTATATCTCGTCCTGTTTTAACTATAGCCCGTCCAACTAAGTAGTCATGAGCTGAGTGTACGGGCTCCACCATTCCAACGCAGCTCCCAGGATTGCTGTCAAGCTGCCCATGGATAATCTGTTCCGTTCGACCGGGAATTCTAGCTGAAGACTTTGCCACAATTTTTATGGAGGTGACTGAACTGTTGAGGGGCCGTGTCAATACAAATTCCTCATTTAGGAACCGAAGAACATTATATCTCGGGTCGAACATAAATCCATGCTGGCTAATTAGGTCCATCCCCAGTATAAAATCGTCCTCAATATTCGCTACCAGGACCCTGTGCCGGATCATGTTGTCCCTTATCTGTAGCACGACATCTGCCTCACCCTGTATTGACATGGACTCGCCGGTGACTGCTCTGAGCTGTATATTATTGGTAACTGGCCGAATTTCTGATGCTCTCAAGATCCTGGACTTGATAATGGACACAGCGGCGTCGGTATCGATGGTGATGGTAACTGCTCGCCCATTGATGGTGCCTCTGATGACCAGGCTGCTGCTATCTCTGCAAAATCCCCGGATGGATAACGTTTTGGGGTCTGGTAGAGGGTCAGTCAGCATTCGCCCCCTTATGCTGACTGGCTGACTGTCCCTGTACATGTGGCTGTTCTGCTGGTTACCTTTAGTCGGTGATCGTTCAGGTAGCCTCACTCGACAATCACGTTGAAAGTGCTCTGTCCGTCCACAGCGGTAACATGCCCCTCTGGTGCCAGTTCTTTATGACCGTTCTAATATTTTATTCAGACCAGCCAGCAGCGCTTGAAATGGTGACTCTGACTCTTCCTGGTTGAAGGAAACTGCTCGGACCCTCGGCTTGGACATGTTTATGACGGCCTCTACTTCCAAAGCCCGAAGTAGAGCTTCATTACTCTTCTTGACGCCACTCAGTCTTAAATTTCTTTGTACTTCCACATCTCTGATGCCGTTTATGAAACTCTGTGTGGCCAACTGGTCTTTCGTTTCCTCAGGCAGGTCTGGGTAGGACAAGTGAACTAACCGTCTAATCTCTGCTTCGAATTCTTGGAGGCTTTCACCGGATTTTTGCGTTTTTCCACTCAGTTGGACTTGGTATACCTGGCTCAAGGATTGATTGTCGTAGCGTTTGTCTAGGATAGCGATGATCTTGTCGAAATTGCCTTGTTCATCAACTGGAATGCTTTGGAGGAGTTCTAGGGCCGGACCTCTTAACGAAATTACCAGAGACGTGGATTTTTCTTGGTTATTCCATCTATTAGCTGTAGCCACCGCCTCAAATTGCCGTTTATACATGGGCCAAGATGAACTGCCATCAAATGTGGGTGGTTTACTAACAGAACCTTTGGTACTCACGGTGTTCTGGTATTTTCCTCGCTGTAAGTCATGTTGGATTTTTTTAATTTCCGTTGAATAAACAATACCAAGGTTAAGTTTGTTAATAATATATTTGTCCACACTTCCCAACATGTCTTGGCATTTATTCAATAAGGTGGTCTATTTCTTTTTGAGGAATACTATCTCCAGCTACCTATATTTCATATCTTAGAACCATGGGACTGGGGAAAATTTTCGAGCCTTCTAACCCTTATATCTGAAATATGTTCTCTGGGCGAAAGATCAGCGGATTTGGCCGGCCATGGTAACAGATTCATATGGGTCTCCCCAAAAAATTGAAATTAATTCGAGTAACATGAGGTCGAGCATTATCTTGTTAAAATATGGGATTCATGAGCCGATTAAGGTGAGGGAGTACATACCTCTCCACTACTTCCTGAAGATAACGGTGCGCTGTCATGTTGCCTTGAATAAAGACTAAAAGTAACCTACTTTCATGTGCAATAGAACCATAACGCCTAGTGTTCGGTGTACATGTCGCTCAACATGAAATTGAGGTTGACGTCTTTCTCCTCAGCCAAGCAGAATCGAGATTCATCAGAGAAGACGACCTGATGCCACTCCACACTCCAATGTTATCTTTCTTTGCACCACTGTAGTCGACATCAATGCTCAGCAGTCAGATGAAGCACAAAAGATGTAGTCGATAAAGCTGCAGTCGAAAAGACCTTATGCGGCGGTAAACCGTTCGGACATTTACAAGTTGGCTTTCTTCTCCTGGCCATTCATCAGCCAAATTTTAAAAGTCTTAGACGTCGATGTTCAACTTCAATTGTGTGTTTTCGATGTCCGGTGCCTACTCTTCTCCGATTTTGGATATTATCAAACCACGCTTGACAACATCTCATAACAGTAGTTGGATTTCTGCTGTTAGCGATTTGTCAAAATGAAAAACCCGCCTCCTGTAAACCAATAATAAGACCTCTTTCAAATTACTTAGCTGGCGATATAGTCGTCTAGGCATTCTAACATTACTCAACATCGATTTGGGATCCCATCAAATAGTTTGTTTTTGGTAAATTTTAAAAATTCCAAAAATGGACTAGAATATTAATTGAGAAAAAAAAGTTTACATTAAAAAACAGTCAACAATATTAATTTTTTTTGGGTGTGGAGGTTTCTTTGTCAGTGAGTATATATAACAATTATACAACTCAAATGAAAAATTTCAGAGAAAACCCATAATTTAGCTGATTCTTAATTAAAAATTTAAGAATGGAGCTCTCAAATGGAAATATATTCCCTACTAATTCATACTAAAAATGTTTCAGTTATCTCTATAATATTTTAAATCACTATTTTCATAACATGCCATTGTCTAGACCATTGTTCCCCAATGTCTAAGTACTTCTTGGGAAATAACACCACAGTTAAGAAAATTGCTGTATATTCCAAACGTTTCGGGGTATAGGTCATACCCCGTTGTCAATGGTTAAGAAAGTTGGATAAAAAAGGCACAATTCTAAGATGTAAATTAAAATATTTGACAATATGTATTATTTGATTTCTGACGTAAGTTAAGAGAATTTTATTTGTAATATACAGGGTAGCACAGAAACTTCTAAAGATCATATAATCACTAAGTTCCTTTCAAATTGGAAGAATTTGTAAGGGAGATCTTCATAATTTCATGTGGCGCTCCTAGGTGCGACTTTGTTATAAGATAATTTTGTTGATTCAGTGATCCCATTAGAATCAAAAGGGAAAACCTAGGAAAAAACCAAGTTTCTTAACCATTGACAACGGGGTCTGCCCTAGAGCCCGAAACGTTTGGAATATACAGGAATTTTCTTAACTGTGGTGTTATTTCCCAAGAAGTACTTAGACATTGAAAAATATGCCACAAATATCATTCAGGAAACAACATTGTTCCCCAAACTAGGTAAAAATCCGGCTGCCAGTTTCATCAATCTGACTCGCAACAGTTAATGGATAATAATTCGGCTTTATTTACTTGCTAAGTATAGCTTAACGACAAGTATAATACGCAGAAAATTTAATTTAAAGGCCTTTATCCTTTGAAGCCACCCTTCATTAAACGTTGGCGACAGTTACATTTACAAAATTGAGGTAATGGATTCGGATCATTGTGACATGTAAGAGATGTTCTGCGTCTAGACCATTTAAAACTTCACGATGAGGTTCGAACATTTCCCTACTAATAATATGCTGCATCTTTCTTCTTCTTTTTTTGTTAAATAACTTCTTAACCTGTGCGCATAGTTCATGATGATGAAATCTGGTCACAATAACCAGATTTCATCCAATATTTCGTGGACTCGGCTTTCATCGGATATTTCGAGGAATCCAAATTGTTGTTTGTCTGGGGTCCCGAGGTCAGTGGCTGGCGCTATCAAAATTCATCGAGTGACCGAGAATAAATTTGGATTCTTCGGAGAAGAAATATATAAATACGAGGAGCTGACGGAAGCATTTCATCTTGTTAGATTGCCGTCTAGTAAACAATAGGTGTTTGAGATAAATTGTATACAGTTGTGTGGATATAAGAGTAATGGAAATAAATTAGAGTGAGTTCGACTGAGTTTTTAAATAAACCCAAGAAGCAGAAGTGTAAATAAAAACAGAACAGTGGTGTCAGGTGCTCGGTGTATTTGTGGAACTTTATTAGTGGAAAATTATTTGTTTGAAATTTCTGGTAATGGGGAAATGAGTATGCTATTTATAAAATTAAAGACAAATTGCTAAAACATTCTTAAGAAGGCGTTAGAAGATAAATTACTAGAAAATTAGAAATTGTTAGAAACATTACAACAACATTCTAAAACCTTAGATGACAAATCAGTAGAAAATGTTAAAACCCTAGAAGAAAAATTATCAGAAAACTCTAAAACATTAAAAGATTCCTTAGAAGACCAATTATTGGAAAACTCTAAATACTTGTAAGAAAAAACTTTGAATAGCACGATACAGACAAATTCAAAAATGCTGGAAGAAAAATAGTCGAAAATGAAGCTCGGATAGAAGAGCTAAAGTGGTCGAAGAGCTGAAGCAGACGACGGTAAAAAAATAAAACCTGGAGCTACACAAAGGGGAGAACAAAAAACCGAAGACAAAAACAGTCCGGAAGTAGTAGACTAATTACCGTCGGCAATTCCAGGCTGCAGCAAATCTAAGCGGATGGTCGGCAGAGGAGAAAGTAATAGCATTAACCCTCTCTTTAAGGAGTATGCTACAGATATTTTACAAACGTTGAATACCTCGGAGCAAGAAGACTACGAACAACTGGTCAAACATTTAGAACAGGTATGGACAGATCCATTTCAATCATGTTTACCACCCCCAACTGAAAAATCGCTACAAGAAATCAAGTGAATCTCTACAAGAGTTTGAAGCTGATATTGCTCGACTTGTTCGCCTTGCTTATCCAGCCACACCGGAAAATGTGATAAAAAGGTTAGTAGTGCTAGCGTTTCTGGATGGGCTCGGGACCACAAAGCCAGTTAACTATTGACCCTAGCTCGACAGACTCAATTAGTGGATGCACTGGCTCGAGCTCAAGAATTCGAGGCTCCGAAAAATACCTGTAGAGGTCAAGTCAGTGTCCGAGTCATTGAAGAAGAATTACAAGATGGCGGATGTGAGAAACCTCTGTAAGGAAGATAGTAGAGGGTGTCCTTACCGAAAAAAGATAACTGAGATGTTGGAAACGTAGTAAGATTGGACACATACGAAGTCGTTGCAAGGAAAGCACTGGAGTACCGATTTCATTGTTAGAAAACTAAAGAAGGCCGATTTGAAGGGGGTATCGTCGACCTGTAGCCAACAAGCTCCAACTTCGCTACGCCACCTGTCTTTATAGATGGCCTTATTAATAAGAATCAATGTGCAGTGTATACTGTATACGGGTGCGATTAAAACAAGTATAAGGCCCAACATCGTTGGTAATTATGAACAGCAACAGGAGAAGTAGCTATGGTCCATTGTGAAATAGAGTTTGAAATAGTTTTGGGAAATATAACATCGGGTTTAGTGGCGGACATCCGAAGACAATCTCACAATTGGAATCTATGTCATGAGCTCCAAGGGATTCGAGTTAAACTTTAAAGATAGAGTTCTGCGAGCGAATGACGAGGAAGTGGTGCTTCATGGGAAAGATGACATAATGCTTCGAGCAATCTTACCAGAGGATGTCAAAATTCCGGAAAGAGCTGAAATTATTTTAGATGGGAAAGCCAAACCTGGAATCGGATTGATGTTCGATCCCGAACTACACGACGCAAATATAAGCAGAAGAATAGCACCGGGATATACTTTGCTTCGTGCCGAGGAGATTGTGCCGGGAAAAACTAGTAATGAACCTGAATTCTTACTCGGTTGCGTTAAAAAAGGTACAATTTTGGGGCGCTGTGAAACAGTTGCCTCTGTAGTAAGAAGCGCACAAGACAGAGCAATACCACCAGGTAAACTAACCGAAGAACTGGAGAAACTCAACAGATTCTTCCAGGAATTTAAAACCAGTCTAGTAAGAAAAATTTAGAGACATCGTTAGAAACTACCACGATATCTTCGACGTAGGGAAAGGAAAAAGAGAACGGACCGATCTGGTGAAACACAAAGAGCGGTTATTGGCAGATGGAACTAGATAAGGAAGACCGAGAGAAGACTGCTTTTACCATAGGTGCAGGACTCTACCAATTCACGGTAATGCCTTTTGGGTTGTGTAATGCCCCATCCACGTTAAACACTGTTAAAAGGTCTTTCATTGAAAACGTGACAATATCGAGGTTGAAAAATCATTTGGGAATCTCCTGAAGAACCTGGAAGAAGTATTTCGGCGTGTCAACTGTTCCAAGAAGAGGTGGAATACCTTGGACATATAGTCATCGTAAATGTCAGAATAATAACATATTTAATAATTTATAATTTAAATTTGACCTATTTTGCACTATATCTTCCAATCTACAGAGCCTCAAAATTCAGACAGTAGATTATAAAAGGCTTCCGTGACAGCTTATTAGTAAAATAAAACTCTAATGTTAATTTTTGGGGGCCAATTTATAAAATTAAATACATATGTATTCTTATAAAAATCAAGTGAATCCTGAAGCAGATAAAAAAAGTCTATGTGTGGAAAATGTAAGTGTATATTTTTTATAAATTTAAAACGCTTCCTTTAAAAGATATTAGGGTAAATATAAGAAAATGCACTCATTCCCTGCTTGTCTGAAAATTAGAATCTTGAATGTGGTACGGAACTCTTAGTATGCGAGTCGAACTCGCACTTGACCAAATTATTTAATATTCAAATAATTTACTTTTATTAAGTTTGCTGTTAAAATTATGTCAGTTATGGCTTATAAGACTATTACTTAAGTAATAGCATTAGGTATTTACTGCAAAATTTTATGACATTTAAAGATTTATGGTCTGTTTGTATGTTCACTAGAAATCCTTTGAATAAAAATGTGAATTTGAACCATTTGAAATAACTTTCAGTAAATTAAAGAAATTAAAAGATACGGATAAAATATCAAATCCTTTTCTTTTTTCCTTGAATTAAAATTTTATTAAAATAACAACAAGGACATCATTTTTCATCTTGAATTTTTTTAAAGGAAATATAAGCAATAATTAGGCTACAATTATAATAAATATAAACAAGGTAATATTCCAATGACAGTATAAGCTTCTATTTAGAAAAGGTTGAATTTACAAGTACCTCATTTATATTAAATACAAACAAATTCCTCAAATTCTCTTGTTTGTGAAATTGTATGAAGAAAAGTTTCAGAACTTTTCATGGTTTTATTAAAAATTAAGGTCGTATAAACACAAATTAGCTTATTGAAAACTATTAAAATGCTAATTGTTCTATAAAAAATAATTTCTTACTACTGTATAATTCCGCTTCCTAATTGTACTTTTATACGATATATTTTAATTAAAAACACGTTTAAGAAGTTGTCATTTAGAGTAGTTAGTATTCAAATTGAAAATAAAATATGGAAACATTATCCGTCTATTGTCAATTAATCCACAAGAAATTTTCGGCATGTAACTAGGAGATAATAAACTCATTATGTACAGATTATAATTATCTGAAAGCTGAATTAAGAAAATCCAGGATAATGATTTTACTGCAAAGTTTTTACCAAATTATATAGTATTTATATATAAAACAATACTTACATTTTCTTGAGCCTGAATATTATCCACCAAGATTAACAAAATCACAATATACAGCTTTAATAAAATCTTATACATTTTTATCAGTTGTTGGAATACTCAAACATTTTACAACCATTTCGCGTGTTCAATCATTTGTTTAAACGGCATTTTATTTCAGCAATCTCTGTACACAAAGCTATTAACGGTTGTTATTATCGTTTGTTCGATGGAGACGCAGACTACAGCATAGGTTTGGTTACGGATATTGTCGAGAGACGGTACCTACTTAATCTCGTTTATGAAGATTTATTTCTAATGCTCTTGCTAATCTTTAGTAAGTACTAAGTATCATATAGTATTTGCTAATAGCATCCCATTCTCGTTTCAAGGTAATGTCAAAGAAAATAATAGAGCTGTATAATTTTAATTGGTAGTAAGTAAATATTAATTGATTTAATTTTTAACACAATTTAGAAAGACTCTTAGGTAATGTTATGAATTTATGGGCAATAACACTACAATTCTTAAAAATGCTGTATATAGGGTGTAACATAATGCAGTGCAGATATTTTGTGACAGTACTGGTCAGTATAAACTAATAACTCTTAACAAGGACCTATTTATCTTGTATAGTTAAGGACCTATTCAATTATTAAATTTTAGGAAATTTCAGTATATCTGGCAAACTTTCCGTGCGTGAATAAGACTATGCTGAACGGAAAGAGTAAACTATAAACTTAAATGTATTTAAGATTTTTTCATTTATAAGACAATATTACTATTACATTTCAATAGATTCCTAAAAAAATTTTGCAAAATAAGAAATTCAATGAAAAAACAATGTCACTACGATATATTCGATTTACTGACACATTATAAGAGGATTATTTTCAATTTAGAGTTGATTTTTAACATTTTCTTGTCTGAGTAAACGTTTAGTAATAATAACTTACTCATCCGTCAGGAAATTAAAAAAAAAACAAAAAATCAAAGTGTAAGAACTTAAAACAGTTCATATCCAATCTTACCAACATAAAATTGAAAAATTTTCCAAGTAACAAGAATTTGCAATTTCATAAACACCAATAATTTAGTGTTTTTTATTCCATGCATAATATTTCCACACTCATATATCGTAAACATAAATAACAACTTCGAAGTTGTTTCCTGAATGATAGTTGTGTTATATTTATTGAGTTTTTAGGCACTTATTGGGAATAAGACGACAACTGAAATAAAACTCTCTTATTAAATTCAAAACAAATAAATTTCACTATACTTTTTTGCAATACGGAAGCATAACCTTCCGCAGTAAATCCTATACTACGGTCTAGGAAAGCAAATTTAATCTGATGTTGCCATAATTTCTGTTCCGTTAATTATGTTGAAAAAATTAATTATTTTTATTTTAAATCTCCCTTCAATTGATAAGAAAGGGAAAGGATTTTGTTTATTGTTCTATTCAGTTGATAAATTTGTTGCAGTTTGGCAAATAAATGGGTAAAAACAAAATACTTACTTTAGTTGACAACTTTGAACAATTCATTCTCTATAACCATAAACTTTTTGACATGTGTTATATAAGACTTTTTTATTTATACTGACCAGTTCTATCATTTGCCAACATATCTGCATTGCATTATGTTACACCCTGTATTTCCAACCGTTTTGGGGTCTAGGTCAGACACCGTTGTCAATAACAATGAAGAAAGTCTATGAAAAAAAAGCACAATTGTAAATTAAAATGTTTTTGAAACTATTCTTTGTCGTATAACGTAACTTAGTGAATTTAATATGATAATATACAGGGTAGCACAGAAAATTATAAAGTTCATATAATAATAAAGTTCCGGAGTATCTTTAGAATTTTGTGGCGCAAGAGAGTGATGGCATTCACCAAAAATTGAAATTTCTAACCTAGACCCCGAAACATTTGGAAATACACATCATTTTCAAGTTTTGTGGTGTTATAAGTGCATAAACATTAAATAAAGATCCATAATTATCATTCAAGAAACAACTCATTTTGTATTTCGAATAAACAAAATCATTTGTTTGGTGTTATTGTACTTTTCAATTAAACTGGATACTTTGTAAAGGCAATGAGTCGGTCAAGCCATGTGTGAATTGAACAAATTGAATTTTGTTAAATTGCATAAGTAGCACAATAGGAATTCATAGTTGTTCTTTCACATTTAGTGTTCTTTTTAAAATTTTCTACTGGCTATCTCTCGTGCAGGTGTTAAAAATTTATTAGAACGTCTGTTTAGGAAGAGGAAGGCTTAGCTGAATGACATAAGGGAGAACAACTACTTGCTGGTCTGGAAAGTCAAAATTCGTTTCTGTAGTGTAATGGTTTTATACTGTGAACCAATAATTAAAAAATTAAAGTGTTTAATAAGGCTAGGCTAGAAATTATTCTGGTAAACCAGCGACAGGTTTGAATATATTTTTTGTAGTTCTTAGTTGAATAAAAAACATTTATAAAAATTTTATTTATTTATAAAAATAAAGTTGGTAAGTTAGGTGACCTTCAAATTTTTTTTTGAGATAATTACTATTCAACTAGTACCTCATTGCTACTGTTCAATTTTTAAAAATGCAAATCTTTATATAAAGTTAGCTAGCTATGCTTGTGTTTGCTTGGTTCTCTAATTTATGCTCAATCAATGCATATCATGATCTTACCATGTCAGTTTCCTAATAAAAAACGATAATTACGTAATTTATTAATATCTATTTATTTCGCTTTTCTAAGTAGATGAGGGCTTGTCACCCCAGTTCTCTTTAAACACTAACTAACCTCTTTAAAACTTTATTTATCTATTCGGATAGCATTTGTCAAAATTGTAATAATGTGCATTTTACATTATATGAGTTATGCAGCTTTCTTCTCTAAACGTTTAATCGCAATCACCATTTCACTTGCGGATCCAGAGGGGGGACTAAGGGGTTCAAGCTCCTCCCCCAAATCATCTGAATGGTACGCTTTTTTAGTGTTTATTGTGCTAAAATCAACCTTTAATAAATTCAAGCCCCCCCTCCTAAACGAGATCAAGCCCCCCCAAATGAAAATCCTGGATCCGCCCCTGCACCATTTCATTTGTAGGTGTCATGGCTTTTCATGTTTCCAATGATACCCTTGGCATTTCCAGGTTTTTCGACAACACAACACCTTAACAATTGCAAAAACCTAACGTTTCAAGGCATAATAGTTACGTGTCTCTTTTTCTTAGGTTAGTTTTTCTTTATTGCATTTTCCATTATATCAGTTTGATGTCGGAGGTGCATGAAAATTATATTTCTGGGATGTATTCCATTATTCGAAATACGACTTGAGGTATTTCGTTAAATTTGAAGACGCGAGATGTGAAGACCGACATCTAGGATTTTCGCGGAAACAAGCACATAGAGGTTCCGAATCTGGAGCCGTTCCGTGTAGGAAACATTTTTCTCTAAAATGCGTTCCCGACGAGATAAAATGCCGTTCCGGGACTTTTGGGACACCCTGTATATTGTCTTGCGTACAAAAGAATGACACCTCGAAGAGAGTACTACTTGAGGTATCCAAATATTTTTAAAGGTGTTTTTGTCATAAGTAGTGAATATGGATGGATAAATTAAAACGGTATTTAAAGTGCATAGCATCATGTGTCTAAGCTACTATTTCAAATGTAATTTCCTGCTCATTATTAATTACTTAAATAAGTGTGTTAATTGTCCTTATTTTGTTTGGTGTTGCTAATGGCACATGTTTCATTTTTTCAAATTCTTATGCTTGAACCTCTTCTTGATGTGTCCTGTTCCATAAGGCAAGGCTCTATTGACAATCTTTAACTATTTTCTGTCATTTTCTTCCCAGCATTTTGGGTAGTTTCTCTTCATTAACTGCAGTCTTGTTTACTTCCTAATTTATACTCGTTGTTACCTTTCCTGTCATAACTAATTCATATGGAGAAATATAGAATAGAGAATGAACACACCCTAAAGGTATTTCTCATATTTTCTGGACGATTATCATATTTACGACAAAACAATAATGAGCCTAATGTTCACCTGCAGAAACCAGGTACAATTTATCTATCTATACTATTATAAAATTGTAAGTTTGTATGTTTGTTTGTTTGTTTGTTTGTTTGTTCGGGCATCACGTAAGAAGTATTTAACTGATTTTGCTGAATCTTTTTTTGTTGCGAAGCCTATAGTTATCTGGTAGACATTTTATCTCTCTAAATTGGCAGAAACGGTAGATATAGCGAAAAAACTTCTACCATGTTGGGTAATTCAACTACTCAATTGGTTCCACCGCACGCACAAAGTATTAGATACTGGCATCAGCTTAGCTTTTATTCAAAATTCGAAATGTGCAAATGTAACATGTTTCGATTTAAGAAAAATCAACATATATCAAGCGTAATTTTACAGGGTGTTATGTATATACGAAACATAGAGCGGAGTAGAATTACATGGATTTAAAAAATCTAAAAAAAGTTATATTTGGTGTCCTATAAGGAGCTGGATATATACAATGTGGAGTAGAATTAGTTATACGGGGTGGTCCAAAAAATATATACTGATTGGGCCATAAACAGTTCCACATACCAAGTGGTTGAAAAAGGGTAGAATATTTATACAGTGAATAAAAAAGCTTAAAAAAATGTGTTAGGTAAGCCGTTAGGATCTTTGAATTCTGTCATAAGATACTATAGTTATGAAATGGGTTGAAGAAATGTTAGAAGTAGTTGTTTATACAGGGTGTTTGAAATAATACTATTATAAAATTGTAAGTTATTCTGTTTGTTTGTTTGTTTATTTGTTCGGGTATCACGTAAGAAGTACTTAACTAATTTTGCTGAATTTTTTTTTGTTGCGAAGCCTATAGTTTGACTTAAAATCTGGTAGACATTTTATCTCTCTAAATTGACAGAAACAATAGATATAGCGAAAAAACTTCTACCATATTGGTTAATTCAATTACTCAATTGGTTCCACCGCACGCACAAAGTATTAGATACTGGCATCAGCTTAGCTTTTATTCAAAATTCGGAATGAGCAAATGTAACATGTTTCGATTTAACAATAAAACATTTTTAACAAAAATATAACCGACTTCTACCTATAACTAAAAAGCTAAAAATAATTATAACAAAATACAACTCTAGCAAATAAATAGCAAATTCAATGTTGTTAGGTACCTACCCAGGAAGTAAAAAATGTAAATATTAAAAGGTGCTCATTCTGTTCAAATTAATTACCTACCAATCTAGTATATTTTTGAAGCCAGTGCCAAGCAAATCTAAAATCCTTCATTGCATACTTATCTACTAATTCATCAAACTTGATTGTTGCTTGGCACCGACTTCAAAAATATACTAGATTGGTAGGTAATTAATTTGTACAGAATGAGCACATTTTAATATTTACATTTTTTACTTCCGGGGTAGGTACCTAACAACATTGAATTTGTTATTTATTTGCTCGAGTTGTATTTTGTTATAATTATTTTTAGCTTTTTAGTTATAGATAGAAGTCGGTTATATTTTTGTTAAAAATGTTTTATTTTCAACTTTTTAGTTTTTTTTGAACTCAGGTAGTTTTTATTTTTTATGTATAACCTTGATAGACAGAACCAGGTAACATCGAAAGCCTTAACATTACACAATGATACTTTCTCATTTAAAATGGCAGGTAAATCTTTACGAACAAAATGTACTAGTACGCGTTGACTTAATAAGCCCAAAATATATTTATGCCTTATGGACTACGCCATGTAACCTTTTTTAACTTTTTTTGACAACCCTGTATAACTATAGATAATTCCACTCCAACCTATGTACCAACCATCCTGTACATACTGCTGCCTTCTGTAAACTATAGGACGGATTCGAATCCATCCCATATTTCCTATATTTCAACCATAGTATATAACTCATTGTGGGCTGTATAAAGATAATGCAACTCCAGCATATATTTCAACCATCCTATATATGATTTGCTTATGTCCACATCATATAACAGTTTTTTAATCGCCCTATATAATTTTAATTTCACATTTTTTCCAACATTTTTATACCACCAAACGTCCAGTCCACCCTATATTCCAACCATCCTGTATATACGGTTGCCTACGGACCACTATCATTCTAGTCCGTCCTATATTTCAATCTTCATATAAATGCAACTCCTTCTACCACTTTACTTTGTGATTTTGTTTGCTATAACTAAACACCCTGTCTATAAACGGATCGAATAGCAGTTTAAAGTTTGACATGTGTTGTCACTGAATTTTCTATTAGGGCGGGAGAATGTGGCAACCAAAAGCACCGTCTTCGCAAAATGGAAAAATTTGCATTTAAATAGGTATTTGCCTGGTATACAAACAAAACGGGCTTGGTACTCATTAATTTAAGGAACCGAAAACACTATGCTTTACTACCTATATGCTTGAGATGTACATAGAAAATTTTCAAATTCGCAATTAAAACTTCCAGTGCCTAAAAGTACCGCACTATTACGTTGGAATTAAAATATTTATGAGGAAATGTCCGTTATGTCATTTCGATGAAATTCTTGATAAGAATTTTGGAATTTTCAGCGATTTTCTGCAAAACTGCAAGTTGCACGTCGCAGAAAAGTATATGAGATCACCTAAGGATCTTCCTTAATAGATTAAACGTTAAAAAACTTTACACATCCATAAGGAATTATCGAAAAATCGACTAAAATATAAGGTGTATTGGTCGATTTCCATGCACGCATGTGTTCATTTACAAATTTTATCACTTTATCAGTAGAATTCTTTTCCAAAATTTGAAGTTTTACCAATCCGGATATACACTCTATTAAACAAGACCATATTCATTCAAAACGGTGGACCACAGGAGAAGAAATCAGGTAACATACATACAAAAAAAAGCGAAAAAAATATACGCTACGAATTGATAACCTCCTCCTTTTTGGAAGTCGGTTAAAAATCAATAGATATCAAGCATAATTTTATAGGTTGTTTTGTATATAGGAAACTTAGAGCGGATTAGAATTACATGGATTTAAAAAATCTAAAAAAAGTTATATTTGGTGTCCTATAAGCAGCTGGATATATACAATGTGGTGGAAATAAGGGAGAGTGGAATTAGTTATACGGGGTGGTCCAAAAAAGTTATATTGAGTGGGCCATAAACAGTTCCATATACCAAGTGGTTAAAATAGTGTAGAATATTTATACAGTGAATAATTTTTTTTTTTAAATGTCTTAGGTAAGCAGTTAGGACTTTCAAATATGTTCATAAGATACTATAGTTATGAAATGGGTTAAAGAAATGTTAGAAGCAGTTGTTTATACAGGCTGTTTGACATATAAGATGGAGTGGAATTATAGTTTATGCTGTGGTTAAAAACTTGTTTTATATCCACAAGTAGTTACATATATAGGATGGTTGAAAAATGAAGCGGACTTTAATTACATCTATACAGGTGGGTTTAACAAAATTTTAAAGTAATGGTATGATCTACAAGCTGTTCCATTTACCGGATGGTTGAAATATAGGGTGGGTAGGATTCTAAGGATACAGGATCGTACAAAAATGTTATATTTGGTGGCAAATGAGTAGTTGCATATAAAAGATTGTTGAAATATAGGATGGCTTACAGTTAGAATTATACAGGGTGGGTAAAAAATGCTAGAAAAATTCTGTTCTGTTCACTTGCACATATAGAGTACCTGAAGTATGGTGCGCAGTAAAATTATAGTTATACAGTGTAATTCAAACAAGGTTAGAAAAAGTTGTAAATGAAGGGTGGTTTAAATGAAGTGTGGAGAGAAATTATAATTTAATATATCTTAAAAAAATAAAAGGAAAAAATGTGAAATAGCGTAGTTCATAATACGTTGCAAAGATAGGGTAGTTGAAACATAGGGTGAAGAAGTGTTATGATAATTATTTAAAGTATTAGTGGTAATACATACAAGGTGATTCAAAAACATGTATAACAAAATTGTTATTTTCGGTGTCCCATAAGCAGTTGCGGTTTTGGTGAAATATATTTGATATTGATGGATTTATAGTTATACAGGGTGGTAAAAAAATGTTATACTGGGTGGCCGATAAGTAGTTGCAAATACAAGGTAATTGAAACAGGTTGGATATATTTTTTTGTAAGATAGAACATGAGCTGTTGCATATCTGCAATATCTGAAACATGGATCGAAGTAAAATTTTTCTTCATACAGTGTGATTAGAAGTATTTAAAAATTTTATATTTGGTTGCCCCTAAGCAGATGCATATACAGGGTGGTTGAAATATTTTCTAGAGTGAAATTATGTTTATAGAGGGTGGTTCAAAAATAAGTTGTAATATTTGACAAATTGGCAGCGGTGTATACAGGATGGTTTTAATGTAGATGGTAGAAGAGTTAGTTATACAAAGTGGTTAAAAAAAAATTTTGAATAAAATTGTTGTATAGGGTGGTCAATAAGCAGTTGCAGTTTGGGTGAGGGTTTAAATAAAAGTTTGGTGTTAGGATCCATTAGGATGGATCAAAAAAGTTTAAAAAAAATGTTAAATAGGGTAGACCATAAACAGTTGCCTTCTATTATATGGAATATTTGAAATATGGGGAGAAGCAAGATTATAGTTTTAGAGTGTGTAGCACAATATGAGAAAAAGTTGCATATAAAGGTTGATTAAATTATAGACTAAAGAGAAATTTTACTTTAAACGGTCGTTCGAAAAATATCAGGAATATAGGCTTGAGAAGAGTTATAGTCAGTTATTCAAAAAGTTATATTGGGTGACAAATAAACAGCAGCATACAGGATGGTTGCAATATAGCGTGAAGTAGAGTTACAGTTATTCAAGGTGATTCAAAAAAGTGTCGAATAAAATTGTTATATTGGGTGGCCCATAAGTAGTTGCAGTTTGGGTGAAATATATTCGGGATTGGTGGATCTATGGTTAAGTAGAGTGGTTCAAAGAGGTTAAAAATTTTGGATATAGGATAACCCATATGTTCATAAGTTTTTTTTTGCTAAGGTTTGAACATTCCGGACGCGGGTGAAACCGCGGGTAACGGCTAGTAATTTATAAAACGAACGAAATTATAGAATACTAATTAATAGCATATTTAAAACATCCATAAGTTATAATACACCACTCAATACCGATTTTTAAGTGACATAAAGTTCAACAGTAAACTACATACGCCACCACGTAAATAGTGGTTCATATGTGGTAACTGACATAATTTTAACAGCAAACTGGTAGAAGTAAACTATTTGATCCTTAAAACCCCCCAAAAATATGGGGTATTTTCGTTTTTTGCTTTTAGTAATGATCTGTTTATAATTCCGTCAATAGCAAAATTGTAGAGAATCAATAAATCTTTAAAATGAGTGTTTATACATTTTGATAGCAGCATTTTTCATAAAGTAAATCTGGAAAAACCGTGTTTTTGAAAAAATCTAATCTTGGTTGTAACAAAAGCTGGACTCTTAATCTGCCTCCTATTGATATACAACGTTGAGATTAATAACGCTGACGATCAATATTGTACATTAAGTAGATCTTGCAGAATTGCAATTTAAATAATTTGCAGAAATATTTTGCAGAACGTATTGTATTAACCACGATAGTTCGATAACGATATTCAAAATATATTTTGAAAGCTCATTAAATGCACTTCACTTTGTATATCTTGGATTTTGTTATAGTGCCATAAAATGTATACTGCTTGTGACTTTTGGCTTAAACGACCGACCCTTACTTCTCCTCCGATGTCTGAAAAGTGGCGGATCGAATCAGTGGAAAAAAGTAATTTAATTAATAAGAGTAAAATGTATACATTTAACAATGAACCTAATAAACCAATGGAAAATAGACCAATATGGGCAGGGAATAGTTATGTAAATAAAAACCTAATAAACTGCTGAGAAAATAGCATATTATAAGACAATTTACCATAATTTTCATCTTGTGTCCCCACCTCATGAAAATCCTAGATCCGGCCTTGACAGCTATTGCCAGTGCACCGCTGGCTGGCTGTTAAATATTCGTACATTTAGTGCAATATTTACTAATTTAAACCAATTTCCCGGCATTATAGCGAAAATCTAAGAGAGACAAATTGAAGTGGCATTTCTTCAAAATATCTTAAGTATATCCCTATTGAACGAGTCGCGTTAATAAGGTGGGCTGGGCAAAATATTCCTTTCAATTATTTAAATTCCAATTCTTTAAAGAATACTTATTCAATCATATCCATAGTGAACAATTATAAACTTAACATCATACACTATCGTTTTGACTAGGATTAATATTCCAGTATTACTTACCAGAACGTTATATATATTTTTTAAATAAACTTTTACCATTTTTTCTGAGAATACTCGGTATAAAATAATCCAATCCAGGATGTGTAGACGCCCATTAAAAAAAATCTGATTTTCTACATTTTTTCTGTAGACGGCATTACGATTCCTTCATTACTTTTGATTATATAAGCAACAATCAAAAGAAATTCGCATTTTAGCGGGTTTTTATTATTTAAAAAGTTTACTTCTACCAGTTCGCTCTTAAAATCTTGGCTAATATTCTATATAAACTGTTACTGACGTGATGCTATAAGCGAATTGCTGTTGAATGTTATGTCCGAAAATGAGTTCAATTTTGCTTTATAAACTGGTGTATAAGCTGTTTAATTTGATCCTTTGCATAAATTAAACAGAGAATAAAATGTAATTCAACCAAATGATTTTTATCTGTAACTTCTGTAGTAGTTTGTAGTCCTTAAAGATCATTATATTGGGCTACAGGAATGCCAAAACAGGCAAAGGGGCTGAAGGAGTATTGGTGGAAGCATATGGTTGAGGCGAAAGAAATGAAGGCGGTGAAAGATTAAATGGGTTGGTTATAATATAAATAGCAGCTTCTAGTTTTAAACACATTTTTCAAATTGCCACCAAGAAAACTGTATACCTAAAAATTACCTAATGAGAATATAACCAGAAACCAAATTGATTATATGTTCATAAATAAGAGTGTTAGAAACAGTTGTCCAAATTTGTGCATTCTAGATCAATTACAAGAATTTCGAAACTGTACAGTATGAAAGACCAACAAGAAATTGGCATTGAGGATAAAGACATATAAATTGTTTAGACCTGTATTGAAATCAAATAGCAACAGTAAGCGGGGAAATCCTGTAAACATATTAACAAGGGTAAGACGAGGTAAGTATTTTGCCTCCCCTGCTCTTCAACATATACAACGAGAAGATATTTACCGAAGCACTAGACGGAAAAAACGCAATTTAGTTAAAAACATAATATATGCGGCTGACAGGATAGTTTTTGCAGACAGCGCAGGGGTCTCCAAGAATTCGTTAATAGCCTCATGGGAAAGGTAAACAATATGGCCTCGAAATAAAATAGGATGAAACTAATTACAAAGGCTTTAGTAAAAATAGAACAACTCCAAATTATATAGTAGGATATAACAGGAACATGAACATGAGTTGAAATTTGTCCCTCACTGGGAACAAATATCAATTACAAGTCGACCATTCCTACAAGTGTAAAATCCATAAAGCAAGAACAGCAAAGATTGAAATGGCTGAACTTTTTCGATACTACAGTCTCAATCTGAAAACAAAAATCATAGTGTAATGCGACTTTGTATTTCCAGTTTGAGATGAGGCTGTACAGGGGCATTCTAACGATGCCCTGTATCCAGACATTACTAACACGGATGGTTGGATACAATGGAAAGGGACAAGAAATACTCAATACTATCGCAAAGCGGAAACTAGAATATCTCGGCCACATCATGGGAAATAGAGAAAGATACGAATTAACTTTTTCTGCACGGTAAACTATTGGGTGGAAGAGGTCCGGGAAGAAGCAACATCTTGTGACTGAAAAATTTACGTACTTGGAATAGGACTGGTTCGCACTGCAGTGAATAAACTAAGAATAATTGTGTTAGTTGCTAATATCCGCTAACGAACTGGCACTCAAAGAAGAATACTTAAACAACAGTTAGGAGAAAACTAAAGTGATATTGCATTTTGATTTGTTTTGCATATTTCGGACTGTACGATAATGTAAAATGTGATTCTCCGTAAGTTGTATCAGGAGGCAACATTTAAATCTCATTAATGACGACTGAATCTTGACAGTTCATAAAATTCTTTATTTACATTTTTCATGGCAGGCAAAGAGCACTCTTCATTCCATATGTGCTGTTTTTAATGGTTAACATTATAATCTGGTCAACTCATTCCCTGTTTATTACTCCAGTCATTATATAGGTACTTTTGGAAATGCAAATGAACCGAGAAAGCTACATTTTTGATATGAGAGGTGCCTAGAAAAGTTTAACTTGAAATTGTCGACCAAGATTTCCTATGTGGGTTTTCTCTTGAAAAAATAGGTAAAATTGTTTTGTTGACAATAACTTGGCTATCCGACGAGATGCAAAAATAGAATACTTTTTTGTAGCTTTTTTTATGCTCTACAATTGCATTATACATTATGCGCGTATGTATCGCTATCAAGATATCGATCGAAAAAGTCAAAAATTTGGGACATAAAATTTGCTTATTTTTGCTACTATCTTTTTTTCGAGATATCGAAGAAATCACCGAGATGAAACTTATAGGGTGTATTCAGACCTACAATATTTTATTTTTTGGACAAAAATTACAATCGCAAACATGCAGGTGTGCAGGAAAGTATGAATTAGTTGCTCCGTTATTTGCCTGCAGTGTAGTGGGCGAACATGCAATATCGTCGCCAGGTCGACATTTTGTTTAACGATGACGATGATATAGATGAAAATTTTAGAACATGAAATTTACGATCTCCAACGGGCCGCAAAGTCGGTGAGTCCGCATCCAGCATCGATCGTGTCGCTCGCTCGGTTGTATGTACATATCAAAAAATGGAAGGTTGTTCAAGGAATTAATGCTATATAATATAAATAAATAAAGCAGCAAATTATGGATCACATACATGGAATTTATTAAACAAATAATTTGTTTATGCAATAAAACAAATGGTAGGCGGATTACATATTTCGTCCATATATTTCGTACTTCGGTTGTATGCACACGTTATAACAAATAAAAGGTTTTACAATAAATTTTTGTTAGTAACAAAAATACAAAGCACACGGTCCAACGAATAAAAGGTTTTACAGTATGTAAACAATTTTTAAAGTTAAAGTCTTTGTTCTCAATAAAACAAACTTTCGCTTCCAAAAGTATATTACGTACTACCCTTAACCAAAAAGAAGAACCGTTAGCCTGACACATTCCAGATATATTAGTCATCTCGATTACGTATTTTCGCAAATAGAGATCCAGTGGACCAACACATTGTCGACCAGTCATATCGTCATTTTTTGAAGGGACGTTACAGTCGGCCAAACCTGATTTCCTTCACGTCCCCGTGAAGCCGATTTCTATCACGAAATAATAAAAAAAAACAGTAACAGGCGAGTAATGAGCTTCTCCTTAAGCTGATCAAACGCATTTTGTTGTCTCGCAACAGATGCAAATCCCTTAATAAACTTGCGAAATTAGCTAGCAAGGCCTAAAAACTGTCGAACCGAGTGCACGTCGATTGGTGTTGGAAATTCTCGGACTGACTCTATTTTTTCTGATCCAGGTTTTATTCCGTCATGGGAGATTTCATGCCCAAGGTAACTTATTTGATTTAAAAGAAACCGGCATTTATCAAACCGTAACGTCATCTTAGCTTTACGTAAAAGTTTTAGAACGTTTTCTAAATTTATTAATCGGAACCGAGAATTTGATGAATCGCCCTCTGAAAAACAGTTGGTGCGTTAACAAGTCCGAACGGCATAGTTAAGTACTCGTAGTGGCCATCAGGGGTTATAAAAGCCGTTTTCTCAATAGATTCGTTACTAACTGGAACCTGATGATATCCAGACGAAAGGTCTAGGCTGGTAAAGTAGCGAGCACCTTTAAACCCGGCTAGAAGATCATCGATGCGTGGCAAAGGGTATTTGTCCTTGACGGTTTTAACGTTTAAAGCACGCTAATCAACGCACATACGTGATTCCTCGTTCTTTTTGCGCACCAATAAAATTGGACTGGCGTAAGGTGAAGAAGATTCTCTTATAATATTATTATCAAGTAGTTCCTGCATCATACCTCTAACCTTTTCTCTTTCAAAAAATGACAGACGATATGGTCGGTAAGTGATAGGGACGTCGTCCGTTAATTTTACAGAGATTTCCGTCACATCGGTTCGACCTAACTCGCTTAAATTCGTGGCAAAACAATCCCTATATTCATTAATTAAGTTAAGTAGTCTTAGTTTATTTTCGTGGCCAATGTGGCCGTTTATGATATTATTCAAGTCAGACATTGTAAAATTTACAACCTTACTTTGGTGAACGAATAAACATTGAATCTCATCTGGGCTTCTGTTGACAGTACAGGTAGTTCCCCTCGCGACTACGCGACCCTTTTCGTAATTTATTTCATTATCCGATATGTTTAAAATTGGAACCATACCACCGCTTTTTAAATTTGTAATATATCTGGGTACTATGTGAAATTTACCATGGCCATGGCCTGTTATGTAAATCAATAAAAACATCTTCGCAATTGTCACTAGTGTAAATGGTATGTGACCTATATGATGTGTAAGAATAACAGTAGCTTCTTTTGACCACAAGGTAACTTTGGGGGGAGGTAAACTATTTATGTCATTAAGTGGAGCCCTATCAACATTAAACTGTCTAACTTGATTGTCACCCACAACCATAACAACGTCTTTGTGATTTATAAAAGGTTGCCCAATAATTACTGCAATCTTTTGCACATGGTCAGGTAAAATAAGAGCTTCTACAGTGGCCACAGCCAAATCTACTGTTAATTTTACTAAAACCTTACTAGTAATTAAAACCGAATCTCCGGCATATCCACTTAATCGAATATTTACTGGAGAGACTGGCATGTTTAAAATTTTAGCCCCTGTCTCTCTTACAGTAACAGCATTATTACCCGAATCCACGTACCCCCGAAAATATTGATTTTCTACGGCACAATCAATAAAATAACATGTATTTGTTTCAATATTATTCGTTAAGTTTAAAGTTATAATAGGTTCTGACTTACCATTTTGTTTATCTTTTTTACTTTTAGAGCAGTCATTCTCTCTATGTCCCAACATTCGGCAAATTTTGTACTCCATTCGGGGTTTCCAGCACTTTGCCGCCATATGTCCACGTTGCCCACAATTAAAATATTTAACCAGCTAGAGGCCTGATGTGGAGGGTTCACTAACCTGCAAGATAGCCAGATATTCTTCGTAGAGAGTTTCTGGTTATTCGTATGTTCCTGCTCGTGCTCCATTTTGCATTACAGGGTCGTTAATGCCGTGTATTAAACAAGAAACAGCTCGTTTGCCGTTAATGTCACAACTACGGAGTAACTCCATTTTTTTGAAATAATACGTCGTCATGGTTTCAGAAGAACGTTTTCTTCGGTTAAGCATGGTTTGTAATAAGGTAGCATAGTCGGTATGGTCAGGAAAACTTCTTTTTATTAAAGTTTTCCATTCCTCCCAGGTTAAGTTGTAGTTCTGCAGGCTATGGTACCAACTTTTGGTCATGCCTACCATTCGCGAACTCATGTGATAAATTGTTGTTATGTAGTCCCATTGATTCAACAATTTGAGTTGTTCGATTTTTATAAGCCATTGTTTTGCTGACAAATTTCCTTTGTCCGGTGAGAATTCTGGTATGAAGTCGCTGCGTACTGTAAGTCTAGGCGTTTCATATCTAATGGTTTCTGTATACTGCCGCTGTTGGCTGAGATCTCTTATCATTTTTTCCAATTTATTAAACCTGTCTTCCACGGGATCAGATGCAGTAGATCTTGGAGGTGGAGAATGTGCAGAGGTAGAACGAATTTGGCGATTATCGGTAGCACTTGATTCTATACGTTTTCTGGAACCACTGTCATGCACACGTGGATATTTTTCATAACGAGGACCACATTCACTCTCATTACTTGACGAAGAACTCGCACTCCGAGATCGGGATTTTCTTCCCATTTTCACTTTTTTTTTGTTTTATTAAAAAAACCTATACGTACATATGGTACACAAGTTAATCACTGATGTATAACGAAAGTGAGTATTCGTACAAACATGTAAATTGTTACAATAATATGACACGTGAATTTCACCCCACACCTGAACTGTAAACAATTTTTAAAGTTAAGGTCTTTGTTCTCAATAAAACAAACGTTCGCTTCCAAAAGTATATTACATACTACCCTTAACCAAAAAGAAGAACCGTTAGCCTGACACATTCCAGATATATTAGTCATCTCGATTATGTATTTTCGCAAATAGAGATCCAGTGGACCAACACATAGTCGACCAGTCATATCGTCATTTTTTGAAGGGACCTTACAAGTACATCTTTGGCATAAAAAAATACAAACACACACGTTAAAAAGGATAAAAGGTTTTTCAAGAAATGTTTCGATATAAAATAAACGCATATGGAATATAAAAACACATAGAATTTTTTTGTTGAAAAATTTTTTGTGCACTCAAGAAAACGGACGGTGCACTTTTTTCATTTTTTTGTCGCTTCGATGGTCCAGGCTGGAGATCTTCGCCCTCCGTACACTCTTCGAGTTCTGGAGTTCTGTTGATAATATAGCATCATCTGTAAAGCGTCGTCGTTAAACAAAATGTCGACTCTGGTGACGTAATTACATGTTTACCCACTACAACGCAGGCAAATAACTACTTCCTACTTTTTTGCACCCACAAAACCCTCACAATTTCCATTAGATTTGTACGGAATGAAAATAGGCGCGTTCTTTGCAGCGCGTTAGAAATCAGAATTTTCAACCAATAAACGAAAATTAAAAAAAATTAATTTCTAAGTCTGAATACGCTCTACAAGTTTCATCTCGGCGATTTTTTCGATATTTATCACCAGAAAAAAAGATAATAGTAAAAAACAAATTTCATGTCCTAAATTTTTGAATTTTTAGACCGATTGCTGGATTACAACTATGACTCCGAAAACCTACGTTCTCATTTTCGACCGATATCTCGATAATGATGCATGATACTTGAAAAATGTATAAATTGTCGACTCTGGTGACGTTATTGTATGTTTGCCCACCACAGTGCAGGCAAATAACGGAGCAACTAATTCCTACTTTTCTGCACCTACAAAAAGCCTCACAGTTTCCTTTACATTTGAACGAAATGAAAATAGGCGCGCTCTTTGCAGCGCGTCAGAGATCGTAATTTTTGTCCAAAAGATAAAATAAAAAAAACGAGATTGTAGGTCTGAATACAAGTTTCATCTCGGCGATTTTTGGGTTTTTATCACCAAAAGCTAATAATAAAAACAAATTTCATGTCCTAAATTTTTGAGTTTTTCGATCGATATTTGGATAACGATTCATACACGAATAATGTATAATGCAATGGCAGAGCATGAAAAAAACATACAAAAAGTATCAAAATTTTCGTATCTCGTCGAATAGCCGAGTTCTTGGTCAAGAAAACAATTTTACATTAAGTTTTTCTAAGCACCTCCCACGTCATGTAAAAAATTTAGGTTTCTCGGTTCATTTGCATCTCTAAGCCGTTTTTTTCGACGAAATGACTGGATTATACTGAATACCCGTTCACTTTCACCGAAAATTATGATTAAGATATTGTAATATTTTTATTTTCACACTCGGGTTTAGTTCAGTTCTTGGATTTATTGAAAAACACAGTCCAACTCAATATAATTTATTTCCACTACTTTAATTTATATTCACTGAACTATTAACAATTTATCTTGAATACCTGATCTTTACTATACGGCATTCGAATACGGAATGAATCCTTCCGTGAGTTCTCGGTATTTATATATTCCTTCTCGGAATTCTCGAGAAGGTTAAAGAGCCGCCGAAAGATTTATAGAGATTTTGTTCAAAACGGTCCCGGACATTACGAAGCATTTCAGGTGTAATGAACCGACATTCATCATTGATCTACTGTCGTACTTTATTTAATGACTGTGGCAGAGTTTTATAAATCTTACTTTTTAGGTAAACCCATAGAAAAAATTGAGGGGGTCAAGTCAGGTGATCTATAAGGTCACTCTATTAGTCCTCTATCCACGAAGAGCAAGAGTATAACAAATAATGAAATAAATTAAATTTAAATATTCGCACTTCATTTCTAAGAAAGTAAAATTACAATATTTATAAATTCCTTACACAGAATTCCACAGAAGAAAAAAATTAACGCGTTCACTGATTGCAAAAAAGTACTTAATACTTACTACCGTTTTTATTTATATACTATTGTTGTAAAGTCCGTGGGTTCAATTTAAAATTATAAAACTAATATTCACTTGCACTTTTTTACAAACTTTTATTTACATCGAATATACAACAGCTGATTCAAATATCACAATAACAATTCTGCATATAAGCTCTTCGTACAGCCAAATCAACTCGCGACTGTGGCGTGCTTCCTTTATAAAACCAGCGTCGAATTCCCCCGTAAAATCAGTCATCACTCCTACAGTTGTCGAGTATTTTCGAGAACCATTTTTTTATCTCAAAGCGATTGTTGTCGTACTGAAATGAAACAGGGTCGGCTTTGGGTAAATTTCGTAACACTGCCCCCCCTTTAATTCTGATCGTCCCGATCAGAAACATCCCCTCCATGGTAGGGAGCGAGTCGATCTAAATGAACCACCTTCAATTTAGCCTTGGGGTTTCGACGGATCCGGTAGACGACATCATTAAGCCTCTTGATCACCTCGTATGGACCATCCCAGGCGGGTGTAAGCTTTGGGGATTTACCCTTGCTCCGTTGGAGGTTGTACAGCCAGACTTTGTCCCTCTCCTGGAACCCGACTGAATTGGCCTTGAGGTCGTATCGCGTCTTCATCCGGTCACTGGTGGCCAACATCTGCGTTCGGGCTAATTCGTGTATTGCCAGCATGCTATGTCGGAGCTGGTCGGCATAATCGTTGATATCTTGGGGATGTTCTTCGGGGGCGCCAAATGCCAAATCGCAGAAAATAGGACCCTGGCTGGGGTCAGGCCTGTACGATTATGTGCGGCAGAGCGATATGCCAACAGGAATAGGGGAATATGCTCATCCCAATCACGCTGGTTATTGCTGAAGACCTTGGATAGGTGTTGTTCCAAGGTCCTGTTGAATCTTTCCACCATTCCGCCTGACTGTGGGTGTAATGGTATTGTTCTCGTTTTCCTGATCCCCAACATCGTGCAGACCTTCTGGAATACATTCGATTCGAAGTTACGCGCCTGGTCTGAATGTAATTCCATCGGGACGCCAAACCTGCTGAATAGTTGTTCTACTAGCACCGTCGCTACCGTGGTTGCCTCTTGGTTAGGTATCGCATATGCCTCAGGCCATTTGCTGAAGTAATCCATTGCGAACAGAATGTATTTGTTTCCCCTCTCAGACTCGGGAAACGGACCGGCGACATCGATCGCAATTCTTACAAATGGGACGCCCACATTGTACTGCTGCATTCTGCCCTTGGTCCGGGTCTTCGGGCCCTTACTGGCTGCACAGATGGCACATTTGCGGCACCAAGCTCTAACGTCTTCGAAGTAATTCACCCAGTAGTACCGCTGGCGAACTTTGTCAAGGGTTTTATTCATGCCCAGGTGGCCTCCGGTAATCCCATCAGGTACTTCGGTCAGGATGGCTGGTACCTTTCTCTTCGGAACTACCAGTTGGGACTTGGTTTCTCGTCCATCAGCGCTTTCCCAGACTCGCTTGAGCATTCCATTGTCTAATCTTAGAGAGTCCCATTGAGCCCATAACGATTTCAGCACGCCTGAGTATCTAGCTACCTCGTCCCATCGTGGCCTGGGTGCCCCTCTCATTTTGAGTGACAAGATTGGTTCGATCTGGATCAGCCATTTGGTGCTGGATGCACTGTTACGTTGTCCAGTCTTCATTGGCCTCAACTCGGATCTGCCTGATGGAGATACCCTCTCGTTGTTCCGTCTTCAGACAATGTCCGCATTTCGCTCTACAGGGTCTTCTGGATAGGGCATCGGCATTATTGTGCAAACGGCCGGCACGGTGTTCCATCTTGAAGTCGTATTGCTGTAATTTCTCCATCCATCTGGCCAGTTGTCCTTCCGGTGTCTTCATGTCCAGCAGCCATTTGAGTGCGGCATGATATGTTCGGATTAAGAAATGACGACCCTAGAGGTATTTGTGGAAATGGTTTACAGCCCTTATTATTGCATAAAGTTCTTTTCTGGTGACGCAATAATTTCTTTCCGGTTTCGAGAATCCACGTCTGTAATACTCGATCACCCTCTCTTCACCATCTTGCACCTGGGATAGGACGGCCCCCAAACCTGTGTTGCTGGCGTCGGTGTCTAAGATGAACTTCCCAGACTGTGTAGGAAAGGCTAGGATTGGGCTGGAACATAGTGCTGCCTTCAGTCGCCTGAATGATGTTTCGCAATCCTGATTCCAATGGAAGGTCTCTTTCTCAGTGGTCTGCCGATGTAGAGGGGCGGCGATGGTGGCAAATCCCTCAACAAAACGCCGGTAGTATGAACAGAGGCCCAAGAAGCTTGGGAGTTCATGCTTGTCTCTTGGGGCTGGCCAATCACGGATGGCTTCTATCTTGTCTTCGTTGGTGCGGATTCCTGACTCGGACACTACGTGACCCAAAAACTCTACTTCTTTTTGGAACAAGGAACACTTCTTCGGTTTGAGTCTCAGGTTGGCGTTATTAAGTCTGGAGAATACTTCGCCCAGGTTCTTCAGATGGTCGTCGAATGTCTGGCCCATGACTAAAATGTCGTCGAGGTATACTAAGCACGTCCTCCATGATAACCCGCTCAGTACATACTCCATTAGCCTCTCAAATGTAGCGGGTGCATTACATAACCCAAAGGGCATGACCGTGAACTGAAACAGCCCTTTACTGGTGGAGAACGCTGTCTTCTCTCTGCCGTTTGCGTGTAGACCAACCTGTCAATATCCACTTTTTAGGTCTAGTGTGGAGAACCAATGGGAGCCTGCTAGTGTGGTCAAAGTGTCATCGATTCGGGGTAGTGGATAGATGTCTTTCTTCGTGAAGTCATTCAGCTTTCTGTAATCCACACAAAATCGGGTGGTTCCATCCTTCTTTTTAACTAGCACGACGGGAGCAGACCATGGGCTGATGGATGGCTCAGTAACTCCATTTTGTAACACAGACTCGATGTTTTCCTCGACTGCCTGTTGTTGCCCCAATGGTAGTCGTCTAGGTGGTATTCTGATGGGTTGAGCCTTTCCGGTATCTATTCGATGCTGGATGATGTTGGTGCGACCGGTGGTTCCATTTTTACTGTTAAAAATTTGCCAGTGCTTTATGATAAATTGCTAGGCTTTCTTCTGGTTCTCTGGTGTCAGGTGTGGCAAATGGTCAGCAAACTGTTGTAGGAACTCTTTACTGGGCCCTGTCTCCTTCACCGACGTCTGGTACTCTTCTTCGCAATTGATAATGGTCTCTACTGGCTCGAAACAAGCTATCTCTTGACCATTGGCAATTCTGATGTCGTTGTTGGACAAATTCAGGACTCTGATTGGTATATGTCGTCCGGTTTTAACTATAGCCCGTCCAACTAAGTAGTCATGAGCTGAGTGTACGGGCTCCACCATTCCAACGCAGCTCCCAGGATTGCTGTCTAATTGCCCATGAATAATCTGTTCCGTTCGACCGGGAATTGTAGCTGAAGACTTTGCCACAATTTTTATGGGGGTGACTGATTAGTTGACGGGCCGTGTTAATACAAATTCCTCATTTAGGAACCGAAGAACATCATATCTCGGGTCGAACATAAATCCATGCTGGCTAATTAGGTCCATTCCCAGTATAAAATCGTCCTTAATATTCGCTACCAGGACCCTATGCCGGATCATGTTGTCCCCTATCTGTAGCACGACATCTGCCTCACCCTGTATTGACAGGAATCGCCGGTGACTGTTCTGAGCTGGATGTTATTGGTAACTGGCCAAATTTCTGATGCTCTCAAAACCCTGGACTTGGCAATGGACACAGCGGCGCCGGTATCGATGGTGATGGTAACTGCTCGCCCATTGATGGCAAAATCCTCGGATGGATAACGTTTTGGGGGCTGGTGGAGGGTCAGTCAGCATTCGCCCCCTTATGCTGCTGGCTGACGGTCTCTGGACATGTGGCTGTTGGTGGTTACCCCTGTTCGGTGATTGTTCAGGTGGCCTTACTCGGCAGTCAAGTTGGAAATGCCCTGTCCGTCCGCAGCGGTAACATGCCCCTCTGGTTCCAGTTCTTTGTGACCGTTCTAATATTTTGTTCAGGCCAGCCAGCAGCGCTTGAAATGGTGACTCTGACTCTTCCTGGTTGAAGGAAACTGCTCGGACCCTCGGCTTGGACATGTTCATGACGGCCTCTACTTCCAAAGCCCGAAGTAGAGCTTCATTACTTTTCTTGACGCCACTGAGTCTTAGATTTCGCTGTACTTCCACATCTCTGATGCCGTTTATGAAACTCTGTGTGGCCAACTGGTCTTTCGTTTCCTCTGGCAGGTCTGGGTAGGACAAGTGAACTAACCGTCTAATCTCTGCTTCGAATTCTTGAAGGCTTTCACCGGATTTTTGCGTTTTTCCACTCAGTTGGACTTGGTATACCTGGCTCAAGGATTGATTGTCATATCATGTCATATATATAATCTTGTCGAAATTGCCTTGTTCATCGACTGGAATGCTCTGGAGGAGTTCTAGGGCCGGACCTCTTAACGAAATTACCAGAGAAGTAGACTTTTCTTGATTATCCCATCCATTAGCTGTAGCCACGGCCTCAAATTGCCGTTTATACATGTGCCAAGATGAACTGCCGTCGAATGTGGGTGGTTTACTAAAGGAACCTTTGGTAATCACGGTGTTCTGGTATTTTCCTCGCTGTAAGTCCTGTTGCATTTTTTTAATTTCTGTTTCTACCTTGTTCTGGATGGCACTGATTTTATCTTGAACTGTGTTTTGGATGGAATCGAGGTCATCTACTTTGGTTTCAAGAGTGTCCACCGTATTTTTTATGGTCTTAATGTCATCATTTATTTCTTTTATGTCTGAATCAACTATTTGCTTTCTGTCATTAACTGTTTCATTAACTTGTGCTACTATTTGCATTAATTGTTCAAATTGCAGTTGTCTTTTCTCTTCAGTTTCGTTTTTCTTCTAGTATTTTAAAATCATTTTGTCTCTGTTCATCTAATAATTTAAATTCATTTTGTCGTTTTAATTCAATGTGATATTGTTTTTGTTCAAATTTCGAGAATAATCCTTCAATTAAATTATGTTCTTCACTTTTCATCGTGGTGACAAGATTTTCTAATTCTATTTTACGTTTTTCATCACGTTTTTCATCAAAAGATTTTACTAACCTTTGTTGAATTTCTTCTTGATGTTGTTTCTCCTTCTTGTCACGTTTTTCTAGAATCTGTGCTATTTTTTCGTCTAGTCCCTCCGTAACCTGCTTGACTATTTTTTTGGTAGTTTCGTCCATGCTACGGGTTTCCATAATTCAAATTACGATTTTAACTGCACTTAATCCTTTACTTCTGATCACCAAATTGTTGTAAAGTCCGTGGGTTCAATTTAAAATTATACAACTAATATTCACTTTCACTTTTCTAGAAACTTGTATTTACATCGAATATACAACAGCTGATTCAAATATGACAATAACAATTCTGCATATAAGCTCTTCGTACAGCCAACTCAACTCGCGATCGTGGCGTACGTCCTATATAAAACCAGCGTCGAATTCCCCCGTAAAATCAGTGATCACTGCTACAGCTGTCGAGTCTTTTCGAGAACCATTTTTTTATCTCAAAGCGATTGTTGTCGTACTGAAATGAAACAGGGTCGGCTTTGGTTAAATTTCGTAACACTATTATAAAATTATAGTTGTCTGTTTGTTTGTTTGTTTGTTTGTTACCTCATCACGTAAGAACTACTGAACTGATTTTACTTAATCTTTTTTTGTTGCAAAGCTTATAGATTGACTTAAAATCTGGTATACATTTTATCTCCCTACATTGACAGTAACGGTAGATATAGGGGAAAATCTACTACCATGTTCGGTAATACATAGGTACACAATTAGTCAATTGGTTCGACCGCATGCACCAAATTTTGGATACTTGCACCAGCTTAGCGTTTATTCAAAATTGGCAATATGCCAATGTAAGATATTTCGATTTTAAAAAAATTCCAACTGATATATCAAGTGTAATTTTACAGAGTGTTCCATATATAGGATAGGTAAAATTAAATGGATTAAAAATTCTTGAAAATAAAGTATATTAGGTGGCCTGTAAATAGTTGCATAAATACAATGTGGGTGAAACAAGTGTAAAATAGAATTAGATTTATACAGGGTGGATAAAAAAATATGTTATGTAAGCAGTTAGGAGCTATTATTATAGTTACGAAATGGGTTGAAAAAATGTTAGAAGCAGTTGTTTATGCAGGGTGGTTGAAATATAAGATGGAGTGGAATTATAGTTTATAGGGTAGTTAAAAACTGGTTTTATAACCACAAGTAGTTCACAAGTTCACAAGTAGCATATTATAGGATGGTTGAAATATGTAGCAGAGTATAATTACTGCTGTATCTACAGGTGGGTTTAAAAAATATTAAAAATTTTATGAATAACAACCTGTTTCATATACCAGATAGTTGAAATATAAAATGGACTAGAATTCTAAGTATACAGGGTGGTGAAAAAATGTTATATAGGGTGGCTCATAAGTAGTTGCATATACAAGGTTGTTGAAATATAGAGTGGCAGTAGAACAATAATTATACAGTGTGGGTATAAAAATTAGAAAAATTTGGGAGTACCTGAATTATTGGTCAAAGTGAAGTTATCATTTCACAGTGTGATTCAAACAAGGTTAGAAAAAGTTGCAAATGAAGGATGGTTTAAATGAAGTGTGGAGAAAAATTGTATTTTATACTTTGCTTCAAAAATTATGAGGTAATAGCGTAGCTCATAATTAGTTTCACAGATAGGATATTTGAAAAATTGTTACATAGGGTGCACCATAAGTAGTTGCAGTTTTGGTGAAATTTATTGGGAATTGATGGATTTATATTTATACAGGGTGGTACATTGACAGGAAAGGTAGATGTAGCGAAAAAAACTACTACCATGTTCGATAATACACAATTAGTCAATTGGTTCCACGGCATGTACCAAATATTAGATACTTAGCTTTTATTCAAAATTTGGAATGCCAATGTAATCCTCATAATCAGTTTTACACAGATAGGATAATTAAAACATGGGGAGGATTAGAGTTAAGTATTTAAAAAATTGTTACATAGGTGGTTAAAAAATGTCAGAAAAATAGTTATTTAGCGTAGTCCATTAGCAGTAGCATAGATAAGATAGTTGAAATATAGAGGGGATCAGAGTTATAGTTAAGTGTTTAAAAAATGTTATAGGTATATGGTGACCCCTAAGCAAGATGCATATATAGCGTGGTTGAAATATTTTGTGGAATAAAATTATCGTTATACATAATGGTTTAAAAAATGATAGACAAATAAGTTATAATGATTGGCAGCAGTATATACAAGATGATTTAAATAAAGATGGAACTAGAGTTATAGCTATAAAAGGCAGTTCAAAAAAATATTGAATAAAATTGTTATATAAGGTGACCACATAAAGTTGCGGTTTGGGTAAAATATGTTGGGGATTGGTGGATTTATAGTGGTACAAAAAAAGTAATATAGGGTGACCTATAAGTATAAGTATAAAGTAGACCATGAACAGTTGCATGCTGATATGTGGAATACCTGTCATATAGGGCGAAGCAAAATTATAGTTATACATTGTGTTTAACACAATGTCAGAAAAAGGAGCATATAAAGGATGGTTAAAACATAGGGCGGAGGGAAATAATTGTTATATAGCGTATAAGTTGAAGTAGAATTATAGTTAGGTAATTTAAAAATGTTATATTGCTTGACAAATAAACAGAGCAGAGTTACAGTTATACAAGGTGGTTCCAAAAAATGTTAAATAGAATTATTATATAGGATGGCCCATAAGTGCTTGCAGTTTCGGTGAAATATATTCGGGATTGGTAAATAGTTATGTAAGGTGGTTCAACAAAGTTAGAAAAAATTGTTATATTGTTTCATAAGTTTTATTTTGTTCAAAGAATTCTACATTCCATACGAGGGTGAAACCGCGGGTAACGGCTAGTCAAAAGGTAAAATTAGAATTTACTTTAACTATTTTGAGCGATAAATGTAATGAGAAATTAAGAAAACATTTCCTAGTGTTTATTTTTGATCTGTTGAAAAGATAGTTTGATGACCATTAACATGAGGTATCACACAAAGTTGAACCCCATTTGAATTTAAGGTTTGAAGCTCACCCATCCGATTGGTTAAAGTAACAGAGTTGAAAAAACATTATTTTCATCGAGTGATATTTCATTTTGATTCCTTATTTTCTCAAAAAAGGCTGAATCAGATTTCCAAAATTAATTTGCATTGAACTTATGATTACCTTTAAACTAAAGTACCACTCGACCCCTATTCCCATTTAAGATTTTAGGATTGAGCTGATTATATGTGTTAAATCTCTCTAGCCCAGGATATAAAAGTTGACGAGTATCAGCGATTTTTTTAACGCATAGATAGTAACTTTATCCCCTGTCTGATTGAAATCAATTAAATTATTTATTCCTATTTTGATGAAATTTCACATATGATAAAACAATTCTATTTGTAAAAGGATGAAATTTGGAATTGAAATCATACCCGTCGGGAAATCGACCAGTATACGTAATATATTGGTCGATTAGTACAAAACTCGTTATTGATGTGTATAGTTTTTTAAATTTCTATTATGGAATATCCCGAGATAGTATCAAATATGTAGTTCTTCAGAAAATTGCGGAAAATGCCAACATATCAAAAACATAGTCGAAATGTCAACTGACATTTCTTCATTTTTTTTTATTCCTACGTAATAATGATTTGTATACACTAAAAGTTTTAATATTTATTGTCCCCAGTTGTACGAGGCAGTGCTCTAATTGGAACAGTTAGTGATGATCATTGTGAGGCATTGTGCACTGTTGTGCGGTCATTGGAAAACAACCATAGTATAGTATAAATAATGTTATTAAACATATTTTTGGTCCATTAAATTTAATGTCACCTACTCCCAGCCTAACAGAACATTTAGTGACTAAACATGTTAAGTTCTAAATTGCTATTCGTTGCGATCATACACGGGGTGTTTAGAGAGCCATCAGAATCGTAAAGTGATACAAACAATAGCAATAATAATTAATTTAATTAAACAAATTTTTGTCTGATTAAATCAACGCGTACCAAATTCATTTTGTTTATGTAACTTAAATGAACATTTATCATTTGTGATGACCACGCTTTCGGTATTACCTGTTCCTGGTCTATTAAGATTGTACAAAATAAAAAATAAAGACTAAAAACTATAGAGTTCAAAATAGTACCTTTCGTTTTTACTTCTGTCGAAATTTCAGTATACCCGCTGTGTTGCTCTTTTTTTTGTGTGTCAGCAGGTTTTTACGTTTACCTGTTATTTTTATCGGAACGATTAATTTAGGAGGTTTCGTAATTTGTTTTGTCGGCATTATGTGAATTTTAATACTCTGCCCCCTTTAATTCTGATTGTCCCGATCGAAATCATACTCTCTATGGTAGGAAGCGAGTCAATCCAAATAAACCACCATCATCTTAGCTTTTGGATCCCGGCGAGTACGATAAATAACGTCATTGATCCTCTGTACTACCTTGTATGGACCATCCTAGGCTGGTATGAGCTTTGAAGATTTGCATTTGCTCCTCTTGAAATCCGACTGAATTTGCCTTGAGGTCTTATTGTATCTTCATCACATCGCTGGTCGCCACCATCTATGATCGGACTAGTTCGTGTATTCCCAACATGTTCTGTCAGAGTTGGTCGGCATAATCGTTGACTTCTTGGGGCAGTTCTTCTGATGAGCCAAAAGCCAAATCACAAGGTAATCTCAGCTTCGAATAGTACCCTGGCTGGGTCAACCCTGTACTTTTACGGCTGAGCCATAGGCCAACAGGAACAGGAGAATGTGCTTATCCCTATCATGCTGGTTATTGCCGACGACCTTGGATAGACGTTGTTCCAAGATTCTGTTAAATGTTTCCACCATTCCTGTGAATGTAAAGATGTTTCTCGTTTTCTTGATTCTCAACATTGTATAGACCTTCTGGAATACATTGGATTCCAAGTTATGCCCTTGGTCTGAATGTAACTCCAATCCGTTGCGAATGTACTTGTTCCCCCTCTCAGACTCGGGAAATGGACCAGCGACATCAATCGCAATTCTCTCAAATGGGACGCCCTCATTGTATTGCTGCATTCTGCCTTTGGTCAGGGTCCTCGGGAATTTACTGGCTGCCCAGGTGTCACATTTTCCGTTGATGAACTTTATCCAAGGTTTTATTTATTTGTTGCATTCTGTTTAATCCCATTTGTACTCTCTGAATATCACTTTGGACTGTGTTTTGAATTGAACTGATTTCAACTTTTACCTAACTTTTGATGGAATCGTTTCTCTTTTATGTCTGATTCCATAGTCACTATCTTCTGGTTAACTGCTTCGTTACATTGCATTATTAATTACATTAGTTGTTCCAATTGCTACTTTTGCACCTTAGAATCACCTTTCCTTTTCTCTTCTAATATTTTAAATTTATTTTGTCTCGTTACTTTAAATTTGGATAATAACCCTTCAATTAAACAATAGAAACAAGATTTTCAAATTTTATTTTACATTTTTCATGAGAAAATTTCACCAACATTTGTTGGATTTCATCTTGTTTTTGTTTCTCCTTTTTTTCTAATTTTTCCAGGATCTGAGTTATTTTTTCGTCTAGTTTATCAATAACCAATTTTATTGCTAGTCTCCTCCATTTCTGTCATATTTCGAGTTATAGTCTAAATCAATTTACGATGTTAACTTCACTTCTTCTGGGTTCAAATCTTTACAGATATTCACTTTTATTTTCAAAGTCTCTATTTTTATCAAAATAAATGAATTTTATAACAATATTATTCAGGGAAACTAGTTGACAAATCAGACAACCCACTTTCTCTCAGTTAATCCTGTGAGAGAATTTTCCTATAAGAAATCAATTAATGTTCTTGGCAGTTTCCCCAAATTGCTCTTAGCTACTGTACCTTGATTATCAATTATTTAACTTATCTACATTTTTCAGAAACCATTGTGAGAAGTGAAAACCCAAATGAACATTCAAAATAATAATTTTAAATGTGTTGTAAATGTGGGTGATCTCTCCTTACAACGATTTCTGAAAAACATTTAAGACAAATAATTGAAAATCAAACTGTAGTAATGGCAATGTGTAGTCTGTTAGTACATTGTTTATCAATCTATATATTTTCAACAACATCTCGAGAAAACTAACTGATTTTGGTATACATCTCATAGGGGAAAAGCCAAGATTTTTATAAAAAAGACACTAACAAAAAATAAAGGTTTTTTTATTTTTGTTAAAAAATGAAGAAATAGAGACATCTTCTGTTACCACGATCTCATTCATGGTAAGAGATCCTGTCCAATGAACATCAAAAAGGAAATTTCAAAATTAATTAGCCCAGAACGAAATACTCAAGTTGCTTCAGCAAAAATTGCTTGACGCTGATTCCAGAGAAGGAATCGAAACTTCACGACTCTTGAAACAAATAAGTACCTATATTGAAACATACAGATTACAGGACCTACTTTTTCTTAGTAATGGAGTTTTTCTATAGTGAAGACTTATGGAAATGATATCGAATAGAAAGGATCGATACTGTACTCATGAGTAGTATCGAAAAAAAAGTATCGTACTCGCAAAAGTATCGAAACAATAGTATCGATTCTTCATAGCATCTAGTACTTTTCTTAAAGCCTAATGCCCGCACATAAAGACATTATGACTCAATGTCTGTCAGTAACGTCAGTTTAGCTTTAGTAGTAATCTAGGCAGAAGCTTAGCTCACGATAGCAAAGTTATTCCGATTCGTTTTTTTTCTTGCTGATGCTTATGCAAAAAGGTCTAAAAACAAATCCGAAGGTTGCCGGGTCGAGAAATTGTTAAAACAATTTTTTGATGCTTAAAAAACTTTTTTTTCGTCAACAAAGTTCACTTGAGATTTTTCTCTAAAGTTGATCGTTTTTGAGTTATAAGGGATTTTATTAGTTGGAAACCTAAAAATGGCCATTTTCAAAGCTCTATAACTCGGATAAAAATCATCATTTTTGAACCCACGAAAAGCCAAATGGAAGTTTTAACATTCCTGTACAACATCCCGCAGCGTTCTAGGATTATTTCCATGCAAAGCCTTAGTTTTTAAATGTTTATTACACCCATGCGCGCGCTATCGATACTTAGCAGTGATGTTGCTTCTCTATGGCAACTGAAATTAAAAGAATAAAATGATTAAAAATACTTCTGTTGCGTACCACATGTGGATTTATTTTATTGTCAGATATCAACGTGATATCAACTAATTTTCAATTTCGATGTATTGCAGAGTAGAATAGGAATTGTGACAATTGAAATAGCCTATTGCCCTCTGTTTCTAGTCTTTTCACGGTATTTTTACATTGCAGGCTATCTCTAGCGAGTAGATCCTCAAAGCCACACATAAGCCATAAAGCCACGTTTGTAAGAGTAAATTTTTAAGATTTATTTGATACAATACCTACCTATAGGTACTCAATCAGTAAAAATATCGAATACAAAGTATCGAGTACAAAATTATCGGTATCGAAAAAAAGTACTCGATACCACAAAGTATCAATACTTTTTTCGTGTCCCCAGAAGTAACTAGTGTTCTTGTCCTTATATATTTTTTTCTAATTATTTACCTTGCTTTTTATAAATCTTTGTGAAGAGAGAAAACCCACATGAACAATTAAATTAGGTTACTCATTGTTTCCTCTATACCTGGAATACAGACGCTCTAAGAAGGGAGAGACGCTAATGAACTGTTTTTTTATTATTTTTTGTTAATTAGGAGGTCCAAGAATGACAGTCCCGGTTGTATATTTAGTTAATCGATTAGTTAAAGTCAAGTAGCCGAGAGAGAGAGTCTGAGAAATAATAAAAAGAAGAAGTTATATTTTAGGTGTAGGGTTCACTATTTAGATTAATGGAATGTATGCTGTTTTTGGGGGCATAGAAGAGCATTCGATTATTGTCAAACGAAGACTAATACAAAAGCAAGCAAAACTAGTCTATATTTACTGATAAGAGTAACCACAATAAAACCCCATATATAACCCCCAAAAATTAAAAACAACTAGAAAAATTGTGCCGCACTTTTAGAGTTTTACCACAAGAAGGGTACAATCTTAAACATAAGATTAAAAACTTTGTCAGAAATATAAGAATGTTGTAATATACTAGCGAGGCTCAAATAATGTGATATGAGTAACTTTCAATATGCCTATTTTTTCTTCACGTTAGTCAGTGAAGACATTAAAAGTGCAACTAAATAGTATCTATCATTCAGCAGTAACATTACATCAAGAAGACATTGGTTATCTATAAATAATATATATAATGTAATTATATAATGTCGACATTTAACTACTACGCATATCAGGCTTTTCATTGTTCTCTTGATACTGTTTGTTCATTCTGCATTGTTTTGTAAATCGTAAATCAAAGTAGTTGTTATTAATTATATTTGTTGAATACCGTTTATGTCTTCCCACAATTACGAAAGAGAAAGGCTTAAAATATTTAATTTTAGGTTTCAGAAAAACGATAAAGACTTCTAGAAAAACCGGCGAGTAAGCATTTATCCATACATGCAGAAAATTGGTCAAATTTGCAATTTTTATTTATTGCAAATAATCATAATTACACTTAAGGAGCCTGGCTTTTATTACTTCCACAGATGCACAATTATCCATTACTACAGTAAGATTAAAGGCAAGTTTCCTTAAATAGTATTTAAAATACACCTATTACAGAAATGGAGAAAGGTGTACCTATCTTATTCCGAAAAATTATATCTTAATAAAAAATTCCTATTACTTGTAAACCTACAATAAAACAAGAAAAACATAAATGTTTAAATTTGTGGCAAAACATTAGTTTTCTTTTATTTAACAAAAAATCCAAAAATTACTGAAGCAATAATTGGATTTTTTATAATTTTTAACTAGGGAGACACTAGTTTAAACTTAAGCATAATAAATTTTTAAGTACCTACAATCAAGAGTATATATATTATAATGAAAGTAGAACTGATATGTTATGAAAATAAATGGTTAACTGGAGTAGACAGGTCTGATAAGACTATGGTTTGATCTTAACATGGAATTAATGGCAGATGTGATCGGATGGTATTAATATAAAGAAGGGGTTTGAGTAAATAAATGCACATAATTTTCGTATGGACAATTTTAGAGTAGATGATGGTAAGGTATGGCGAAATTTATTATTTTCTCTTTCAAGTTTGAATTATTGAATGGAACTAATAAATAATAAATGTTTCTTTAATTTCTATTCATACTGTTGAATATAATACATAGGGCATTCATTGGTAAAGAAAATATGTCCCAAGGCAGGTTACTGATAATGAACTCATTTTACCAATGTGATTCATTGTACAGCAATATAATTCAAATTTTAATCTGGAGCCAGTCAGGTAAAACTTTTATAAATTGATATATTGTGAATATTTTTAAAAAGTATTTCATAATATCCAGATTTAAAAGTTTATAATTAATTCACAATAAAACAATATCATTATAAAATTGCCATGCGCAACTTGTAGCAAATAATTTAATTCCATTCATTATAAAATTGCCATTCAACATAAGGACTTGGCAAAAAAAATTGGGGCGTTCCGAAGAGGAGCTCAGAGGAAAGGTAATAGAAAAAGGTTCGTTAACTAAAATATAACTTAAATATCAGCTACAACAAAATTTAGACAGACAGATGTATTATTTTGTAAAAATGCATTTGTATAAATTTATGTCATTCTGCTGCATTATCTTTGAGTATATTGGGAATTATCTAATTATCTTTAGGGATACATTTTACTACATTCAATCATAACGAAAACTTTATAATGATTTATTTAAAATTTATAATTTAAAACAAAAATTGTCATTTATAAACTATAAAAAAATTTACAAATAAAATGTCGAACACTCGTAATTCGCTTTTAAATAAAAAAAATCCAGAACGTAAAGGAAAATACTCGAGATTGAAGTCATGAGAATATATTAGACCACATCTTCGAGAGAAGAATATCTGAGACAGAATTCAGAAATATCAGAACTACTGACCAATTGATAAACTACATAAATAGAATTCAAAGTACTAAGGGAATGATAGGTGCAACCATTGGGGAAAACATCGAAGTTTCAACCGAAACCAAAATTTCTATTTTGAATGGAATCGGAACAGAAGAAATAGAAAAATCTATAGATATTATGGAGGTACACAAAACCAGAGAAGGCAAGGTTTTACTTTCTATAGAAATGAAAGAGTACATGTAGATTACGAATGGAAACAAGAATTTATTAGCGGTAATAAATTTACAGAGATCTCAAGAAGAAGTAAGTGCAGTTCTAGTTGAGCAGAAATCCCAAAAGTATTTTTTTGCGATACTAAATGGGCAACAATTTTCATTATTATAATGGGAGGGAAAACTTAAACGGAATATTTAAATGTTCTGCTGATTATAAACAATATTTTGTTGAAATTTTAAAAAATGTAAGAATAACGGAAATAGAGTCGCCAAGGAATATGTGGACTATATAGAAGTTACAGACATTAAGAATGTTCGTACAATTTTTAAACAATTCCATTCAAGTATCAAGAACAAGTTAATGAATTAATTGTTCCAACAAATGGTAGAATAAAAAAATATTGAAAGATCTAATTCAGGTTACATAAATCCAATGGTGGTTGTTAAGAAAAGCAATGGAGTGCTTGGATGCCAGGAATATAAACAAGTACCGTGAAACTCAATATGAGGCTCCATTAGCAATGTTCCCTATTTTCAGTTGAATAACTTATTCAAAAATGTTTACAAAGATTGATGTTTGGTTAATACCTTTGGCCAAATTTTCAAGGGATTTTGTAGGATTCCCAATAGAAGGGGTGATGTATCGTTTTCGAGTTCTGCCTTGTATACAGTTAGCGTTGGTAAAAGCACTTCACAAAATGCTTGTTAAATGCCAGCTTGTATTACATTATATCGATAGCGCATTAATATTTTCGAAAAGTTGTGAAGAACATATTAAGAAGATAGTATTAAAATAATTAGACCAAGCGCGTGTCAAAATAAACATTGAAAAGGTGAATCATGACAAAAAGAAGTGGCGAATTTAGGTTTTAAACAAACACAACGAAATGCAAATGGATGAGAAAAGATATAGGAAAACGATAAAAAAAAGATGAAATTAAATTTACTTTTGAACTTCCTACTAATAAACTACACTCTTCTTTCTTTACATCCCTTCTTGCTCTTATCTAACGTCAATATATAACTAATTAACCTAAACTATTTTCACTTCTTGAGCCTCTCTTACTTATAAAAGCGTCTACCACAACTTTTTATTCCGTATAACAAAACTAGGCTTCATGGGGATAACTAGCACTTTTGAATAATCACTAATTTGTCATACTATTTCATACTATAGTTATCTTTAATCTCAGTGCCTTCTTCTGGGTTCTTGGAGTTAAGCTTACCTCGTCTTAATATTAAATACTAACTTTGACGCTCACGTCTATTGTATGACAGGATTGTATGACAGGTTATATGTCAGTGGGAAATGTATATGTTGAAAATATGTGTCATGAATGACAAGTAGAGATATGTTTTTAAATGGTAAAATTTCATACCAGCATAATGCAATAAAGATACACGATAATGTGAAATATTTGCAACGAAAGTAGAAAATGCGATACCAATTTGTATTTTTTCTATCGTTTTTTTTTTGAAAAAAAAATAGTAAACTGTATCGAACGGGGAATGTGTATCATTTTGAAATTTGACTTAAATAAATGAACATATTGGTAATATAAGTAGGAGTTAGATAAAGATTTTTTCTTTATAAAATGACAATAATAGATATTTTGTGGGAGAAGTTAAATTTGCCATTGATATATTTTTGAACACTGAGTGCCATATACATGATTCAAGGCATAAATTTATTACGAAAACTGTATTATAAGAGTTAATTTTTGTTAGAAATAATTATTTGAAATAATGCAACGAAAGACATGTGTTATTCGTTGATTTCGGACTGATAATATTTATAAATTTGTTCAGTAAGAAATCAGCCAGCAAACACTTACAGGTTTAGTTTTATCCATGATTTTTTGTTTTTGTCTTTATATATGTTTGTTCCAAAGTATTGGATGCGAGCCAGTGTGGCTCGTTCACCTTTGGCTATCTTGTTTGTTATGTCCTTTTGGTCTCTGTCATCATTCGTTATTGTCACACCTCCATAATTATATTCTTCCACGCGTTCTATGTTTCTGTATTATGTTTCAATATTTGTTTCGGCCTTTTCTATTACCATATACTATGTCTTAGTCATATTTAATTCAAGACTCCATTTGTGAAATTCCTGAATTAATGGTCCGACCATATATGTCGCATCCTTTTTATCTTCAACCAGTATTAGCTGATCGTCAGCAAATAAAAGTGTGTATATATGGTCATTTCCCACATCTATTCCCATTCTTCTACATTTTTTTATGGAGTTTTTTAAGACGTCATGCATGTATATCTCAAACAGAGCTGGGGATAGTGTGCACCCTTGCTTCAGTCCTTTTGTGGGTTTTAAAGGGCTTTAAAAGTGATCCTCTTACTTTAATGGATATTTTGTTTTCCCTAAACAGACTTTTAATAACATCAATGTATTTTTTATTGATGTCATTCTGATCAAGGGTTTCCCAAAGTTTTTTATGCGGTCATTAGTCGTCTTCAAGTCAACGAATATTTTATGCAGTTCTTATTTTTACATATTTTATTCTGCATTAGCTGTTTTAGACTGAATAAGTTGTCAATTTCGGGTGACTCCCTTTCAATTCTTTTAGTTAATATGCGTCTCTTCCTATACAAGGTATCACTGTAACGCCTCTATAATTATTGCAGTCGTTCCGGCTCTCTTTCTTATATATTAAACTTAAATGTCCCTGTGGCCACTCGAAGGCTAACTTATTTCCTTGAAAACATTTGTTAAATATATCTTTGATAATTTCATGGCATACTCTCGGTGCATACTCTATATGTATTCCTCCAGGATCCACAGCTCTATTGTTTTTTATGTTTTTAAGTGCTTTTTGAACTTCTTGGAGCGGTATTTCTTCAATTTCTTCTGCATCTTGCCTGTATATTTCTCTTTCTTCTGTGAATAGTTTGGAAGTTTGGAATAATGATCCAAAAATTTGTGTTCGGTAATAGCTTCTATTATAACTTTCTCTTGGGTATTTTTTCTCAGATTGTTGATAAATTTCCACGATTCTCGGGATCTTGAGCTACCCATCAATCCACGTAATTCTTCGCAATTTTTTTCCCAACTGCTATTTTTAGATTTAATTATTTGTATTTTTTATCGTATTTCTTTGTGTACAGTATTGCTTCCAATCCTCACTGTCTCCCGTTGTTAATCATTTATGATCAAACCTTTTCTTCTCATCTACCTGTTTTTCTATCTCAGCTGTCCACCATTGATTTTTGATACGTGTTGCTGGGTTTCCTTGTATTTCTCCCACTGATTCATGTGCTGCTTAGTGGATTTTGGCTTTAAGATATCCATATATATCATTTGCATTGCCTTGTGGTGGTTGTTCGAGTTTTTGGGCTAATCTCAGTTTGTATAGGAATGCGATAGATTCATTTTGCAATTTTTCTAACTAGTGTCGTGGTTGTTGTTCGGTTCTATTTTCCTGTTCCATGGTGATATTTCTGTTAATCTTAGTATATGATTTAAAGTAGGTTCTGGCTTTTACTAGGAAGTGATCACTGCCACATTCTGCACCCAGTTTTACTATAACATTTATTTTTGAGTTTTGCATGAATATTACATAGTCGATAATAGATTTTAGATCTTTTTTAGGCTATGTCCATGTGTATCTATACTATTATAAAATTTTTTGTTGCGAAGCCTATAGTTTGACTTAAAATCTGGTAGACATTTTATCTCTATAAATTGATAGAAACTGTAGATATAGCGAAAAAACTTCTACCATGTTGGGTAATTCAATTACTCAATTGGTTCCACCGCACACACAAAATATTAAATACTGGCATCAGCTTAGCTTTTATTCAAAATGCGGAATGTGCAAATGTAACATGTTTCGATTTAACAAATATCAACATATATCAAGCGTAATTTTACAGGGTGTTCTGTATATAGGAAACTTTGAAAAATCTAAAAATCTTATATTTGTTGTCCTAGAAGCAGCTGGATATATACGAAGTGGTGGAAATAAGAGGGACTGGAATTAGTTATACGGGGTGGTCCAAAAAAGTTATATTGAGTGGGCCATAAACAGTTCCATATACCAAGTGGTTGAAATAGGGTAGAATATTTATACAGTGAATAAAAAAATGGCTTAGGTAAGCAGTTAGGACTTTGAAATATGTTCATAAGATACTATAGTTATGAAATGGGTTAAAGAAATGTTAGAAGCAGTTGTTTATACAGGCTGTTTGAAATATAAGGTGGAGTGGTTAAAAACTTGTTTTATATCCACAAGTAGTTACATATATAGGATGGTTGAAATATGTAGCGGAGTATAATTACAGCTATACAGGTGGGTTTAAAAATATTTTAAAGTAATGGTATGATCTACAAGCTGTTCCATTTACCGGATGGTTGAAATATAGGGTGGGTAGGATTCTAAGGATACAGGGTCTACAAAAATGTTATATCTGGTGGCAAATAAGTAGTTACATATAAAAGGTTGTTGAAATATAGGGTGGCTTACAGGGCGGGTAAACAATTCTAGAAAAATTTTGTTATATAGCTATTGCATATATATGGTTCCTGAAGTATGGTGCACAGTAAAGTTATAGTTATATAGTGTAAATGAAGGGTGGTTTAAATGAAGTGTGGAGAGAAATTATACTTTAATATATCTTGAAAATATATAAGGACAAAATGTGAAATAGCGTAGTTCATAATAAGTTGCAAAGATAGGATAGTTGAAACATAGGGTGAAGAAGTCTTATGATAATTATTTAAAGTATTAGTTGTAATACATACAAGGTGATTCAAAAACATGTTGAACAAAATTGTTATTTTCGGTGCCCCATAAGCAGTTGCGGTTTTGATGAAATATATTTGACATTTATGGATTTATAGTTATACAGGGTGGTAAAAAAATGTTATACTGGGTGGCCGATAAGTAATTGCAAATACAAGGTGATTGAAATAGCGGGTGGAGTAGATTTATAGTCAAACAGGTTGGATAATTTTTTTTGTAAGATAGAACATGAGCTGTGCATATCTGCAATATCTGAAACATGGATCGAAGTAAAATTAAAGTTCATACAGTTTTTATATTTGGTTCTCCCTAAGCGGATGCACATACAGGGTGGTTGAAATATTTTCTAGAGTAAAATTATGGTTATACAGGGTGGTTCAAAAATAAGTTTTAATGCTTCACAAATTGGCAGCGGTGTATACAGGATGGTTTTAATGTAGATGGAAGAAGAGTTAGTTATACAAAGCGGTTAAAAAAATTGACTAAAATTGTTGTATAGGGTGGCCAATAAGCAGTTGCAGTTTGGGTGATGGTTTAAATAAAAGATTGGTGTTAGGGTGCAAAACTGTGTTTTTTTTATTTGTGACTCACGAAGAGTTCCACATCATTTCTGTTAGGATGGATGAAAAAAGTTTTTAAAAAATGTTATATAGGGTAGACCATATACAGTTGCATTCTACTATATGGAATATCTGAAATATGAATATAAAGGTTGATTAAATTTTAAAGTAAAGAGAAAGTTTACTTTAAACAGTCGTTCCAAAAATATCAGGAATAATGGTATACAGCGTAGACCATTAGCAGTTGCATAGCTGAATTATAGGCTAGAGAAGAGTTATAGTCAGGTGTTCAAAAAGTTATATTGGGTGACAAATAAACAGCAGCATACAGGATGGTTGCAATATAGGGTGAAGTAGAGTTACAGTCATTCAAGGTGATTAAAAAAAATGTCGAATAAAATTGTTATATTGTGTGGCCCATAAGTACTTGCAATTTGGGTGAAATATATTCGGGATTGGTGGATTTATGGTTAAGTAGAGTGGTTCAAACAAGTTAAAAAATTTTGATATAGGATAACCCATATGTTTTATAAGTTGTTTTTTTGCGAAGGCTTGAACATTCCGTACGCGAGTGAAACCGCGGGTAACGGCTAGTATTTATATAAGTATGTATTTATGTAATTGAGTTCTGGAAAAACGGCTCCAACGATTTCGATAAAATTTTCCCATTTAGAAGTTTCAATGGATAGAAATCGATTGGTGAGGGTCTCTCATATTTGGGAAAAATCGTTTTGCTGAGAAATTAAATAATTTTAAAAAAAATATTGTTAGTTTCCGACAATCAAGATAGCTGTTTTGTAATTTAAATGTGTCCAATACAGGGTGATCTACGTAAGAGTGAGATTCGTCTTGTAATTCATATTAATAATAAATTCTTTCAATACAGGGAGATTTGAGAGTGAAACTGCTCTTGTAATCATTTTTTTAATACAAATTGTATTTGTATGTTCCAAACAAGTAACTATTTAATGTCTCCCTCAAATTTTCCTAGCATTATATTTTTACATCTGGAGATTTCAAGTTTTCAAAGTGATAAAATTGCCAAGGCAGGCGATTTTTGATGAGTAAAATCTTATGAGTTTGCTTATTAATTTCACGCATACAAATATAAATTTGTGGTGTGAAAATATAATTATATAGGGTAATTATTAATATGTTAGGTGATCCATAAGATTTGCCATGCAGGATGGTTAAAATATACCATCGAATGTAATTATAGTATAGTATATATAGTATGGTTAGAAAAAAGCAAGAAAAAATAATTATATAAGGTAGCTCATAGCAGTTGGAAATTAATGATATACAGGGTGGAGTACAAGTATTGTTATGAAGGATAGTTAAAAAAATGTTAATAGAATGTTACAGCTGCAGGATAACTCATAACCAATTAAATTTACAGGGCGGTTGTAATGTAGGATGTACAGGAAATATAATTATGCATGGTGGTGCAAAAAAATAGGACAATAGTTGGCCATAAGCAAATGCATATATATGGGAAGTTAAAACATATTGTGGTGTCAAATTATAGTTATACAGTGTGACTTAAAATGTGTTAGCACAAAAATATTATATTTGAGAGCCTATAAAAAGTTTTATATTTATGGTGGACCGGAATTATAGTTATACAATATACGGAGAAGTAGAATTATAATTACAGAGAGTGGTTAAAAGATTTTAGAAACATAAGTGTGTCTAGAGTGGCATATGTAGGATGATTGGAATATTGAATTGAGTAGAATAGCAGTTATACAGGGTGATTAAAAATGTATGACACAAATGTTTTAATGGGTTTCCCACAAGCAGTTGCATATATAGGGTGGTGGAAATATAGGGGGAATAGAATTGTGGTAACACCATGTATTAAAAAAATTTAAGAAAATAAGATTATATTAGATTGATGATGAAACCTTGAATTTACGAGTGAAGCTTGGTCACCCAGGTTCTTATAACTTAAAAATGCATCTACCTACGCTATTGCACTAAAAATTGTATAATAACTATTTCTTTAACTTTTCCCAACTATATACTAGATTTCAAAAAATAAACTTTATAGGAAGTTTGTCAGCAAATATGACTTTTGCTTAAAAGTAAAATGCCATAATTTTCATAATATATAAAAATCTTATCAAACAGGGTTAACAAGAATTATATTAAAAAAAAACATCCAATTATGCCACATCACTAAAAACTATATAATTGATCTTCATGTCACTTTTCCAAATTGTGTAATAGGTTTAATAATAATAATATAAATTTGATTAAGTTAAGTACCTTTATTTTTAATAACAACTGACATTATTTTCAGCCAAAGTAAATTACAACTAAAAACAACGTCCTACTATTATGTGATATCAATTAAAACTGTATAACGATTGATTATAAGATTCCGCGTAGGAGAGACTATTAAATGAATGTCAGTATAATTAACAAACATAAAGAATGATGATACTCTAATCGTCTATAATATAGCAGATCCACCTAAGTTAGAGTCGTATAAAAAAAATTCTTAATACATATACATATCTACAAAACAAGGTATTCTATTAGTCAAGCTAATACATGACAGTAAATCACCTTATGTTAAGCGAGATGGAAGGAGTTAATTAGATTTGAAAACTACATAAAATTAAGCCATTGCATCACTGAAAATTGTAAAATAAATACATTTTTAAAAAATCAAAAACCGACTTCAAAAGAAAATTAACTAGAAAGCATGAAATAATGGTTTGCTACAATTAAATACTTTTTATGAAGTCGGTGCCAATTTGAACAGCGAAGTTGCGAAGTAGTTGTCATCAATGTACCTCACAAAATATTTTCACTTTCGCTTGCCACCGACTTCATAAAAAGTATTTAATTGTAGCAAAATGCTTTTTAGTTAATTTTCTTTTGAGGTCGGTTTTTGTTTTTTTAAAAATGAATTTATTATGTACAATGTCCTATACCGAAAATTAACGGTTATTAAAACAATACATTTCTTTCTAAAGTTAAGAAAACAACGGTAAAAATTAGGTGTTTGTTGGTTTGAAGCTATTTATTTACACCTGGTTTTTACGATTGTTGCCGGTATTTTAGTCGCATGAATGAAAACCCTTTTTTTAATGCTGGAGTTTTTAACACTTCTTTATTTCCATAGAAACTGTACTACAATTTGCTTCAAATAAGTAGTTGTCAAGTGCAGTTGCAAATTTTCAAAGTATGGCGCGTTTAACTGAAAGCGAATAGAAAGTTTGCGAATTGTTTAATATGAAGAGCTCCGGGTTCTTCATATTTAACAGAACTTTACCCGAATGCTGAAAACCCCAATATAAAAACCCCAATATACTGGCAGATTCGGTATGGTTTCAACAGGATGAAGCGTCACCGCAATATTCGCGAACAGTGCAAAGATTTTTATCTTTGGGGTTACGTGAAATTGAAAGTTTACTTCAATAAGCCGGAAAATATCAAGGAATTAAAGAATAGAATTAGGGCCGAAATACAACGAATCCTGCCATAAAAGCTAAATGAAGTGTTACGAGGTATTCTCAGGAAGTTACCTAATGGTCACTAATTTGAAAATTTAATTTGATATGTTAATGTTTTTTTTCTACAATTTTGAAAGAAATTTTAATAAGTGTTAATTTTCGGTATAGGACATTGTACATGAAAAATACTTAGAATTAAATGCAGAATTCAAAAATAAAATAAAAAACAAATGTTTCCATTTGAAAAAATGAAGTTGATGGTCGCAATTTATTTCCTGCCCACTTTGTATAAATGAGATTATCATCACAAAAACCGCAGTCCAAAACAAACCGACTGGTCGGAGCGTTTTTCCAAAAAACCAACACCTGAATTTTAAATTAATTTGTTCCAACTCACGCATCCTCACTGTATATAAAGGGGATAAACGATGAAATAGATGTAGGAAAAATTTCAGTGGTTGGTCTTGAAAACAGGTCGGTGACATCGATTCTATTCAAGAAGAATGCAACAAGACTTACACAGGGAAATATCAGGACACAGTAAGTAGCAAAGGTTCTTTTATAAAGCCTACCTTTAATAGTCTATGACCTATGTGCAAAACACAATTTGTGACAGTGGTCGCAGCTACTGCAGGAATAGCCAAGGAAAGTCTATCTGTCTTGTAGATGAACAGGAAACTTTGAGAATATGATTTAATTACAGAGTACATAGTAGATAAGATATATGACAATCAATTACCAGGTCAGGTATCTAAGTGTAATTGACTGGAAAAATACAGAAATCCTGTAATAGCCTACAAAAATTTGAAGCAGAGATTAGAAGCTTAATACATCTATTCTAGCCAGAGAACACTAAAGTTCAATTGGCCACACTAAGTATTATAAATGATGAAGATCAAACAATTATAAGACTTAGTGGCATCAGAAAGAACAATCTAGGCTTTGGAAGTAGAAGCCATCATGAACATGCCCAATCTCAGGGTACGGCAAGTTTCTTTTTGCCAGAAAGAACAAAGGGTCACTTCTTCAGATTGAGATCAACCAACTTCATTAACGATAACAAAGAAAAGAAAGCAGAGGAGTTTATTACCGCTGTTGATTTACAGGACAGTTTCAATGTGACTGCAGGCTGATGCCTTCTGATGAATCACCAACCACAAGGTGATCAACGCATTATATTTGACACTGTCGCGGACACCACCGAAAAGGAAACTTTTCATTGAAATTAAGAATGTGAAACGAGATTCCGACGACTTCAGGCGGTATTATGCTCGAGTCCAATTATAGCATTTCCTACACAGTATGGCAAGATGATGAGTAGCAGGTGATAAAGTATTACCGCCGTAGATTGTGGAAGCGGAAAACAGGTACTGTGTCACTAGAAGAGAATTAATTCTTAATCAAAATCGATCATGCGGCCAGTAAGTCCTCGAGTGACGATTGGAGTCAAAAAACACCGGAGGGACAACTGCCTAGGTGGAGTGCGAAACTACAGCAATACGACTTTCTAGTAGAATAACAACGCAGATGCCTCGTCAAAACGACCCTATCGAACGGATTGTGGATATTGCCAGAAGACGGAATAACGAGAGAGTATCTTCTCCGATAGATCTGATGGCAGGTGAAGGAGGACTGTACAATCGAACATTATATACCGTATACCGAATCAATTGATCGACCCGGATATTGAATCATTCTTTTCAATAAAGAGTAAAGGGACACCCACACCTCCATAAGACGGATAGCTAGCCACTCGGGCATCCTGATGTCATTGTGGACCCTGTGGGACTCTATATTAGTAGAGGATGGGACGTTGAAGAGCATTTGGGAGAGCTAATGATGGTAGTCCCGAAGAAAAAGGTACCACCGTCCTGAACGAAAATATTACCGTCAGTTATTGGATAAATTACTTCGAAGATATCAAGGCCTAGTACCGCAGAGCACATTTGAGAGAATTGCATAAGTCATAGCTCCGGTGCAGATTATGGCGACTAAGAATTGGATGAAAACGCATTACGATCTGAAGGTATATTCGGTCGGGATCCAATACGGAGGAAAGGTCTAGTTATGCAAACCCTAGAAGAGCAAATGCAAGTCTCCAACTCTCAACCCTGCTTAGGATGGTCCATACGAAGTGGTCAAGAGTACTGAGGATGTTGTTTATCGCATTAGCTTGAATCTGTGAAATAAATAGCCAGAAAAATAATAGAAGCCATTAGACTGAGTTAGCAGCAAAAGACATAAAGGGTGATTGACTCAAGTTTTCTCCATCTTGTTCAATTTGATTTACAGTGAATTTTGTGTATAAGGATCGCCTACACCTTTCCTTTGGGTTGGTTGAGTACAGTCAATATTCTATCAGTCTACAATCGCTCCCTTATGCTGATTAATCGGTGAAGTTGCAGCGTTGGCTACCCCTGGTTGAACAGGAAGCCTCACCCTGCAATCACATTGGAAATTCCCTGTATGCTCCTCTGGTTTTGAGTTCTTTGTGACCTTTTCAAAAATTTTGTTTATCCCAGACAACACTGAAATGCTCTGGAGAAGTTCTAATAATGGAGCTTTTAAAAATATTTCAGGATAGATAGACTCTTCTTGGCTATCCAATCTACTAGCTGCGGTAATTTCTTCAAAATACCATTAGTACACAGACTAAGATAAATTACGATCAAAGGTTGTAGATTTTGTTAAATTTAATAACCATATACGGCAATTTGACAATGTTGCCCTTTTGGAAATATTTTCAGGTGTCTTCACATCTACCCTGGTACTGGATTTATTAAATGTAAAATTAATTACTAGCAGATTGATTATAATGTATACATATATATAATTCTAGGTCGTTTGAGTACTTACTATCTTTATGCAACTAATATAGCACTAGATGAATATGAAAGATATGGTGCTCAACAGCTCAACTGCTCTGCAAAGAAAACGTATTTGTTTCAATAGGTTTTTTTTATGTTTGTTTTATAAGATCTGTCTACATCTGAAATAAAATCAAACCTTAAAAAATACTTCATATTAAAAGCAGTCAGTGGTTTTGATTATCGCAGATTGGAGTTATACTAAATCACGCTTTTCCTTACTAGAGACTAAACAGCTGTCTATCACTTAATTCTACTACTAACATGTGATTATAATTGGTATAGGAGTCAAAGCATAAATTTAGCTAATTGCTTCTAAATTTAAAAGTTTCTATAAATTATAATAGTACTACATTTCTGCAACTAATATTACAGGATTAGAAATATTTGATATACAAGTTGCCTAAACACGTAATATACTCACAGACATAGATACAGTAAGTCAACTTTGTCTATCCATTATAGGTTTATGAAAATTATATAACAATTAAAATTCTTTTTTGTTTTATGAAAAGCGTTGTTATTCGAAATAATAGCATTAAACCCCAGCCCCAGAATATCGAAAAGGTCTTATTTTACATTCCGGGAAAATGACTAAATTAATGTAAAACTTGTAGCATGTTAAATACATATGTCATTTGTTTTATCATACGGGTCTGCTGTTATACCATTATCAACATATCTATAAAACAAAGGTACATGATACTTAATATTGGGTAGGATCTGTTCTTCTAGTTAGTGATGGAAGACCTAGAAGAACCTAGAAGAATATCATATTAGCAGCATTTAAAAAATCCAATTTACAATAGAAACCGAACAAAACAAACACTTAAATTTTTTAGATATGACATTACGTCAAAGCAATGGAAATTATTATACCGAGTGGTATACAAAACAAACATGGTCTGCTAGGTATTTTAATTTTAATTCAAACCACCCGCTATCACTAAATCTAGCCAACAGAACTATAAAATTATTTGTCCTCTAAATTGGAATGAAGACCGAAATTGTTGGAGATATGTGTGAGATGTCAATTGATTTTTAAAATGTTTGTAATGTGAACTGTGATGTACTGTATATATATGTGACAATTTAGTGATATTAGTTTTGTGGCATACAAATAAATGTGTTGTGATTGGTTAGGTGTTGGTGGACGTGTCTGCTTTGTTTAATCTGGCAATTACGGAGGTCCATTCTGTGGGAAGGCGAGAGCTGTCATCGCGTCGGTTTAGACAGGGGGGGGGTCTTTTCTCTATTTCTATAGCTTCGGGATATATATATATATATATATATATATATATATATATATATATATTGTTGTAAACTCCGTGGGTTCAATTTCACTTTCACTTTTCTAGAACTTTATTTACATTAAAACAGCTGATTCAAATACAATAACAATCCCATATACGCTAGTCGTCGCGGTATAACTGAACTGGCGATCGTGGCGTGCTTACTTTATAACACCAGCGTCGAATTCTCCAATAAAAATCATCATCACTCCTTCCGCTGCCGAGTCTTTTCAAGAATCGTTTTTTTTTATCTTGTTGTCGTACTGAAATGAAACAGGGTCGGCTTTGGGTTAATTTCCTAACACTGCCTCCCCTTTAATTCTGATCGTCCGATCAGAAACATCCCCTCCATGGTAGGGAGCGAGTCGATCTAAATGAACCACCTTCAATTTAGCATTGGGGTTTCGACGGATCCGGTAGACGACGTCATTAAGCCTCTTGACCACCTCGTATGGACCATCCCAGGCGGGTGTAAGCTTTGGGGATTTACCCTTGCTCCGTTGGGGGTTGTACAGCCAGACTTTGTCCCTCTCCTGAAACCCGACTGAATTGGCCTTAAGGTCGTATCGCGTCTTCATCGGGTCACTGGTGGCCAACATCTGCGTTCGGGCTAATTCGTGTATTGCCAGCATGTTATGTCGGAGCTGGTCGGCATAATTGTCGATGTCTTGGGGAGGTTCTTCGGGGGAGCCAAATGCCAAGTCGCATGGTAATCGCAGCTCCTTTTCGAATAGAACCCTGGCTGGGGTCAGGCCTGTACTATTATGTACAGCAGAGCGATATGACAACAGGAATAGGGGAATATGCTCATCCCAATCACGTTGGTTATTGCTCACGACCTTGGATAGGTGTTGTGGGTGTAATGGTGTTGTTCTCGTTTTCCTGATCTTCAACATCGTGCAGACCTTCTGGAATACATTCGATTCGAAGTTACGCCCCTGGTCTGAATGTAACCTGCTGAATAGTTGTTCTACTAGTACCGTCGCTATCGTGGTTGCCTCTTGGTTGGGTATCGCATATGCCTCAGGCCATTTGCTGAAGTAATCCATTGCGACCAGAATGTATTTGTTCCCCCTCTCAGACTCGGGAAACGAACTCTGACGTCTTCGAAGTAGTTCACCCAGTAGTACCGCTGGCGAACTTTGTCTAGGGTTTTATTCATGCCCAGGTGGCCTCCGGTAATTCCATCATGTACTTCAGTCAGGATGGCTGGTACCTTTTTCTTCGGAACTACCAGTTGGGACTTGGTTTCTCGTCCATCAGCGCTTTCCCAAACTCGCTTGAACATTCCATTGGCTACTCTTAGAGAGTCCCACTGAGCCCATAACGATTTCAGCACGCCCGAGTATCTAGCTACCTCGTCCCATCGTGGACTGGGTGCCCCTCTCATTTTGAGATTGGTTCGATGTCTGGATCAGCCATTTAGTCCTGGATGCACTGTTCCGTTGTCCAGTCTTCATTGGCCTACACTCGGATCTGCCTGATGGGAGATACCCTCTCGCTGTTCCGTCTTCAGACAATGCTTGCATTCCGCTCTACAGGGTCTTCTGGATATGACATCGGCATTATTGTGCAACCGGCCGGCACGGTGTTCCACCTTGAAGTCGTATTGCTGTAATTTCTCCATCCATCTGGCCAGTTGTCATGATCTGTTCGGATTAAGAAATGGCGACCATACAGGTATTTGTGGAAATAGTCTACAGCCCTTAATTATTGCAAGGAGTTCTTTTCTGGTGACGCAATAATTTCTTTCTGGTTTCGAGAATCCACGGCTGTAGTACTCGATCACCTTCTCTTCACCATCTTGCACCTGTGATAGGACGGCCCCCAAACCGGTGTTGCTGGCGTCGGTGTCTAAGATGAACTTGCCGGACTTTGTAGGAAAGGCTAGGATTGGGCTGGAACATATTGCTGCCTTCAGTCGCCTGAATGATGTTTCGCAATCCTGATTCCAATGGAAGGTCTCTTTCTCAGTGGTCTGCCGATGTAGAGGGGCGGCGATGGTGGCAAATCCCTCAACAAAACGCCAGTAGTATGAACAGAGGCCCAAGAAGCTTCGGAGTTCATATTTGTCTCTTGGAACTGGCCAATCACGGATGGCTTCTATCTTGTCTTCATTGGTGCGGATTCCTAGCTAGGATACTACGTGCCCCAAAAACTTTACTTCTTTTTGGAACAAGGAACACTTCTTCGGGTTGAATCTCAGGTTGGCGTTATTAATTCTGGAGAATACTTCGCCCAGGTTCTTCAGATGGTCGTCGAATGTCTTACCCATGACTAGAATGTCGTCGACGAGGTATACTAAGCACGTCCTCCATGTTAACCCGCTCAGTACATACTCCATTAGTCTCTCAAATGTAGTGGGCATGACCGTGAACTGAAACAGCCCTTTACTGGTGGAGAACGCTGTCTTCTCCCTGTCGTTTGCGTGTAGACCAACTTGCCAGTATCCACTTTTTAGGTCTATTGTAGAGAACCAGCGGCAGCCTGCTAGTGTGGTCAAAGTGTCATCGATTCGGGGTAGTGGATAGCTGTCTTTCTCGTGACGTCATTCAGCTTTCTGTAATCCACGCAAAATCGGGTGGTTTCATCCTTCTTTTTAACTAGCACGACGGGAGCAGACCATGGGCTGATGGAGGCTCAATAACTCCATTTTGTAACATGGACTCGATGTTTTCCTCAACTGCCTGTTGTTGCCCCAATGGCAGTCGTCTAGGTGGTATTCTGATGGGTAGAGCCTTTCCGGTATCTATTCGATGCTGTATGATGTTGGGGCGACCGGTGGATTCATCTTGACTGTTAATAATTTGCCAGTGCTTTGTGATAAATTGCTTGGCTTTCTTCTGGTTCTCTGGTGTCAGGTGTGTCAAATGGTCAGCAAATTGTTGTAGGAACTCTTTACTGGGCCCTGTCTCCTTCACCGACGTCTGGTACTCTTCTTCGCAATTGATGATGGTCTCTACTGGCTCGAAACAAGCTATCTCTTGACCATTGACAATTCTGATGTTGTTGTTGGACAAATTCAGGACTCTGATTGGTATATCTCGTCCGTTTTTAACTATAGCCAGTCCAACTAAGTAGTCATGAGCTGAGTGTACGGGCTCCACCATTCCAACGCAGCTCCCAGGATTGCTGTCTAGCTGCCCATAAATAATCTGTTCCGTTCGACCGGGAATTCTAGCTGAACACTTTGCCACAATTTTTATGGGGGTGACTGATTTGTTGACGGGCCGTGTCAATACAAATTCCTCATTTAGGAACCGAAGAACATCATATCTCGGGTCGAACATAAATCCATGCTGGCTAATTAGGTCCATTCCCAGTATAAAATCGCCCTCAATATTCGCTGCCGGATCATTTTGTCACTATCTGTAGCACGACATCTGCCTCACCCTGTATTGACATGGACTCGCTGGTGACCGTTCTGAGCTGGATGTTATTGGTAACTGGCCGAATTTCTGATGCTCTCAAAACCCTGGACTTGGCAATGGACACAGCGGCGCCGGTGTCGATGGTGATGGTAACTGCTCGCCCATTGATGGTGCCTTTGATTACTAGGCTGCCGCTATCTCGGCAAAATCCCCGGATGGATAACGTTTTGGGGGCTGGTGGAGGGACAGTCAGCATTCGCCCCCCTATGCTGACTGGCTGACGGTCGTAACAATATATATATGGACCCACGAACTTTATACCAATTTGGTGATCAGAAGTGCCGGATTAAGTGTAGTTGCAATCGTAATTTCATTTATGGAAACCCGTAGCATGGAAAAAATGGTCGAAACTACCAAAACAAATAGTCAAGCAGGTTACGGAGTGACTGACGAAAAAATAGCCCAGATTCTAGAAAATCGTGACAAGAAGGAGAAACAACATCAAGAAGAAATTCAACAAAGGTTAGTAAAATCTTTTGATGAAAAGCGTAAAATAGAATTAGAAAATCTTGTCACTACAATGGAAGAAAAACAACAAAATCTAGTTTCTACGATGAAAAGTGAACAACATTATTTAATTCAAGGATTATTCTCGAAATTTGAACAAAAACAAGATCCCATTGAATTAAAACGACAAAATGAATTTAAATTGTTAAATGAACAGACAAAATGATTTTAATGTATTTGAAGAGAAACAAGATCAAATTGAATTAAAACGACACGAAACTGAAGAGAAAAGACAATTGCAATTTGAACAATTAATGCAAATAGCAGCACAACTTAATGAAACAGTTAATGAGAGAATGCAAATAGTTGAGTCAGACATAAAAGAAATAAATGATGGCATTAAGACCATAAAAAATACCGTGGACCCTCTTGAAACCAAAGTAGATGACCTCGATTCCATCCAAAGCCAGGTAAACTTTGAAATCAGTTCTATTCAAAACACAGTTCAAGATAAAATCAGTCCCATCCAAGACAAGGTAGAAACAGAAATTAAAAAAATGCAACAGGACATCGAGGAAAATACCAGAACACTACGAGTACCAGAGGTTCCGTCAGCAAACCACCCACATTTGATGGCAGTTCATCTTGACCCATGTATAAACGGCAATTTGAGGCCGTGGCTACAGCTAAAGGATGAGATAATCAAGAAAAATCTACTTCTCTGGTAATTTCGTTAAGAGGTCCGGCCCTAAAACTCCTCCAAAGCATTCCAGTCGATGAACAAGGCAATTTCGACAAGATCATCGCCCTCCTGGACAAACGATACGACAACCAATCCCTGAGCCAACTATACCAGGTGCAATTAAGCCGGAAAACGCAAAAATCCGGAGAAAGCCTTCAAGAATTCGAAGAGATCAGACGATTAGTACACTTGTCCTACCCAGACTTGCCCGAGGAAACGAAAGACCAATTGGCCACACAGAATTTCATAAAAGGTATCAGGGATGTGGAAGTACAAAGAAATCTCAGACTTAGTGGCATCAAGAAAAGTAATGAAGCTTTACTTCGGGCCTTGGAAGTAGAGGCAGTCGTGAACATGTCCAAACCAAGAGTGCGAGCAGTTTCCTTCAGCCAGCACGGACCAGAACCATCCCTACAGGCAGTGTTGTCCGGAATCCATAAACATTTAGAACGGTCACAAAGAACTGGCACCAGAGGGGCATGTTACTGCTGTGGACAGACAGGGCACTTTCAACGTGATTTTCGAGTGAGGCTACCTGAACGATCACCGACCAGAGGTAACCAACAGAACAGTCACATGTTCAGGGACCGTCAGCCAGTCAGCATAAGGGGGCGAATGCTGACTGACCCTCCACCAGCCCCCAAAACACTAACCCTAGTCATCAGTGGCACCATCAATGGCCAAGCAATTACCATCACCATCGACACCGGCGCCGCTGTGTCCATTGCCAAGTTCAGGGTTTTGAGAGCATCAGAAATCCGGCCAATCCACAACAACATTCAACTCAGAACAGTCACCGGCGAATCCATGTCAATACAGGGTGAGGCAGATGTAGTGCTGCAGATAAGGGAAAACAGAATCCGGCATAGGGTCCTGGTAGCGGATATTGAGGACGATTTCATAGTGGGTATGGACCTAATCAGCCAGCATGGATTTATGTTAGACCCGAGATATGATGTTCTTCGGTTCCTAACTGAGGAGTTTGTATTGACATGGCCCGTCAACAGTTCAGCTACCTCCATAAAAATTGTAGCAAAATTGTCAGCCAGAATTCCCGGTCATGGGCAGGTAGCAAGCAATCCTGGGTACTGCGTTGGAATGGTGGAGCCCGTACACTCAGCTCATGACTACTTAGTTGGACGGGCTATAGTTAAACGAACGAGATATACCAATTAGAGTCCTGAATTTGTCCAAAAACGACAACAGAATTGCCAATGGTCAAGAAATAGCTTGTTTCGAGCCAGCTGAGGCCATCATCAATTGCGAAGAAGAGTAATACACATCGGTGAAGGAGATAGGGCCCAGTAAAGAGTTCCTACAACAGGTTGTTGACCATTTGACACACCTGAGACCAGAGGAACAGAAGAAAGCCAAGCCATTTATCACGAAGCACTGGCAAATTTTTAACAGTCAAGTTTGAACCACCGGTCGCACCAACATCATCCAGCACCGAATAGATACCGGAAAGGCTCAACCCATCTAAATACCACCTAGACGACTACCATTGGAGCAACAACAGGCAGTCGAGGAAAACATCGAGTCCATATTACAAAATGGAGTCATTGAGCCATCCATCAGCCCATGGTCTGCTCCCGTCGTGCTAGTTAAAAAGAAGGATGGAACCACCCGATTTTGCGTGGATTACAGAAAGCTGAATGATGTCTCGAAGAAAGACTACCCCGAATCGATGACACTCTGACCACACTAGCAGGCTCCCGTTGGTTCTCCACACTAGACCTAAAAAGTGGATATTGGCAGGTTGGTCTACACGCAAACGACAGAGACAAGACAGCGTTCTCCACCAGTAAAGGGCTGTTTCAGTTCATGGGTTATGTAATGCACCCGCTACATTTGAAAGGAGTATGTACTGAGCGGGTTAACATGGAGGACGTGCTTAGTATACATCGACGACATTCTAGTGATGGGTCAGACATTCGACGACCATCTGAAGAACCTGGACGAAGTATTCTCCAGAATTAATAATGCCAATCTGAGACTCAACCCGAAGAAGTGTTCCTTGTTCCAAAAAGAAGTAGAGTTTTTGGGCCACGTCGTTTCCGAGTCAGGAATCCGCACCAACGAGGAAAAGATAGAAGCCATCCGTGAATGGCCAGTCCCAAGAGACAAGCATGAACTCCGAAGCATCTTGGGCCTCTGTTCCTACTACAGGCGATTTGTTGAGGGATTTGCCACCATTGCCGCGCCTCTACATCGGCAGACCACTGAGAAAGTGACCTTCCATTGGAATCAGGATTGCGAAACATCATTCAGGCGACTGAAGACAGCACTATGTTCCAGCCCTTTCCTACAAAGTCCAGCAAGTTCATTTTAGACACCGACGCCAGCAACACAGGTATGGGGGGTCGTCCTATCCCAGGTGCAAGATGGTGAAGAGAGGGTGATCGTGTACTACAGCCGTGGATTCTCGAAACCCGAAAGAAATTATTGAGTCACCAGGTAAGAACTTCTTGCAAGAATAAGAGCTGTAGATCATTTGCACAAATTCAAATGGCCGCTGGACATGAAGACACCGGAAGGACAACTGGCCAGATGGATGGAGAAATTACAGCAATACGACTTCAAGGTGGAACACCGTGCCGGCCGTTTGCACAATAATGCCGATGGCCTATCCAGAAGACCCTGTAGAGCAGAATGCGGACATTGTCTGAAGACGGAAGAGCGAGAGGGTATCTCCATCAGACAGCTCCGAGTGGAGGCCAGTGAAGACTGGACAACGGAACAGTGCATCCAGGACCAAATGGCTGATCCAGACTTCGAACCAATCTTGTCACTCAAAACGAGAGGGGCACCCAGACCAGGATAGGACGAGATACCTTGATATTCGGGCGTGCTGAAATCTTTATGGGCCCACTGGGACTCTCTAAGAGTAGAGAATGGAATGCTCAAGCGAGTTTGGGAAAGCACCGATGGCCGAGAAGTCCCAACTGGTAGTTCCTAAGAAAAAGGTACCAGCCATCCTGACCGAAGTACATGATGGAATTACCGGGGGCCATCTGGTCATGAACAAAACCCCAGACAAAGTTCGCCAGCGATACTACTGGCTAAATTACTTTGAAGACGTCAGAGCTTGGTGCCGGAAATGTGACACCTGTGCAGCCAGTAAGGGCTCGAAGACCAGGACCAAGGGCAGAATGGTGCAGTACTATGTGGGCGTCCCATTTGAGAGAATTGCCATCGATGTGGCCGGTCCGTTTCCACAGTCTGAGAGGGGGAACAAATAAATTCTGGTCGCAATGGATTACTTCAGCAAATGGCCTGAGGCATATGCGATACCCAACCAAGAGGCAACCACGGTAGCGACGGTGCTAGTAGAACAACTATTCAGCAGGTTTGGCGTCTCGATGGAACTACAATTAGACCAGGGGCGTAACTTTCAATCGAATGTATTCCAGAAGGTCTGCACGATGTTGGGAATCAGGAAAACGAGAACAACACCATTACACCCACAGTCAGACGGAATGGTGGAAAGATTAGACAGGACCTTGGACCAACACCTATCCAAGGTCGTCAGCAATAACCAGTGTGATTGGGATGAGCATATTCCCCTATTCCTGTTGGCATATCGCTCTGCCGTACATAATAGTAAAGGCATGACTCCAGCTAGGGTCCTATTCGGAAAGTAGCCACGATTACCCTGCGATTTGGCGTTTGGCTCCCCCGAAGAACCTTCCTAAGACATCGACGATTATGCCGACCAGCTCCGACATAACATGCTGGCAATACACGAATTAGCCCGAACGCAGATGTTGGCCAACAGTAACCGGATGGACGCGATACGACCTCAAGGCCAATTCAGTCAGGTTCCAAGAGAGGGACAAAGTCTGCCTGCATAACCCCCAACGGAGCAAGGGTAAATCCCCAAAGCTTACACCCGCCGGGGATGGTCTATACGAGGTGGTCAAGAGGCTTAATGACGTCGTCTACCGGATCCGTCAAAACCCCAGTTCTAAGTTGAAGGTGGTCCATTTAGATCGACTCGCTCCTTACCATGGAGAGGATGTTTCTGACCGGGACGATCAGAATTAAAGGGGGGGGGGCGGTGTAACGAAATTTCCGTAAGCCGGCCCTGGTTTCATTCCAGCACGACACCGATGGCTTTGTGGAAAAAAAATTGTTCGCGAAATGGCTCGGCAGCTGTAGAATTGATGATTGATTTTACGAGAATTTTCGATGCTGGTTTTAAAAGGAAACAGCCCATGGTCGCAAGTCAGAGCGAAGAGCTTATATGTAGAATTGTTATTGTGATTTGAATCAGCTGTTCTGTATAATTTGATGAAAGTGAATATTAGTTGTATAATTTTAATTGGACCCACTTTATAACAATATCAATATATATATATATATATATATATATATATATATATATATATATATTGTAGTGGTTTTGTTAATTCTTGTTAATTGTTATTATTATTTGGTGTTTCATACTGTGGTACACAAAATTTATTCATATGCCTTGCATCCAGGCAGATCCTTAAATCTCCATTACTTTTCTTCACAATGACCACGGGATTGATATAGGCAGAAGTTGTTCTATTATTCCAGATTGCAACATTTGTTCTATTTCTTCTTTGATCCTCTTTTTGTAATTATATGGTATAGGATATGTTTTTTTTTTCGGAAATAATTCAGGTTCAGGCTTGGATTTTATGGATATATTTCTCAGCTATTCTGTTTTCATTTTATATTAATTCTTCATACTTCTTCAATAATTTTATTACTTCATGCTTCTCATTTGCAGAACAATCTACTTCCTCTTCATTTATTTTATTTATAAACCCTTTATTGGCATTATCTGCATTTATATATTCATATTTCTCATTACTATTATTCATACATTGGCCCTTTTTGGCTTCTTTATGTACTACATTACACTTATATTTTTCATTTGATTCATTTATTTCCACTTCCATTTCTTTCTCCTGCATAATGATCAGTTTTCTTTTAATTAGTATTTCTGCCGAGTACTTGTTCAATATATCAATTGCTATTATACCTTCGTACTGAATATTCCTTACCACTAAAAATTCCATGTTGATCTTCTCTTTCCCTACCACTATTTCTGTGCTTACTAACTTGTTTGTTTCACATATCATTTTGTTATTCGCTGACAATATATTAATTTTTCTTGTGTTTTCTACACCTAAATCTAAATTTTGCACCACTTCTTCACTTAATAAGCTTCCTTCTGATCCCGTATCTATTAATAAGTTAACTGCTTTGCAATTTATGCTTCCGTTGATAAATATTAATCCATTTTCTTCGTTTTCAATATTTACTGGTTCATCTAATTATATTAATTCCCTTGGGTTTGATAACTACAATTTAGGTTGTTTGTTTCTTGTTTGTACTTAATTGTTACATCCTTAATTATACTATTTACATTTTCCTTGGTATTCTGCGCTATTAAAAATTTTGATTATTATTTTGACTACTCTCTTGTTCATTAGACTGTCCTTCTTGACTTGTATTCACTTCTTCTCTATTATTAATTGCTTGTCTTCTTGGTCTTTCTTGACTTCTCTCCTGTTCCCTTAGTCTTCTCATATTATTGACTTTTACATTTTGTTCTTCATTTACTCTTCTCCTTTCATTGCCATTATTTGTATTTCTCATATTACCTTGACTTCTGTGATTATAGATGTCTCTTCTTTGATTTTCTTGTCTTCCTTCTTACCTATCCCTATTTTCAAAGTTTCTTGATTGAGGTCTCGTGTAATTATTATTGGTATATCTATCATTTCCATTGTTCTGGTTATAATACCTGTTCATATTTTGGCTATAATTATTCTGGAATCTCTGGTTATTACCATTTTGATTATGTTGTGGCCTTCTATTATCCATTATGCCTCTTCTTCTCAGATTATCTCTATGTTGAATTTATGTTGCATTACAGTTATATCTTCTTGTCCCCTCTATTCTTCCCAAGTAATTGGTGAATTGTGTTATTGTCCTTATATTTTGCACGGAGATAGTCTCTGATACACCTTTCTCATAGTGTCGCGCTATGTTTAGTATAATTTCATCCTCTCTCATTGATGGTTTTAAATATTTAGCTGACGTTATTAATTTTAACACATAGTCCACCATTCTTCCTCTTTTTGGGTTGAATTTGCCAAAATAAAATTTTTCTCGAAATAGAGACTGTTCTATCTGTATCTCAAAAAATAAGACATTTACGACAAACCTTCATATAAAACTTTCTTCTTAAAATTGACCTAAGAATTCCCCTCTAAAATATTGACATTCAATTAGGATACACCAAAAATAATTAAATTTTGTGAGATGTTAGAATGACTCGACAATCTCGACAACTGCAGTTAAATCATTTCTCGTCTTGAGTAATCACTGATAGAGTAACCTTGGCCCATGTCTCGACTAACCTAGTCTAATAAACACATTTGATATAAATTTAAAAATTTTGGGATTTATGTTATTATGGCCATGAATGTTGACCCTAAACTAATAAACATTATTAGTTTTACTTAACTTTTACGGTCTCCAAGATTTAAATATACCAACAAAGAATATTAGTTAACATTTCATTATAAATAATAACTTTAGAATGTAACATTGAACTGCATTTTCTCCAAATAATATTTGAACTTTTTTAGTCTTCCATACTTATAATAAGTCGTTGATGTATTATGTTTAAAAAATGTATTCTAAAAATACTAATAGTTAAACATTTGTATAATACATTTGAAATTACTACTTCTAAGTTATTTTCATATAATTGCAAAAATCACGTCCGAGTCGATTAACGTTGCATGGCAGAGTGACCACCTAAAAATGGTAACATATACATCTACAAGAAATGAATTAATTTGCATAAAATTCTTAGAACTCACAAGAATACAAAAGAAGCGACTTTGCTTAATAATTTTTATAACATTATCATTAGTTCTTAATAATAAACATGAGATGAATTATTAAGATGACGTAATTTGACTGATTTTATCTTCTTTTGTTGATTCTGCAATTCGTCGACTTTGTCTAACTGGACATCTGCTATTTCGATTTCTTCTAGGGGTTGCAAAACTTCGCCAATATTAAGGGACGTCCCGAAGAAGTTGACTTTTCATTTAAGAAACGACACTGGTATGGCAAATTAATTAAACTAGCGGTCGCCCATTGGTCGAAATTCGACCCTAAATTCATTATAATTATAAGTTGAACATTATTGATTTATTTTGTCTCTATGAGAAATAGAGTTGAGGCGAAATTAGAAAAGTAGACCAGGCCTTTGCTATTAAGATTACATTTGTAGAAAGAATTCACGAAATTATTTTTTAGTTATGTAAATTATTGTAGGACTATTTTTACATAAATATGTCCTATACATTATCAAAAATGTAATAGTGTCTATGCAACATGTTCGAAGTAATTATCGGCGGATTTTTCTTTTTAACCTAAAAGTCTCTGTACTTTACACACAAACCATTTCAAAAATAGAGATGACAAACAACCCATTGAAAACTCTAATCTTTACTGTCATTTCTACTGTGCCCTGATTGATGATTTGTCGCACATAACACATATTGTGAAAATAATATTATTTTAATGACAGAATTATAATCACAACAAAAATTTACAAAAATTATTTTTGACGAAAGTTAGTAGGTACTACTTGTTGGAAAAATCAATACTGATATATAATTTGCAGCACTAAATATTTTCCTATTGAACTATAGGCAACTCCAAACACTGCTCATTAGATGGTCTGAACCAGCGTTACCCAGTCACTGCCGTGTTTATCATTTGAGAACCAACCTAGCATATATTTATGCAGGGGTTTCTGTTAGGGCGTTTTGAATTTTAAAATGTTTGAACATTGTTGAAAACTTTAAAGCCAGCAATGTAAGATTTCAAAGAAAAAATATCTCGAATAAAAATATATTTTACTCTAGAATAAATGTATCTAGCCTTATAAATGGGTAGGCACATTTTTTATATTCAAACAAATCTTTAAAATTTAATATTTTCCTTTTAAGTAAAACTTAGTCATCTGGTGTTAAAAGTCAGAACATTGCAGCAATGGGAGTATGTAATGTAAAATAAATTAGCTATAAGATACCCACATTGTGAGAAAACATTAATTTTCAATATAAAAAATTTCAAATATCTTAAGATTCAGTATATTTCTATTAATGTGAATTAAAACACACTTACCTACCTAGTAACCCATGACAATTTGTGTTTTAAGTGGAAAATATAAAGAAATACGTACCACATACTATGAATTAATATTAGTTAAATTCACCTATTTTTTGACTATTTTTTCTGTGAATTCAACCTAATCGCTACAAAAGTAATGAAATAAAAAATTTAAATCAAATTCCCTCATATAGCCATGAAGTCAGTGGGCCAGATCTACCTATTTATCCTGAATTTGTGCATAATTTCACGATTTTTTGTAATGTTTGTTGAATTATATTAAAGTTATATGACAAAAATAAAAGACTCTAAATTAAAAGTATAGGGCTAAAATTAATAAAATATTATCAGAAATAAATTGATCAGGAGCTACATAATTCTGATTTTCGTTGACAAACCATATTTACAGTGCAAACTGCAAACTTGCGAGCGCCCAATAAACGGCGATTATTATGTATTATAATTTTTCGTCAGTTCTATTTCAGTAGCATCACCATGTAGGATAACTTTAGCGAAGGACCAAAACTTTTAGTTTTACATTTAATTTAGGTTGTCTTTCACATTGGAGTCAACCCATCTTATGATTTTCTCCCCAAGCAATATGGCGGCACTGTTTAGCATTGACAGTATGGATGTAAATAATGTTTTTTTAATTATTTTATTATTTAATAAGTGAACGTATAATATAAATTAATTTTAGTATTCTGAACTGAAGGTCGTCCATAGCTGCTAAACAAAACAAAAATAAAGAAAATCGGTTAAGGGACAGTGGAGAAAATGGTATCGAACCGTTTTGTCTTTGCCTATTTATATATACATAATTGTCTTGAAGGGATGTTTTAATGTAATTTGATTCGTCAATTTTCTGAATCCGATTTTTGAATTTTTTTACTTGAATAATGATAATAGGTAAAATATTCTCGATAAACAATTAGGAAATGAATAATAAATGTTATTTGGGAACCTGAGTAATAAGGATCTGTTCTTAATAAATAATAGTATTTTTGTAGATTTTCAACTATTGGTGAAAATATTAAATTATCAGCTAAATAATATTTAATTATAGATTCTATCATCGAATTCAGTTCATTTGTTTTTAGTATACTACTATGAAAAGTGCCAAGTCTTGCAAAAATTTGAAGAATTATATTTGCAGATAAATTTAACAGATTAATGATATTTCGAGTTTCTAAGTAATCATAAGTTTAAAAATCAAATTATTAAAGTCTGATCTTATTTTATTTAGTCCAGCATTTTCTTTCCACTGCAAATGGTCGATAAGAAAAGGCGCTAAGGAAATTATCTAACTCCTGATAATATGTGTAGCTCAATCCAAGCGTGATTGCAACAGTTAAATTTTTATTTGTTTCAATTAAACTCTCTATTAGATTTTTCATAGGTTCAAGATCTAAGTAATATATAAAAGAATAATTTTTTTGAATTTATATTACCTAGCTTGTAGGGCAAAATTCCCGGATTGAACGAGTCTTTCGTCTTGAAACGATTAATCTCACAACGTTTCAATAGCTTTGGATCTGCTACCGTCATCAGGTGAATGATGGGAAATTTAGATCTGTCGTATTTATTCCCGGTCATGCTCATTGGGTCGCTTAACCCCTGTCTCGTCCAATTAGCGTCGCCGTACCTGGCGCTTGGTTGCCGGTGATGTGTAGCGGCAGTGGCGAGAAACGATTTTAATTTAGAGGCTGGGCCCGTGGATTATATTGTCATTGGAGTGTTCTTCTTTGTGAATTACCCTTGCCTGGTCTCAGTTGATGTTATGGTGTTCGGTCCATGGGCGATTAGCTAATTCAGACTTTGTTAACTCTCCCCTTTGAATAGCTATGCAGTGCTCCTTAACCCTGGTGTCCAGTGGTCGCTTCGTATTTCCAATTTAGAGATTGCCACATTCACAGGGTATGCTGTATATACAGTTTTTTGGTACTGTATGATTATCCGGCTTTGTTTTTGTGATCATGCTCCTCAAGGTATTGTTGCTCTTGAAAACCATTCTGATTCCGTATCCGTGTCCAATACGTCTAAATTTTTCCTTTAGTGTATGGTAATAATACGGTTACTATTGTGAGTTCCTCTTCCTGCCTAGGTGGTTTCTCCACTTGTTTAAATGTCTTGTTTATGATGGTTTTCAGATATTCCACAAAAGGTCTTCTCTAAGTTTCATTTGTTCTTCTTTGAGGACCTCTGGTGATCACAAATATTTTGGCTCTATGGACTAATATTTTGATGATGCCAGTTTTCGTTGTTGATGGGTGGTTAGAATTGTAGTTTAGGCACAACCCTGTATGTGTAGCCTTCCGGTACACTGTTGTTTTGATTCCGGTCCTAGTCCTTTGGCACTTCCCTCTCCATGGTGAATCTGATGAAAGGTTGTGATCGGGTTAGATACTTCAGAAATGCTTGAAGTTCTCTCTCTCCATGTTGCTAAATAATGAAGGTGTCCTCAACATACCTTAACCAGAGTATTGGTTGATTCTCTTACCCCTTCAGTGTATTATCTTCGAACCATTCTATGTAGATGTTGGCGATGGTTGGCGATAACGGTAAGCCCATAGGCAATACATCTTATTGCATACCGGTGGTAGATCAAAAGCTATTGAAACCTTATGAAATCTATCATTTCAAGACGATGGATGTCCAAGGAAACTTCGAGGAAAATATTAGCTGTTACCAATTTGTAGTCCTTACTCCGACCAGTGATTCTCAAAATTTCAATAATTTGAGGAACCTAAGTTTCATTTGAAAAATAAATTCCATAAGTTCCATAAGTAAACTTTGTTCCATAAGTAAACTTTGGGTCGACATAATGTTTTAAAAAATTACTAATTTCATGTTGGAAGTTGGTAGTTGATATTTGAGCATACTGTTACGAGAATTCATCCGACAGCTGGTGCAATCGGCCATCAACCAATTCGTGGAAGGGACATTATTCCGATAAATTCTGGGAATCCGAAATGTTTGTCTCTCAACAGGCGGACCGCTGCCGTTACTGGGAATTCCCTTAAAGCTTCCAGAACATGATGGAGTTTCCCGATGGTTCGTGAACGTACCAGACAATTCCGAGATAAATATATAAAAGGAACAGCTGGCGATAGGAGGCATTCAGTTTTCGTCTTTCGTATTGTACAGTTAAGATAAAATGTAAATAGTAGTTTCTGTGAATATAAATTTGTGTAGAAGTAGTGGAAATAAATTACAGTGCGTTGGACTGTGTTTTTAAATAAATCCAAGAACTGAACAGAACCCCGAGTGTGAAAATAAAAACATTACAGTGGTGTTAGGTGTGAAGTCAATTTGTGGAACTTTTAGAAGTGGAAAATAAATAAACTAACAATTTATAAAACAGTGAGTTTGGACCAATTGAAAGTGGAGGACTTGAGGAAAGGGATTTAGAAATTAGTGGGAAGAAAAGTGAATTAATACAGGTCAGTAAAGTTAGCACCGCCATTTTACAGAAACTCAAATTAAAACATATGGGAATTACGAGCTATTTAGGAGCTCTTGATTTTTACCTAAATTGATTTTTAAGCTCAATATTTACTATGGAAAAAGTGCAAAAAACTATTGGCGGTGCTAACTTTACGTAAAGTTAGCACCGCCATCTCAGAAAAACAAACAAAAAAAATTTGTGAGGCGTCTCAAATTAGGAGCTATTTACGAGCTTTTAATTGACGTATTCAACGTCAACCCCTAAATTTGTCTAAGGGGCAAAAACCACCCCCGAAAAAATATTGAATTTTAATTTTAAATTTAAAATCTATTAAAATTATCTACGATTTACGAGCTCTTTCCTGGTGTAATGCACATAAACATCTAAAAATGTCTAAGGGGTGAAAACAACCCCCCAAGTATGCAGTTTTTTCGAATTGTATGATTATTAAATTTTGAAAAATACCAGCATGATCTACGATTTACGAGCTTTCCAACGGTATATTACACGACTACATTCAAATTACTGGAACGGGTGCAAACCACCCTCCAATTATGCAGTTTTTTCAAATTTTATGATTTATAAATTTTAAAAAATACCAGCATGATCTACGATTTACGAGCTTTCCAACGCTATATTACACGACAACATTCAAATTACTGGAATGGATGCAAACCACCCCCCAATTATGCAGTTTTTTCAAATTTTATGATTTATAAATTTTGAAAAATACAAGAATGATCTACGATTTACGAGCTTTCCAACGGTATATTACACGACAACATTCAAATTACTGGAAGGGGTGCAAACCACCCTCCAATTATGCAGTTTTTTCAAATTTTATGATTTATAAATTTTCAAAAATACCAGCGTGATCTACGATTTACGAGCTTTCCAACGGTATATTACACGACTACATTCAAATTACTGGAACGGGTGCAAACCACCCCCCAATTGTGCTTTTTTTTCAAATTATAATAAGATTGTAAGTTCCTATACTTAAAAAAAAAACAAGAACTTGATCCTCAAGGAAACTAAATTTTTTCAGTGCTGGATTAACTCACAAAATATTGTTTCTCAATTAATTCATTCATTATGCGGTTTGTACACCAGTAATGTAGTTTTGCCAATAAGGATACTCAGTAATGAAAAAGATATTACCATATTATTAGTCCATCCCCAATATTTTTGCATAATTATTTTAGTCCATTTTCAAATATCTAAATTTAGAACGTTATTTTTGGCCTATTAAAGAATTTTCATTTTAGATTTTGATGAGACATTAGAAAAAGCCTTCTTGCCGCTGTTTCTAATGGTCTTTTCTGTAGCATGAAAAAATAAATTTGAATACACTGATTATGTGAATATATTGGAAACAGTTCTCTGATAATTGTTATTTAATATTTGATTGGTGCCACTAGTTCTAGTCGAGGCAATATATTTTATTAAAGCAGTAAAAAATTCGTTATGTGGTATTTTCTATTGCAGGGGTTACTTAAATTCTTGAATCACATAAGTAATATACGCCACTCTGTACTCATCCTTTACGTTCAAACTCATATATAATATACTTCCTTATACAATTAATCGCTATCATTTGATTTAAGAACATTTCTTTTTGAAATTCAAGTACGTTGAAATTCTCTTAATATGTAGGTATATTGAAGTAGTTATTTATATATTTATTATCAATAAACATTTTAACAAAAAAATCTAATATATTTGATGCCATTAACCAGTAATTTCAAATGTGAAATCGTCCATCTATGGAAATTTTACTGAGTTATTACTTACAGGTAGGAATATTGGCACCTAGATGGCGAGACAACACATTTGTTTAATTCATTCAAGTACCTTTGATCTTTTGTCTTCCTATTTGTATTTTTGGTTTGCTATGAATAATTTGATTATTGTGGGTACAAAAATAATAGTTGAAAGAATAAGAACGAAATACATTGCCCTCTCAAATACCAAACTCCTGTTTTATATTTCTTGTATAGATTATAAATTCAGCTCATTTTCAAATGGTAAAGGTTAGACAAAAATAAGAATATTATTTGACTTATATTTTCTTAACGTTGTTATGACTCGTTTGGCGAAGGTTGTTTGAAAAATGCCGACTGGAATTAATCTGTGCATTTCGTAATACCTAAAAATATTGCTATTTCTATTTGAAACAACTGTTTTAATATGTTAATTAGGAACAAAAAACTTTGAGGTAATTATTAAAACTTCAAGCAACAGATTTTGAAGAAGAAGCGAGTTGAATACAAAACCAGAAGAAACGGTAACAACACGTGGTCCATAAAGATGGTTACAATTTTTCGTTAGAATCAATACTTAATTAAAAGATCATAATTCATAATACAATTATTTATCCGAACAATGACTACCAACAGTAGTCGTTTTTTAACATATTGTTGGAAAGCTTATACATGGTAGATCATTACACCTTACACCATTTCCAAAATTTGTAAAATCTAGATTTCTAAACCTTTGCCGTAGTAAGGATAATATTTAATATTTTCATCCATTTCAAAACTCTGACAGTTTGAAATAATTAGTCATTTAGGTAGTTACTTGCACCTTTCAGGTGATTTTGAAGTGGTCCTGCAATGTATCATTGAAGAGGTACTAAATCATAATTTATGTTGCTAGTTTTCTAAATTTAAGAACTACAAATTTGGAAAAAATTGCATAATTTGGGGGTTGTTTGCATTCGTTACAATAATTTGAAAGTAAGTGTTATATATCCTTGAAGAGCTTCTAAATCGTAGATTAGGCTGTCAGTTTTGAAAATTAACAAAATCACATAATATAGACAAACTGGGAAATTAAGGGGGAGGTTTGCACCCTTTCCAAAAATTTTAATGTAGTATTTTAAAGCTCGTAAATCGTAGATCATGCTGATATTTTTCAAAATTTATATATCATAAAATATAAAAAAAACTGCATAATTGGGGGGTGGTTTGCACCCCTTCGAGTAATTTGAATGTAGTCGTGTAATATACCGTTGCAAAGCTCGTAAATCGTAGATCATGTTGGTATTTTTGAAAATTTATAAATCATAAAATTTGAAAAAACTGCATAATTGGGGGAGGGGTGGGGAATGCAAACGTATAATATCCCGTTTCGTAAATCAGGCCGGCAGTTTTGAAATGAAAAAATTACCTGGAATAACTGGTAAATTTAGTTGGTTGTTTGAACCTCTCCCAGTAATTTGAATGTGGTCGTGTAACATACCGCTGGAAAGCTCGTAAATCGTAGATCATGCTGGTATTTTTGAAAATTTATAAATCATAAAATTTGAAAAAACTGCATAATTGGGGGGGTGGTTTGCACCCCTTCGAGTAATTTGAATGTAGTCGTGTAATATACCGTTGCAAAGCTCGTAAATCGTAGATCATGCTGGTATTTTTAAAAATTTATAAATCATAAAATTTGAAAAAACTGCATAATTGGGGGGTGGTTTGCATCCCTTCTAGTAATTTGAATGTTGTCGTGTAATATACTGTTGGAAAGCTCGTAAATCGTAGATCATGCTGGTATTTTTGAAAATTTATAAATCATAAAATTTGAAAAAACTGCATAATTAGGGGGTGGTTTGCACCCCTTCCAGTAATTTGAATGTTGTCGTGTAATATACCGTTGGAAAGCTCGTAAATCGTAGATCATGCTGGTATTTTTCAAAATTTAATAATCATAAAATTCGAAAAAAACTGCATACTTGGGGGGTTGTTTTCACCCCTTAGACATTTTTAGATGTTTATGTGCATTACACCAGGAAAGAGCTCGTAAATCGTAGATAACTTTAATAGATTTTAAATTTAAAATTAAAATTCAATATTTTTTCGGGGGTTCAATACGTCAATTAAAAGCTCGTAAATAGCTCCTAATTTGAGACGCCTCACAAAATTTTTTTGTTTGTTTTTCTGAGATGGCGGTGCTAACTTTACGTAAAGTTAGCACCGCCAATAGTTTTTTGCACTTTTTCCATAGTAAATATTGAGCTCAAAAATCAATTTAGGTAAAAATCAAGAGCTCCTAAATAGCTCGTAATTCCCATATGTTTTAATTTGAGTTTCTGTAAAATGGTGGTGCTAACTTTACTGACCTAATTAATACAACGACTACGAGATGCCCTAATAAAAGAAGGTAACGATCCCGATACTTATTTGTTTGAAGTTTCTGGTAATGGGGACATGAGTATGCTATTGAAAAAATGGAACAAAATTTAAAAGAAACATTACAAGAAAACTGTAAAACACTAGAGGAACAATTGCAAGATGAATTGTTAGAAAATGCTAAGTCCTTTGAAGATAAACTGCTGGACAATTCTAACACTCTAGAAGATAAATTGCTGGAAAATTCCAAACACTTGAAAGAGGCTTTAGAAGATAAATTGCTAGAAAATTCGAAGTCTTTAGAAGATAAGCTACAATAATTACACGAAAATGAGCAATCCCTAGAAGAAAATTTGAAAAGCATGGTACAGGAAAATTCAGCAATGCTGGAAGAGAAAATATCCGAGAATGAGGCTCAAATGGAGGAGCTAAAGCAAACAATAGTCGAAAATGAAACGCGGATAGAAGACCTAAAACAGACAATGGAGGGTGAGATCAGCAAAATAAGAGAACAGGTAGTCACAATACAAAGGGGAGAGACTCCACCAAAGACCGAAAGCAGAAACAGTCCAGAAGTAGTGGATTCGAAAATTGGCCTCGAAGGAGCAAGACACAAAATGAAACCTCCAAAATCGTCATGGACTAACTATAGGGGCCAATTCGAGGCTGCAGCAAAGTTAAACGGATGGTCAGCAGAGGAAAAAGCAATTGCATTAACGCTCGCTCTAAGAGGGGATTGCTACAGATATTTTGCAAACATTGAATACCTCGGAGCAAGAAGACTACGAACAACTGGTTAAACACTTAGAGCTGAAGGTATGGACAGACCCATTTGGAGCACGTGTACCACTCCCAACTGAAATATCGCTACCAGAAATCGAATGAATCCCTTCAAGAGTTTGAAGCTGATATTGTCCATCTGGTTAGCCTTGCCTATCCAGCCACACCGGAAAATGTGATAGAAAGGTTAGCAGTTCAAGCATTTTTGGATGGACTTCGGGACCACGAAGGCAGACAAGCATTGACCCTAGCTCGACCGACTCAATTAGTGGATGCACTGGCTCGAGCTCTGGAATTCGAGGCAGCGAAAAATACCTGTAGAGGTCAAGCTAGAGTCCGAATCGTTGATGGACAATCTAAAGATGGCGGAAACGATGAAGCCTCTGTAAGAAAGATAATAGAAGGAGTCCTTACCGAAAAAAGACTAGTGAGATGTCGGAAGTGTCGTAAGGTAGGACATGTCCAGAGTCGTTGCAAGGAGAGCAACGGAGTCCAGACTTCCTCGCTGGGGAAACTAAAGAAGGCCTATGTAAAGGGACCATCGTCGACCTGTAGCAAACAAGTGTCAACTACCAACGCATATGTCGCATAGCTACGCAACCACGTTAACAGTGTCTTCGTACATGGCCTTATTAATAGGAGGCAATGTGCAATGCTGCTGGATACAGGTGCGACAAAAACAGTTATAAGGCCCAACATCGTTTTAGAGACGATGATAAAACCAACAAAATGGCAACTGCGAACAGCGACAGGAGAAGCAGCGAAAGTCCATGGTGAAATAGCGGTTGAAATGACCTTGGGAAACACAACCTTCCTACATCGGGCATTAGTGGCAGACATCGAAGACGAAGTAATCATAGGAATGGATGTCATGAGCTCCAAGGGATTCCAGTTAAACTTCAAAGATGGAATTCTGCGAGTGAATGACGAAGAAGTGGTGCTTCACGGAAAAGATGACATAATGCTGCGAGCCATCTTAGCAGAGGATGTCAATGTTCCGAAAAGAGCTGAAATCATGATAGATGCTTGCTTAGATGGGAAAGCTCAAGCTGGAACAGTAATGATGTTTGATCCCGAACTTAACGACGGAAATGTGGGCAGAGGAGTCGCACTGGGGAAGACTCTGTTTCGTGCCAGGGAGATTGTGCCAGTAAGAGTAATGAACCTGAATCATTACTCGATTGTACTAAAAAAAAGAACAACTTTGGGCCATTGTTCAACAGTTTCCTCTGTAGTCAGAAGCACACAGCATGCAGAAATACCAACAGGTAAACTATCTGAGGAACTGGAAAGACTCATCACCGATTCATCTAAGCATTTGAAACCAAACGAGAAAGCAAAATTGAGGGACATCGTTAGAAACTACCAGGATATCTTTGATGTAGGGGATGGCAAAAGAGGACGAACTGATATGGTGAAACATAAAATTAATACTAGGGACGCTCAACCTATTAGACAGTCGGCGAGAAGACTACCCCTTGCTAAAAGAGAAGAAGCCGACAGGATAGTCCGCGAGATGGAGGAAGAAGGTGTTATTGAACCATCCAATAGCCCTTGGGCTTCTCCAGTTGTCTTGGTTAAAAAGAAAGATGGTTCGACTCGATTTTGCGTGGACTATCGGCAATTAAACCACGCTACAAAGAAAGACAGCTATCCTCTTCCAAGAATAGATGATACCCTAGATACGTTGGCTGGATCGAAGATGTTTTCCACCCTGGACTTGAAGAGCGATTATGGGCAGGTGGAACTTGCTAAAGAAGACCGAGAAAAGACTGTTTTTACCATCGGCTCAGGACTTTACCAATTCACGGTGATGCCGTTTGGGTTGTGTAATGCTCCAGCGACGTTTGAAAGATTGATGGAAACAGTGTTAAAAGGGCTTTCGTGGAAAACATGCTTGGTGTATCTTGATGACATTATCGTGGTTGGAAGATCATTTTAAAACCACGTCAGGAACCTGAAGGAGGTGTTTCGGCGACTTCGAAGGTCCGGACTAAAGTTAAGCCCGAAGAAGTATCAGCTATTCCAAGAAAAGGTGCAATATCTTGGACATGTGGTTCCCGCAGAAGGAGTAGCTGTTGATAAACAGAAAGTCAAAGCTGTCCAGGAATGGCCGATACCTAAAGATATCCACCAATTAAGAAGTTTCCTGGGGTTATGCACGTACTATCATCGGTACGTAGCCGGATTTGCCAACATCGCCAAGCCACTTACTAGACTCACAGAAGAGAAGGTGAAGTACCAGTGGGCGAGGAGTGACAGCGATCATTCGAGACACTGAAAAGAGCATTGACGAGTGCCCCCATCTTAAGTTATCCTTTGCCAGATGGGAACTTCATTTTGGATACCGACTCAAGCAATGTCGGAATTGGTGCGGTGCTTTCGCAGATCCAAGACGGCCAGGAGAAAGTCATCCGCTATTTCAGCAAAACTTTGAGCAAGCCTGAATGTAATTACTGCGTTACTCGTAGGGAACTCTTGGCTGTGGTAAAGGGGGTAGAACATTTCTACAAGTACCTTTATGGTAAAAGATTTCTCCTGAGGACTGATCATGCAGCACTGAAGTGGCTCTTGCAGTTTAAAAACCCTGAAGGACAAGTGGCCAGGTAGATTGAGCGATTGCAAGAATTCGATTTCGAGACTGAACATCGAGCTGGAACAAGCCATAAGAATGCTGATGCCCTATCGAGGGACCATGCCCTGATGATTGCAAACATTGTCAGCGAGCAGAAGAAAAAGGGGCTGTTCTCTGCAGAACTACCGCCATCGATGACCATTGGCAATCTGCGGAGATCCAAAGAGACCAAAAATTAGATCCAGATTTGAAAGAGATTATCCGGTGGAAGGAAGAAGACCGCAAACCTACATGGCAGGAGATTTTCCGATACTCTCCAACCATAAAGTCGTACTGGGCGCAGTGGAACTCCCTCATCTTGGAAAATGGACTTCTCAAGCGCGTCCTGGAATCTCCAGAGGAGGGAAACGACAGAAAACAGATTGTAGTTCCCAGAAATAGAAGAGCAGAGGTTTTACGAGAACTACATGATGGTATAACTGGAGGACATCTGGGAGTAACGAAAACCCCCGGGGAAGTTGAGAGAACGCTTCTATTAGGTAAACTGCCAAGTGGATGTCATGGACTCTTGCCGGAAATGTACTATTTGTGCAGCAAGTAATGGGCCTCAGAAGCGACCAAAAGCTCCGATGAAGCAATATAACGTGGGCAGTCCATTCGAAAGAATAGACATTGATGTTGTCGGTCCATTTCCTGAATCCAACTGTGGAAATAAATACATTGTGGTGTTTATGGACTATTTTGGTAAATGGGCCGAAGCGTATGCCTTGCCGAATCAAGAGGCCTTGACCGTTGCTGATGTCCTTGTCAAGGAATGGATCAGTCATTTTGGTGTTCCCTTGGAGTTGAACTTAGACCAAGGTAGAAATTTCAAGTCTACTCTTTTCCAAGACGTCTGCAAGCTCTTGAAGATCAATAAAACACGGACGACAGCATTACACCCGCAATCCGATGGAATGGCAGAACGGATGAATAGAACCATTAACAGCTATTTGTCAAAGATAGTCTCTGACCACCAAAGAGACTGGGACCAGTCTCTGCACTTGTTTCTAATGGCATATCGTTCGTCTGTGCACGAGTCCACGGGTCAGACCCCGGCCAGTATTATCATGGGAGGAGAATTAAGACTACCATGCGATTTGAAGTTTGGATGTCCCCCAGGAGAAGAGACCGCAGGTGAAGACTATGTCAGCCAGCTACGTCAAAAGATGAACGACATCCATGAACGAGTCCGGTTAAACATCGAGAATGCCAGTGCCCGAATGAAGGAAGCCTACGACATCAAAGCCGAGGACGGAGAATTCCAAGTTGATGATCTTGTTTGGTTGTATAACCCGCAACGTCGTCGTGGATATTCGACCAAGCTACAGAGATCTTGGGAGTGGCCGTACCAAATTGTGAAGAAAATCAACGATTTGAACACGTGAGATGTAAGACCGACATCTAGGATTTTCGAGAGAATCAGTACACAGAGGTTCCGAATCTCGAGCCGACCCGTGTAATTGCTGTTCTCTCTCAACTCCTAGGACAGATGTCACGATAAAACTTTTTCAGGTTACTTCACCTGTCAGAGATATTGAATACTCTCTTCGAGGTGTCATTCCTTTGTACGCAAGACAATATATATTATATATCAATATAATACATATTGTTTCTGGTTAGGGAACCTTCATCAGTTGCGCTTCCCACAATTGAATGTCCTCTCGAACACTTCTTTATGCATTTGATGCATTTCGTTAAATTTGAAGACGCGAGATGTAAGAGCGACATCTAGGATTTTCGAGAGAATCAGTACAGAGAGGTTCCGAATCTGGAGCAGTTCCGTGTAATTGCTGTTCTCTCTCAACTCCTAGGACAATATCAATATCTCTGACAGATGAGGTAACCTGAAAAAAATTTATCGTGACATTTGTCCTAGGAGTTGAGAGAACAGCAATTACACGGAACGGCTCCAGATTCGGAACCTCTGTGTACTGATTCTCTAGAAAATCCTAGATGTCGGTCCTACATCTCGCGCCTTCAAATTTAACGAAATGCATCAAATGCATAAAGAAGTGTTCGAGAGGACATTAAATTGTGGGAAGCGCAACTGATGAAGATTCCCTAACCAGAAACAATATGTATTATATTGATATATAATATATATTGTCTTGCGTACAAAGGAATGACACCTCGAAGAGAGTAAAACCAACGATGTTGTCTATAGAATAAAGAAGCTGCCTCGGGGAAAACCAAAGGTCGTACATTTCAACAGGTTAGCCCCTTATGCCGGAAGCCATGACAGCGAAGATGACGAAGCCCAAGTCAGCAGCATCCAACCACCCGATGACAAGATGACCTTCGAACAGTCTATGACACTGTACTTTAATGGGCAGAAAGTGCAGCACGACGTGACCACAGAGGAACCCCGAGACCTGTTTGAGGTGCCCATAGAATATGCCCTGCCTCATTGTGTGGCTCGAGATCTCCTGATGTCCAGAGGAATAGCCAAGGTGTTTGCCAAAAAGTACGGCCAGTTCCAGAAGCTGCGGGAGCAAGATCCAGCGGTAGGGAAGGTCCTTCATCTCGAAGATAAACAACCAGTGGGTACCAGAGACATCTTTTATTTGGTAACGAAAACATTTTCGCAGGACAAGCCCACATACAGCGATCTTTGGAAGACTTTGGTAGAATTGAGGAATGAAATGATGGAGAAGAATCTGATGAAATTGGCAGTCCCAAAGATAGCCTGCGGGTTGGATGGACTGAATTGGAGGGTGGTGAAAAGTATGATGGAAACAATTTTTCGATTCAGTTGCGTCGACATCCTGGTATGCTGTCTCAGTACTCGCAGCCCAGATTCGAAGACCGTTGACTTTTACTTCCACCAAACTTCCCATTGTCGAAATGGAGAGTCCTGCCAGGAAGGATTCTGGGATATTCCGGGACGAAATGGTCCTAAGGAGGGGGCAATGTTACGAGAATTCATCCGACAGCTGGTGCAATCGGCCATCAACCAATTCGTGGAAGGGACATTATTCCGATAAATTCTGGGAATCCGAAATGTTTGTCTCTCATCAGGCGGACCGCTGCCGTTACTGGGAATTCCCTTAAAGCTTCCAGAACATGGAGTTTCCCGATGGTTCGTGGACGTACCAGACAATTCCGAGATAAATATATAAAAAGAACAGCTGGCGATAGGAGGCATTCAGTTTTCGTCTTTCGTATTGTACAGTTAAGATAAAATGTAAATAGTAGTTTCTGTGAATATAAATTTGTGTAGAAGTAGTGGAAATAAATTAGAGTGAGTTGGACTGTGTTTTTAAATAAATCCAAGAACTGAACAGAACCCGAGTGTGAAAATAAAAACATTACAGTGGTGTTAGGTGTGAAGTCAATTTGTGGAATTTTTAGAAGTGGAAAATAAATAAACTAACAATGTATAAAACAGTGAGTTTGGACCAATTGAGAGTGGAGGACTTAAAAAAAGAACTTGAGGAAAGGGATTTAGAAATTAGTGGGAAGAAAAGTGAATTAATACAACGACTACGAGATGCCCTAATAAAAGAAGGTAACGATCCCGATACTTATTTGTTTGAAGTTCTGGTAATGGGGACATGAGTATGCTATTGAAAAAAATGGAAGAAAATTTAAAAGAAACATTACAAGAAAAGTTTTCGTCTTACGTATTGTACAGTTAAGATAAAATGTAAATAGTAGTTTCTGTGAATATAAATTTGTGTAGAAGTAGTGGAAATAAATTAGAGTGAGTTGGACTGTTTTTTTAAATAAATCCAAGAACTGAACAGAACCCGAGTGTGAAAATAAAAACATTACAATACAAACGTTTTTTATTTGGGAAATTTGTTTTGTTTAGGGTTTTGCAAGTGAATGCAATACAAAATTTATATTGTTTTTCGAATGAATTTAGACATCTTTCAGTGATCGGTATTTCCTGAATAGGAGTTTCTTGATTTGTATGAACTATTATTTGGTCACTTTCTTGTTCCAAAGGTTGTTTTGTGACATTTCCAATTAAAGCCTCTTCATCTTGATCCATTTCTTGTCTTTGTTTTTTAGAGTTTTCTAGGTGTTCATTGAATTCTTCTACGAATTTTTGAAAATGAGTAGTATCTTTCACTGGCGGATCCAGGGGGTGGGCTAAGGGGGTGAAGGCATCTTTTATGTGGATTTCTACACTTGAAGGGGAATCAAGTTAAAAGGACGGTTGTACAAGTTGAGTAGTTTAAAATTTGCAATGTATAATCAATCGACAGCGAAAGAAGTGTACAGCTGTAGTGTTACTCATTGTGTTTGTACACACTGAATTTATTTTGATAAAAATAAAGACTTTGAAAGTGAATATTTGTAAATTTTTGAACCCACAGGATTTATTCCAGTATTTGTATGCTCAATAGTATAAAGTCTTGTCAAACGAATTAACTTGAATTTTCTTTAGTTTAAGTAAAAATTATTTTGTCAGATTTGTTTAATATTTGCCTTTGACTTCTGTCGTTACAGTTTCTGGTAACTCTATATTTTGAAAATTCTGTTTTGGGATTATTACATCTCCATTCAGTTTAATCACTGAAATTGTAATTATTTGTGAAAGGATTTATTAGTTTTCAGTTTACGAAATATTTTGCTGTTAATAATTCTAAATTGTCGAGATCTATTAGTTAGTCAAAAATTGGGTGAATTTGGCAAAATGAAAAATTGTTTTGTTTAAGTTTATTTAACATTGGTATGTTCCAACTTCAATCGTGGTTTGGACTTTGAAAAATAATTTAGACAACAAAGGTTTCATTTTTTTTTTCTCTGTATAACATGTTGAATCAATTTGAGGGTTGATAAAAGTTTTTGTTGATCGACTATCAACTAAAACTTTTAATGGTGGATTAGTTTTTATAAATGGTAATTCATGTCATTTGTTGTGACATAGAATTCTATTAAGTTTTGCCTGTTACGAAGGCCACTTCCTGAAAATTTTCATTTTCAATAGAATTGTTATCAGAACACAATTGAATTAATGTTATTTTCATTAAATTCAGTTTCTAAGTCATTTGTTTGATCTTTTAGTTCAATATTAAATACTTCTTCAATATCTATATCGGATCTGGATTTGAATTTATTTTTATTTTCAAAATAATTCATTGGATTTGGTTTTTGGAAATTTTTGGAATTTGCACATACACTCATGGGCACTGGTTTAGGTTGAGGTATTTTTGAATGTGGTTTTGCAAATAATTGGGTATTTGTGCAATTTTTTGTTTGGGTGGGTTTGGATTTGGTTTATGTGTTTTGTAGGAAATTTGTTTTGAATTTGCTGAAATTGATTAGCCTATGGATATTAAATAGGTAAAGGCATTATTTGACTTTTTAAATTGATTTTGAAATCTTTGGATGGGAGTTCTTTGACAGGTTTTATGTTATTTTCCTCTGCAATAAATGGTAAAGCTTCATTTAAAGAATTAGAACGCATAGCTCGGATTGGACCTAAAGGTACTTTTAATCCCGCTTGAATTGATGTCAAGGCTTGTTTTGAAAAGAAATTTCTTTTATAGATTTTTTCATCTACACTATGAGTTTCAATATCGTTACTAATTGTATTTAGAAGATGGATTATTCTCTCGTGAAATTAGTAGGGATTTGCATTTTGTTTTTGCCGCATATTTACAAGATCTAAATTTAAGCTGTTCTCATTTCGTTGGTCACCGAAGTTTTGGATTAAAGTATTTTTAATATCGTTCCAAGACGATGAACCATTTACACTTACTACCTCTTGAGCTCTTTCTTGAAGTTTGTTTAGTAACGATTGATCAAAACTAATAATAATGTATCAAAATTGATTCAGAGGCATTTAAGAATATGTGTCATTTGTTAGAATTACTATTAAAGTGGGGTATAATTGGACAATTTTTTGTATCTAACAAAGGTACTACTTGGTTTGTACATTTTTGTATTTGGTGACATTTTAGTCTTTGAAAATTAAAAGTGAAAATTGATTTATTTGATACAAATGTTTTCTAAATCTAAATCAATTTCCCCATTGTTATCGCAAATGGATTCAATAGTAGAAAGGATTGTTCACTCTAACATGAACAAAACTTATTCACCAAAACATCAATCTCTTTCTTATCCATTGGTTTAGTTTTAGCCGGACTTTCTCAATGCATTTTCCAGGCTGCTTTCAACAAGGTTTTCAGGAAACGTTCGTCCAAAAACTACTAATATTTAAACATTTATATAATACATTTGAAGTTATTGTTATATATAATTGGAAAATCCCGTCCAAGCCGATTGACGTTGCATGCAAAGTGACGTAAAAATGGTACAAACATATCTGCAAAAAATGAACTAATTGGTATATAATAACAAGAACGCACAAGATAACAATAGATGCAACTTTTCTTAATGTTATAACACGCTTTATCATTAGTTCTTCATATTTAAAGGGATGACGGTATCATAATTGCATATATATTTTTGTCAATGTGAACCTAATGTTTACGTCTTTGAGCTTAATAATAATTAATCTATTCGAGGTGTCTGTACACAAGACAGTATATACATGTATGTTTATATAATACTAGCTGTTACCCGTGGTTTGATCCTCGTATGGAATGTAGAATTCTTTGCAAAAAGAAATAGTTTATGAAACATATGGGCTATTTAATATATCATTTTTTTTCTAACTTTTTTTGTACCACCTAACAAAACTATAGATCTACCAATCCCGAATACATTTCACCCAAACTGCAAGTGCTTATGGGCCATATAATAAAACAATTTTATTCGACATTTATTGGAACCACATTATATAACTGTAACTCTGCTTCACCCTATGGTGCATCCATCCTGTATATACTGCTGTTTATTTGTCACCCAATATAACATTTTTTAATTACCTAACTATAGTTCTACTCCATCCTATACGCTATATAATAATTATTTGTGATAATTTTGGGGCCTACCTTTTTGGTAGACTATAATTTTCACCGGCCTTTATATGCAACTTTTTCTAACATTGTGTTAAACACAATATATAAATATAATTTTGCTTCGCCCCATATTTCAGGTATTCCATATAGCAGGATGTAACTGTTCATGGTCTACCTTATATAACAAAATTTTGTTAACATTTTTAATAATTCTACTAAGCCCCCGACCTCAACCACCTTATATATACAACTACTTATGGGCCACCCAATATACCATCTTTTGTACCACTCTGTATAACTAAATTCATCAATCCTCATCATATTTCACCCAAACCGCAACTGTTGACGGCCATCTGAAATAAAAATTTTGTTCAATCTTTTTAAGAACTGCCTTCTATAGCTATAATTGTACTTCCATATATATTTAAACTATCTTTTATATACTGCTGCCAATTAATCACCCATTATAACTTATTTTTGAACCATCCTGTATAACTATAATTTTATTCTACAAAATATTTCAACTACGCTGTATATGCATCTGCTTAGGGGGCACCAAATAGTTTTTAATCACTTAACTATAACTCTGAGCCACCCTGATAAATATAAATAAATAAATTAAACTACTTAACTCTCTCTACTCCTCCCTATATTTCAAATATTCTATCTCTTCAACTGATTATGAGCTACGCTATTTCTGAACTTTTCGTCATATTGTTTGAAACACAGTATAAAATATAATTTTTCTCCACACTTCATTTAAACCATCCTTCATTTGCAACTTTTTGTAATCTTGTTTGAATCGCAGTGTGTATATTTCAGATACTCCATATATGCAACTGCTCATGCAACTTTTTTTACACACACTAAATAATTATTATTCTACTCCACGCTATATTTCAACAATCTTGTATATGCAACTACTTATGGGCCACTCAATACAACTTTTTTACACCACCCTGTATACTTCTAGTCCACCCTATATTTCATCTATCTGGTCTATGAAACAGCTTGTAAATCATAACATTCTTTATAATATTTTTTAAACCAACCTGTATAGCTGTGATTATACTCTGCTACATATTTCAACCATCCTATAATATGCTACTGGTGAACTACTTGTGGTTATAAAACAATTTTTTAAGCACCCTATAAACTATAATTCCACTCCATCTTATATCTTAACCGCCCTGTATAAACAACTGATTCTAACATTTTTTTCAACCCATTTCATAACTAAAATAATAGCTCAATAAAATTCAAATATCCTAACTGCTTACATACATGTTATAAATTATCCATTCCATATCTGCCGAGTAACGTAAAACATTTCATTCCAATACGACTTCAATCGTTGGGAGAAAAAAACTGGAATTTTCTAATGAGGACAAAAACTTAATCTCGAAATAACTCGACAACTGTAAAATTGACACCAGATCTTGCTAGAAGAATTCGATGGGATTTTAAAATGAGCGGCCCAGCATCGGAGAGTTAGTTATTGAGAAGAGCTTATTTTATAATTATTTTTATCAGCTGTTGTGAATATTTGATGTAAATAAAATTTTCTAGAAAGTGGTAGTGAATATTAGTTTTTAATTAATTGAACCCACGAAGTTTATAACAATAACATATTATTTTGTCCACCCTGTATAATAATAATTCTATTTTATCCTCATTTCACGCACAACAATATAACATTTTGTTGTTTGTATAAATATAATTTAACTCCACATGTTTTTCAACCACCTGGTATATACACCTGTTGATGGTCGACTCAATATATCTTTTTCGAACCACCGCGTATAACTTTCCTGATTTCAACCACATTTCATATGCAGCTACTTATCGGTCACCTAATATACCTGTTTTTCCAGATTTTAAAACCCATTTAATTCTACTCCTCGCTAAGTTTTACCTTTCCTATATATGAAACACCCTGTAAAATTACACTTGATATATGAGTTGAATTTTTTAGAAAATCGAAAGATGTTACATTTTTATATTCCGAATTTTGAATAAAAGCAAAGCTGATGCAAGTAACTAATATTTGGTGCATGCGGTGGAACCAATTGACTAATTGTGTGTTACCTAACATTGTAGTAGTTCTTTCCCTATATCTTCTGTTTCTGTCAATGTAGGGAGATAAAACGTAGACCAGATTTTAAATCAAACTCTAAGCTTAAAAAAAAAGATTCAGCAAAAACATTTTTTTAGTTATTACATGATGAGGTAACAAACAAACAGGCAACTACAATTTTATAATAGACTAGCCGTTACCCGTTATTTCACCCGCGTACGGAATGTACAAGCTTTGCAAAAAGAAATAACTTATTCTATATAACAATTTTTCCAAAATTTTTTAAACATCCTACTTAACTATAAATCCACTAGTCCCGAATATAGCTCACCCCAACTGCAAGTGCTTACAAGCCACCCTATATAACAATTTTATTCACCATTTTTTGAATCACCTTGTATAACTGTAACTCTACTTCACCGTATAGTGCAACCATCCTGTATATGCTGCTGATTATTTGTCACACAATCTAACTTTTTTTATAACTCTACTCCACCCTATATTTCGGCTGTGGAATTGCTTATGGTCTACGCTATATAACAATTATTTATGATATTATTTGAGCCACCTTGTAAAATACAATTAATCATCCTTTATTTTTTTTTTCTAACATTGTATTAATCAAGACTCTAAACCTGTAATCTTGCTTTCCCCCATGTTTGAGGTATTCCATATAGTAGGATGCATCTGTTCATGCCCTATATAACAATTGTCTTAAGCTTTTCTATCCATCCTAATGGAAATGCCGGTGGAACCCCTTGGTGTGTCACAAATGTAAAAACACAGTTTGGTACCCTAACACCAAACCTTTATTTAAACACTCACCCAAACTGCAACATTTTTCTACCATTTATTACCCACCCTGTATAATTATAATTTTACTCCACACTATGTTTCAACAATCTTATATATGCAACTGCTTACTTGTCACCCAATATTATATTTTTGTACCACCCTGCATCCTAAAAATTCTTTTCCACCCTATATTTCAACCATCCGGTAAATGAAACAGCTTGTAGATCATAACATTTCTTTATAATATTTTTTAAACCCACCCGTATAGCTGTAATTATACTCCGCTACATATTTCAACCATCCTATGTATGCAACTACTTGTGGATATAAAATATGTTTAATCACTCGATCTCATATTTCAACCACCCTGTATAAACATCTTCTTCTAACATTTTTTCAACCCATTTCATAACTATAATAATTCAAGAACATAATTCAAAGATCCTAACTGCTTACATAACAATTTTTTTTCAAAAAAAAATGCATTCACCCTCTATATATATTCTACCCTTATTTCAACCATATTGTATATGTAACTACTTACGAGCCAAACCATTTATCATTTAGTTATCCACTCGATATAAATACAATTCGCCTCCGCTCGTTTATGAACCACCTGGTATATGCAACTATTTATGGCCACTTAATATAACTTTTTTGAACCACCCCGTATAACTAATTCCACTCCTCCTTATTTCAACCACATTGAATTTATGCAGCTGTTATGGTACACCTAATATAACTTTTTTTTTTCGATATTTTTAAATCCATGTCATTCAACTCCGCACTAAATTTTCTATATATGGAACACCCTGTAAAATTACGGTTGATGTGTCAGTTGATTTTTTTAAATCGAAACATTTTACATTGGCATATTTTGAATGTTGATTAAAAGCTAAGCTGATTCAAGTATCTTCTAATAGTTGGTGCTTGTGTGGAACCAATAAAGTAATTGTGTTATCCAACATGTAGAAGTTTTTTCGCTATATCTACCGTTTCTGTCACTTTAGGGAGATAAAATATCTACCAGATTTAAAGTCAAATTATAGGCTTTGCAACAAAAAAAGATTCAGCAAAATCAGTTCAGTAGTTCTTACGTGATGCCCGATCAAACAAACAAACAGACAAACTTACAATTTTATAATAGTATAGAATATAGATATAGAATATAGATATATTGTTTCTGGTCGGTAACCTTTATCAGATTCCCACAAAAGAATGTCTTCTCGAACAGTTTTTTATGTTTTTGATATATATCGTGGAATATGTTGACGCGAATTGTAATGTTCCCCGAAAGTCCTAGATGTCCATCATTACATCTCAACATTTTTAGTATTGTAATTATTAATTTTACTACTATTATTGGTGTGAAAATCCTTACTTCATAGGTCAAATGCCCCCAATAAAGCTGTTGGTGGTCCTTGTAATCATTTCCTATAGTATATTTTTCAAATGATGCTTTCAAAAAATAAACATTCATGAAGAAACGTTTTGTCAGTGCTCTCCAAATTTGCTTGATTTTTTACAAATGTTTAACACTTTGAATCTTGAAAACTAAATGTTCTCAGGCCTGTATTTATACGATTTTATTTTCTTATTTTTAGCGAGGTTCACGCATGTATTTTAAAACAGTGTGCATATTACATATTATTTAATGCTTTGCTTTACAGGATGATAAAACAAAATTCTTAATTAACGGATATTGCACTTTTTTCTTGACGAATTATATTTCATAAAAATTCTTTTATTCCAGTATGTAATTACAGAAGGTCAGTTTAATTCGAATAAATCTTGTACTAGTACAATAATATACCTATCAGTAAATATAAAAAGACGGTTAACTGTTAAATGATTTGTTTCATTTATATGTAATATAGAGATATATATTACAAATATATTATTTCAAAATAATCTGACGAAATAAGGTTATAATGTGATTGTAAGAAATTATTTTGAACTAAATTCACGTATAATTTGTATCAATTTACATAATTAGGTTTTACATTATTTCCCAATATTAAGTCTACTGTTATATTTCGTACTAAAATGCATGAACGATATTACTTTAACATTTTGGCTAATCTATTAAAATATGATATAAAATTACCATATTATCAATAAAATATATGCAAATTCAAATTTCACTGATCAAATGTGTTCTACGTCTGTACGATTGGTAATTATTGTTCTGAGATAGCAAATAGCTGATTATGAATTTTGTACCATACTAGCAATTACAAAAACATTATGCGTCTACTTAAACTGTTTTAGTCAAAACAACTGATTCGATACCAATACGATTAAATATGAGTTTTTAATGATGTTGGAATTATTCCGTTTAAACTATATATAGAGGTGTTAGGTAATCAACCTCTTTGGAAAGCTAGTAAATTTTTACTAGGCTTTCAGTTTTTGACTATCAAAAGTAATTAATTGTTGATACTCTCAACTGTTGTATAAAATATATCTGAGCTATTTTTGTCACCAGGATTTCGGTAGTGGAACGTGAAAGTTATGATTTCATGTTAGTCTTAAGCTGGCTTACATTGTAACTCGTTTCTCGAAGTTACCTTTGTCTTGAAATGATTGATCTCTCAACGTTTCAGTAGCTTTGGATCTGCTATCGTCATCAGGCGATTGGTTTCTGTGATGCGTAGCGGCAGTGGCTCAAGCAGAGGTCTCTAAACATTTTTAATTTGGACGCTGGGCTCACTGATTTATTCTCATTGTGATTTAATGTGTCATCTGTTAAGTAAATGGGTATCTGCTTGTCTTTATCTAGGCGACACATTTTTAAAGCATTCTGATAGGATGCAATTGAATTAAATTTTTAGTGAAACATTTAAATTATTTCTAACGTTTATATAATATATACACAGGGTGTAGACGCTATGTATGAAAATATTTTCGGGTGAAAACAAATAAATAAGCGTTTCAACGTTCTTTAAAATAGCCGTTTTATCGAGAAAGTGAGAATGTTACAAATTTAACACTAATAGTGAAAAACCGATTTGTAATCGATACATTTCACAATCATATTTAAAAATGAGTTTACGTCAGTGAAAGATTATGAAGTAATTTTTGCCGCTGATTTGTATGTTTTTAATAAAACTCAAATATCTATATAGTGCAGTATTCACATTCATATTTCTGAGGTCCTATAACTAAGCTAAACCATTAAGATGATCATGGAATGAGAACCACTGAACCTGAGAGCAATGTCTTTCACGAGAAAGATAAATCCGTTGAACCTAAGCAGAAAATATTTCATTTATGTCGGTAGGTCTTCCAGGACTATTTAAGGGAAAATTCCATTGCCATTAGACTAATTGTAAGTGCACTCGTGCGCTGAACCACCAAATTTAATAAGCTTTTAATAGGGTTAAAAATCAACACAAATTGTTTAATAAATATCATTTAAATAACAACGAATTTATCAACAAATAATTTAAGCTTTAATCCAAACTTGTTTTAATACTTATATTCGCTTGAAAGAATATTTGACCGTGCACTTCGACTAGCGCACGGTGAAACTTATATTGCTTCTATGAGAGACGATATAACACGCTTAGTGCGTGAGATAGAAGATAGTTAATGCAAACTATATGGAGTATGGGGTGATTCCCATACGCTGCACGGAGACACCGAGCTCTGCTGATATTGACCGAACGTGTCAATAATTCAAATTTTTGTTTACATGATTTAATTAGTAGTTGCTTTGTTTTTGTCCTCGTAGTCAATGAAAGAGTATTTAATATACAGAGTGTGTGTGTGTGTTTACATAACTTTGAAAATGAGTATCAACTTTAACATTGACTATATTAAAAACAATAATAAGTCGTTTCAAAACAAATTAGATATAAAATTGGCTGGTCCACCTAATTGAAAACAGTGCACAATGAAAAATAAAGTATTTACACCAAGTTTTAAAAGTGAAATTTATAATAAAAAGAAATGGTTGTGTGGATGTGATCGCATCAATACATTAGTTTGTTTTTCTTGCATTATTTATGGCGGGGAATCCATTTGGACGGAAACTAGAGTGACGGATTAAAACGTTTCTTAAAAGTACGACGTCTTAGGACTGGCTAAATGCTCTTTCTGTGCTTAGTATTGAAAAAACATATTCAATCAATGCCCGCTTTAATAAACAGGTCATTGAACATTTCGCTTGCGAAAAAACTCGACGAATATTTTAATTAATAAAAAATAAATGCAGTGAAGTGCATAACCCACCAGCCGCCACTGATTGTAAGTATCACTGATCATAAAACTTTTCACTGTGAGCAGTTCTTAATTTAAATAACGATTGTTAAAAAAAGCTTAAAGACTTATTCAGTTGTTGAAACACTTTTTACAGAGATCTTGGTTTACAAAATTAATAATTACATATAGACTAGAGAACTTAGAATTTTTTAAGGGTATTTTCGCAAAACAATCCATAGGAATTTGATTGATTTTTCATTTAGAAGGTATAATACAACAAGTGTTTTGAAAAATTTTTTATTTCTTAGTTAATCATACGCGGTATTTAAAGTTGCAAAAATTACAATTTTGGCAGTTTTCAACAATAGAAAGAAAAGCTTTAGTCTCAACGGTAAGTTTGTTTCATACATTTTTTTAATAGCTACTAAATGATAAGTTGATCTAGCCGATCGGATAATTAATTATTGAGTTATTGGCAAAAAAATAGTTATTGTTTAAATAACAAAACGTTAGAACCCTAATACTTGACAAAAAGTTTCATTTTTACGAGGAAAATAACTGATTGGAATCAAACCTTCATGGATTGTTTTTTTTTTTTTTCGATGACGTTTTATTTAACGTGAAGTTTACAATGCTCCCATTTTGCCACAAAGTAATTTTACAACCATCTGAACGGAACACAATAATTATCAAATCTTTCCGTCATCCATAAATTTTCTCTTGGTTTTGTTTTAGGTACTGTATGTAAATTCAGTTGAAGGTCTGCATTTCGACTTTTGGCTCTGGCCATCACGTTCCCTACCTTTGTCGAACTGGAATTTCTTAAATGTTTCTCACACAGAAATATATTAATTAGTAAGTAATTTTTTATAGATTTTTATTTACACATTATTTGCAATTAGGTGTTTGTTATAAACAACAAACAAACATTGACATGATATTTATATTAGCAGTTCTACTTTGTATTCTGTAGATGCCAGTAACCTGGAGAAACAATTGTCAATAGCAAATAAATATAAGTGAAATTACCTAAGTGTGTTTATTTTAATATAAAATTAAAATGAATTTTCACCGTGTAAAGACAGAAACTATCATCAGTTATATTAGCAGAGTGTTAAAAACTGACATGAATTTTAACATTTATGTAATTCTATATGAATTGTTATTATAAATTCTTTATTATTGCTTTTTGCATATTTTCAAAGTTTTAATGTTTTTTAACAATGACTATGAATAATTGAAAAATGCCCATTTTACAGTTTTTTGCAAATATCGTTTAATACAATTAAAAATACGTATAAGAAAATTTTCTTTTTGACACTAACTAAAAATTCCACAATTGCGATTTTTGGAACTTTAACACACCGTATAATTAATTAAAATAAAAATTTGTTAACAACGTTTTTTATGTGTTATGTTATGTATATTTCCCAAGAAATACCAATCAAACACCTGTGGAATTTTTTTGTAACTCAAAATTATCAATTTACCTATAACAACAAAGAGATATATGTAAATAATTCAGTTCTGCTCTCAAATACATGAAACTTTTACACCTTGCAGCTAGACTCAATTATAGGTTCGTTCCTTCAACCGATTGTCGACCGATCGGCAATTGGTTAATGTATCGGTACATAAACCGTTTATTGCGCAACTCGATGCATGTACCACCGATTCCACCCTGAAGCCGGTGATCGAAATTACCGTACATTAACTGGTTGCGTATCAATCACCGTGTCACTTGGAACAGGAAACTGAACCGTTCACTAAACGGTTATTGTTTTGAAGGAACGCTATTTTTCTTGTGCGCAGGTTCGCGACCGTTGTGTATCGGTTATCTAGGCTGAAGGAACGAACCTTATATAACATCATATGATATAAATGAATATCATTGCCATTAAAATTACTTATCATGCAGACCTCAAACACCATTGCAATATATAATTGTAGTAGTCTAGTAGGGAAGTGAGTTGTCTGCGAAAAATAGTTCTGATGATTTTAAAAATATGGGGTTTTGTTTTTTCGATTCAGAATTAAATTCTGAGTAATGGGTAATTTTCAATTTTTTTGCCAAGAAAAATTGTAATTGTTATAAACAAAAAACGTACAAAGAAAATGAGGGTCTCGGTTTTTTGATTATAACTTGAAAAATATGAAAAATAGCTTTTTTGAAAAAGATTCTAAAAGAGGAGAAAATTTCATAACGACAAGTCCCGACTCCCGAAACTGTAACTCCCTTATTTATAATTTTAAATTGATGTTGAAAATACCGCTCCGCGCGGCCGTTATCCCGCTGCGACGTCACCGTCAAGCCAACAGAGCATCACAAAATATATATTTTTTAATATTTGTTATCAATTTAAAAATTTTAATAAATTACAGTATTATCTAGAGACTTAAAGGAATATTGTCCAGTAGACAAAAAATTGTTCACTTCATTTTTGTTAAAGTTACTCACATGTTAATTAATTATTTTTTCATGGACTTTAGATAACTGAAAATCAGTTCTAAAAGTTTAAATAAAGTACCTAAAAATATTTTGAACTCTGGGAGATTTTCTTATTGACTCAATGAACCAAATTCCATTAAAAAATTTAAAAAAAGTTATTTCATTTGTTTATTATGATTTTTTTTAGTTAACAAAAAATGAAAAATGCAGATTATGTTTTATATTTTTAATTTCAGCTACTTTTTTATTTATTTTTTGCATTATTTGTTCATAAATTTGTTATAAAGAAATAGACTATTTTAATATTTGAAAAAAAAATTTTTTGCCATTCTGTTGTATGGGTCAAATAATGAATTTAAAAAAAAATTCTTCAAAAAATTTTAATTGTTTATAATTTTTTTTTTATTTGTCACCCCTTTAAATTATTAATTAAGGAATCGTTTTTTTTTCTAAATTCATCATTTACTATCCTCATTAGAATTCCAAAAAAACTCAATTTTCATTGTTTATTTAATAAACATTTAGTTATAAACAAATAATTAATAATAATTAATGTCCAAGACCGTATCATTAATAGTTTAAAAGTTATAGCAATTTAAAAGTTGATAAGATAGGTGCCGGGTTCAACAATGAGTATATTAAATATTTAAGAATGAAATAAAAAATAAAACAACATTTTTTTAAATACTTTGATGCACATGGCTGTATTTTTTTTTGTAACGGAAATAAAAAAAATTAGGTTCAGAATTTGTTTATTAAATAAACAATGAAAATTGAGTTGCAAAAATTTTTTTTTTGGAATTCTAATGAGGATAGTAAATGATGAATTTAGAAATAAAAACGATTCCTTAATTAATAATTTAAAGGGGTGACAAAAAAAAAGATTATAAACAATTAAAAAATTTTTCAAGAAAAATTTTTTTTTTAAATTCATTATTTGACCCATACAACAGAATGGCAATTTTTTTTTTTCAAATATTAAAATAGTCTATTTGTTTATAACAAATTTATGAACAAATAACGAAAAAAAAAATTTAATAATGAAATAAGATGCAAAAAATAAATAAAAAAGCAGCTGAAATTAAAAAATATAAAAAAAATTTTATTAACATAATCTGCATTTTTCATTTTTTGTTAACTTAAAAAAATCATAATAAACAAATGAAATAACTTTTTTTAAATTTTTTAATGGAATTTGGTTCATTGAGTCAATAAGAAAATCTCCCAGAGTTCAAAATATTTTTAGGTACTTTATTTAAACTTTTAGAACTGATTTTCAGTTATCCAAAGTCCATGAAAAAATAATTAATTAACATGTGAATAACTTTAACAAAAATGAAGTGAACAATTTTTTGTCTACTGGACTATATTCCTTTAAGTCTCTAGATAATACTGTAATTAATTAAAATTAAATTGATAACAAATATTAAAAAATATATATTTTGTGATGCTCTGTTGGCTTGACGGTGACGTCGCAGCGGGATAACGGCCGCGCGGAGCGGTATTTTCAACGTCAATTTAAAATTATAAATAATGGAGTTACAGTTTCGGGAGTCGTTATGAAATTTTCTACACTTTTAGAATCTTTTTTCAAAAAAAAACTATTTTTCATATTTTTCAAGTTATAATCAAAAAACGGAGACCCTCATTTTCTCTGTACGTTTTTTGTTTATAACAATTACAATTTTTCTTGGCAAAAAAATTTAAAAATACCCATTACTCAGAATTTAATTCTGAATCGAAAAAACAAAACCCCATATTTTTAAAATCATCAGAACTATTTTTCGCAGACAACTCACTTCCCTACTAGACTATAGTTCAATTCATTGTGCTATTCGTTTTATTTGAATTCGTTGTTAAATATTTCTAGACAGATTTTTGGGTCGAAAAAAAATTCCAAAGGAACTTCCTTTGCAGTGTTACGTATATTGAAAAATATTTTACGCAAAATGAAAACATTACTTTCCGATGATCCAAATAATTTTCATCTCAATGGAGCGACAAATAGTAAACAGTTTCACAATATAAAAACCTTCGATTTTACGACAGATCTAAATGTATTTATTACGTTACAAGATGCATTAAAGTTTAAGGCGTGCTTATTACAGAGTATGAAATTAAAAGAATATTTCGAAACACAGATTTATCAAGTAAAATATATAAAAATATGCAATTCTTGAGCAATTACTACTGAACTAAATTCCAATTTGGATTAATTTACATAATTGTTCTACTAGTTCGTTATTATTAAAGGATTTTTATATTGATTTGATTCTTATCGCATTTAATCTAATCAAATATACCTATGTCATGTACAAGAATTCATTGATCACGAAGGTCGACGAATGCTGGGAAAAATGTATAGGTATTGTTTCTGAGATATCAACGTTGAAAAGTCGAAGTCACGTCTAATTAGATAATTATGTGTAAACTGTATAAATGTCATAAAGTGCTACTCAGATAATTCTTTATAATTTGAAATATTTCAGCAGATAAGCAATTATACAAATTTATGACGGCTATAATTATATTACAAATAGTTCGGTGCAACAACTTTTTAAAACACTGTGTACATAAAATGCAATCATAACGAACAGTTTCTTTCAACATCAACGACAACAATCAATTTACCACTGTTTAGTAAATATAGGCGTACCCAGGTTTTTATTTAGGGTGGAGCAAAAAGAAGTCAAAAGTAGTTAGCAAAAACTGATTTATACTCAGCAAAACTGGTCCGCCAAAAGCGGGACAAGTCACTTTATGCATGAGTCAACCAGCTTGAGTGGGACAGCCGCTCCATTTTGCCCCACCGTGTCTACGCCCATGAATATCACCCCAAGGTCTCTAGTGATAGAAATTTGTTGTTTGCACTTTCCTATATTCTAAAATTATTCCCTAAAAACGTATGTGCAATTCAACATTTCAAAATGTATGCAAATTCTTAATAAAAATACCACATGTTAATAGGGAATTTTTGGCTTATTTTAATGAGTTATATACACAGCAGAAGTATAGAACACTATTTTATAAACACCGTGTATAATAGAAAGAAATAAACACAAACTAACGTACGTGCCTTACAAATACCATCTCTGGGGGGGTTTGAAAAATAGATTGCAATTAGAGTTCACGAAACAGACTAAAAATGTGACCAAAATGATGTGACTGTATATTAGGGTGGCCCTTAGCTTTAGGGTATTTTCTGAAAGTCATAATTTTGCTGCTCCCACCTAACCCCAACCTTATCCCAAAAAACCGAAAAAAAAGCTGTACAAAAGTTCACCTGAATCGGACAACTTCTAAAGCTCAAACGCCTTAAAGTTAGAAAAATCCTTGAAATAATCTGAAAATTTTGGGAATATCACTACTTCTTTTTTAATAAAGCTACAATTTTATTTAAGGGAAATACATATTTTTTTAAAACAATATTTCCATAGAACATAAGTGTGTGAACAAACTAACATTGATAATATTTCTTCTTAAAAGAAGTACCAGTTGGGTAATTGTTACTGATTTTTGAGGTTGCTTCCCAAATTTGTGCAAAGAAATGGGTTCCAAATTCAACTCATTGCCACATTTATCGCAAAAAAAAGTTCTATCCAGGGTTCTTGAACTACAAAATGATTTAAACAACTTTTTACACATAAAATATTTGCTTTTACAGATTGAGAAATTTTATTACTTATCAAAACTATATTACCGATTAAGATTACCTAAGGAGCTTCATACTCAAGATAATAAATAATGGTCGACAAAAACTCACGTTTTAACTTACATGATACTATGAATACTTACTTCTTAACTAAATGTAGAAATCGCCGAAACATAATTTACCAATGTGTCTTTGCATTCATAATCAGAATCACCAATTTGATTTAATGTTTATTTGAAACAACTTTTAATTTATTTACTTTGTAATTACTTGGAAAAATTTATTCCTCTAGAAGTTGTTTTTAAATTGAAAATTGAAATGAAACGATATTTCGTATACAGGTTTTATTTATTGAACACATTGCCACTCCTTATAATACTGAATTTCCATAGCACCAGCCGTCGCCCTCGGGTCGCCAAACCAACAACATTTTGGATTCCACGAAATATCGAATGAATGGTGATTCCATGAAATATCAGATGAATTCCCGTCACATTGCCCCCCGTTTAAGACTATTTCGACCCTGAATGTAATAGAATCCTTCCTGGTAAGGCTATATTTGCAGGACTTTCCATTTCGACAACAGGACGTTCAGTGGAAGTAACAATCGACAGCTCACAAGGATGTCGATACCACTGAATCGAAAGATATATCTTTGGGACCGCCAATTTCATTAGCTTCTTCTCCATCCTCACAGTCCTTAATTCTACCAGAGTCTTCCAAAGATCGCTATATCTTGACTTGTCCTTCAAAAATGTTGTCGTTACCACATAGAAGAGGTGGTCTCTGGTACCCAATGGTTGTTTATCATCGAGATGCAGGACCTTCCCGACCACTGGACCTTGCTCCATTTGCTTCTCGAACTGGCCGTACTTTTTTACGAACACCTTGGCTATTATTCTGCACATCCGGAGATATCGAGCCACACAATGAGCCAGGGAATATTCTATGGGCACCTCAAACAGGTATCGGGATTATTATCTGGTAACGTCGTGCTGAACTTTCTGCTCATCCGAGCACAGTGCCATAAGCTGTTCGAAGGTCATTTCTTCATCTTTTGCAGACTTGAGCTTGGTCAACTTCGCCTTCATGACTTCCGGCATAATGGGCTAAACTGTTGAAATGTACCACCTTTGGTTTTCCTCGAGATAGTTTCCTTATTCTGTAGACAGCATCGTTGATACAATTTGGTAAGGCTTCTCCCTAGATCTTTGTAGCTTGGGCGAATATCCACATCGACGTTGCGGGTTATATATGCAAACAAGATCATCAACTTGAAATTCCCCGCCTTCGGCTTTTATGTCATATGCTTCCTTCAGTCGGGCACTGGTATTCTAGATATTTACCCGGACTCACCTACAGTCTCTTCTCCTGGGGACATCCAAACTTTAAATCGCATTCGATAACGAAAAAGTCGTTACTCCGTTACTCTCTTTGCAACGACTGCGTATATGTCCTACCTTACCACACTTCCAAAATCTCAGTTGTCTTCTTTCGGTATGAACTTACTCTACTATCTTCCTTACAGAGGCTTTGATATTTCCGCCATCCTCTGATTCGTCTTCAATGACTCGGTCTCTGACCTGTCCTCTACAGGTATTTTTCACAGCCTCGAGTTCCTAAGCTCCAGCCAGTGCATCCACTAATTGAGTCGGTCGAGCTAGGGTCAATGCTTGTCTGCCTTCGTGGTCCCGAAGTCCATCCAAAAATGCTTGAACTGCTAACCTTTCTATCACATTTTCCGGTGTGGCTGGATAGGCAAGGCTAACCAGATGGACAATATCAGCTTCAAACTCTTGTAGGGATTCATGCGATTTCTGATGGCGATTTTTCAATTGGAAGTGATAAACGTGCTCTAAATGGGTTGTAAATCCGGTCGATTTAGGCCTAAAATCAAGAGGAAAATTTCATAAAAAGCTGTAACGGTAAAATTGCTCAAAATACAATTAATTATAAAAGAAATATCAAAAGTCCTCATCGTTCCGGTCTGTGGAAAAAAATTGGCTCGAGGTCAAAGGTCAAAAAAAAGAGTTTTTCGCGATTTTCAGCAAAACGGTGACAAGAATTGTATATCATCAGTAACAAGTTTGACACTTGTTATTTCATTACTCACACAATAGAATTGGTCAATGATTGTATATGGACTAATTTATTTCAATTTTCAACAAGTTTTTAAAACACTTCTGCTATTTTATTTGGTGAATATTAGGATTAAATCATTATGAATTCCATACCTTGGGGTAAATTTCATTGTTACTTAACAACTATAATATTTACGTTACATATAATTATTAACGATACATAGTTCTAAACAAAAGGTTATACTTTGTAGGATTTCACAGTGAAAATGTTTATACTCAACCGTACTCAACCCGTTGTTAAAATATTTGAAATCGTAATATCTGTAGCTTTCATAAAATACTAAATTTAGCTGCGTCTACCTGCGTCCCATAAAGAAAATGTTACAGAATGTTAGAGAATTTAACAATATATAGGACATGCAAAAATATTCCTAACCATTTTTTAGGCAGTTCCCAGCATAGAATTTCATTTAGCCAAAGAAAACTATTGAGTGTTTACTTAACGGGTAATTTAATAACAACGAGGCTCGATTTCAATGCTTAGTTACAAAAGTTACAGAAATAACAAAGTGTAAATATTAATTTCGAAATTATATCACACAAGTAAAACCACAAGTTTCGGGGTAAAAAATTATAATTTTTTATTCATAGTTTATTAACTATAACAACGGGGTCTGACCTAGACCTCGAAACGTTTGGAATAGACAGCAATTTTCGTGACTTGTGGTGTTGTTTTCTAAAAAGTACTTAAAAATTATGCCACAAATATCATTTAGAAAACAACTATATCATACAACCGCAGTTTAATTTTATATACTTCTGGAAAGGCGGAATGTAAGGAGTTATTTGAAAATGCAGATGTAACTGATGCATAGAATAATCTGTCAAAATCAACGTCCTTTATCAACGCACTATTAGAGATCTATAAAGTGACAAGTTTTGCATGAAATGACTGAAATGCGACAAAACTAGACAAAGTATATAAAAGAGTAAATTAAGACGAAAATACTAATAAGTAGAAACGTGGTAATCTATGAGAAAAATTAACAAATTAAACACCAGTTAGTTATGGATTACTACTAGGTCTGTCATCACCCCATAGAGTACAACATGAATTTACAGGTAAACTGAACATGCTTAAATATCGTTAAGCAAGTATAAATGATGGGAATTTGGCTCAATGATTTTTAGCAAATACGAAATATCTGCAGAAATAACAGGCATAAATATCAATCGAATATCCAGAATATGGATAATTTTGATGGCAATGTCTTCTTCTGGTCTTTGTTTTCACTACTACGTCCGTTATCACTACCTCTTCCTCGTCCCCTAGGATTCCTACGGCCACATCTGCCAGTAGGCCACTTTCAATTGTTGTAGTAAATGCAGGATCATCTACACTCAAATCAGTTGTCTAAACGACAATTTATTTCTAAAATAAACAAAGCAGCAAGTAGCAAAATATTAAAGATTTTTTTATAGTTTCTTGATACGTTCATCGCTCTCAAAGGCGCTTAAAGCAGTGATGCAATTAACGAGGACTGATTTGGACCCAACATAATTTGTTGACACTTAAGCGACCTAAGATCATAATTAAAATTATGCATTGAAGAATGCACAATAAATTTGCATCGACTACAAAGTTTAATTTTCGAAATGCTCTTGGCACAAGCAACGCAATTTTTTTTGCCTTGTTTAACGAGGTAGATATATCAATAAAGATACCTGTGCTTTGTATACATTGCTGCCAAAGCATTTCATGAAGTATGCATATATACATTGCTAGAAATAGTTGGAAAATTAATATTGGAGACAGAGATTTCCTGATGATAATTTGTGAAGAAAATTCGCTTACTGCAAATATGGAGATCTTAACTCTGTTATTGACGCGCTTCGTTTCACCAATAATTGTACAAGTACCACTACTTTTGACCATTGGCCGACCACTAGACAAAATAAATGAGCTAATACATAACATAAATTAAGATGACTACCCTGATCGAAAATCATGTCAACGAGTTGTTTAAGTACAATCTTAGGGGTCATTCATTAATTAAGTAAGGATTCGTAAGATTTCTCGACCTCCCCCCCCTTCTTACCTAAGATTTTATCTCGTTTTCCAGAATAAATGTTGTTAGAAAAAAAAGTTAAAATAAAATGTTAGAAAAGCATCAGTTATACAGTAAAACTCACAACTCAGATTGTTATTTTTTTAAAGATAATTTATATTATACATTTTTGTTGCTGATTATTCTATCATTATGATGAAACCACTACATATATACTCTTTGAAATATCATTTAATGATATACGTAGTTTTATTTATAATATTATTATAATTAAAAGTACGTTCTGAAATAATAATAACTTGAGCAAATATAAATTAGCTAAACACTCAACAAACGAATAATAGTTTTGCACAAATGATCGATTAGTTCCAAATTAATCTTAAAGAAAATAAGTTACACAGTAAAGGCTAGAGCAACTCAGATCATCATGCAGGTAGAGATAGAGCGTGGAGTGCTTGATACTAAATGTTACAATTATTTGATAGGTAGCTGTTTAAACAAATAGGTTTAATGCGAAAAATATATTAAATTGCACCACATGCTTTTTACTATGACTTGAATTATTTTGAATACTCTCTTCGAGATGTCATTTCTTTGTACGCAAGACAATATATATAATATATATTGTTTCTGGTTAGGGAACCTTCATCAGTTGCGCTTCCCACAATTGAATGTCCCCTCGAACACTTCTTTGCGTATAAAGGAATGACACCTTGAAGAGAGTATTCAACATCTCTGACAGGTGTAGTAACCTGAAAATTCTATCGTGACATTCTGTCCTAGGAGTTAAGGGAGAACAGCAATTACACGGAACGGCTCCAGATTCGGAACCTCTGTGTGCTAATTCTCTCGAAAATCCTAGATGTCGGTCTTACATCTCGCGTCTTCAAATTGAATTAGTTTCGTAATAATTTAGTTTTTATGATAATCTTATTTCAAATGAATTAATGATTGTTGGATTTTATTTTGCTGTAAAACTAACTTCTCATAATTAAAAAGTACTTTCTACTTTTTAGTTCAGTTAAATATGAAAGCGTGTTTTTTAGTTTTTTAAACTATAATTAATTTTTTTAATTTTTATCATAAAACGACATCAATAGTATGTATATAATTTTAAGTATATATTACATGTGAGAATGAATCAAAAATTATTTCATTCATATTTACGTAACATATACATTTCATTTAATGCATCACTATTACATGGAACTTTTCCCGTTAACTTTGAGCAGTCAAGTTCTTCTATTAGAATACTATTTAGTTAACTTCCGCGACTTAGAGCTACGTAAGTCTGTCCGGCAGCAAACAACCAAAAACCCAGATAAATAACTGCATAATCTACTGTAAAGTCTTGTAGGGTGGAGGACCCAATTCAGGATTAATAGCAGCATTCATCATTCAGCAAAATATATCTATGGTACATAGCTATATTTTGCTGGAAACTGTACCGATATTAGTTTAATTACATGTACACCGTCTTAAACAAAATCGATGCAGGCTGATTGTATGTCTGAATCACCTAGTTGATCATGACGAAAATGTGGCCGTTAACAAATTCAATACCTTAGGAAGATTATTGATATCATCAAGTATAAGAGAGTTTACATTTTTATCACCTGAATTTCGTATAGCATCAATAAGTTGATCTTGTGTCTTTACTGTATAGATATTTTACCTTTTTCTGAAAATATTGAAGAACTTTATCATTATGATTAGCTGCATGATCATTTGTTGGGTAGATTCTTAAAGCTTTTTCTATTGAGAACTCATTGTTATCATCGATTTATAGAAGTATTGTAAGATGCTTCAACAACTCAGCAAATTTTGTATACTTCAACCAGTCTGAAGGCCGCCATAAATGTGTGGCTGACTTTATATGTTCTGGTTTTTGAATAACTGGCTGTCTTCGCACAGGAGATAATAGCATTAAATCATGGAAACATTTTTTGATAATTTTTTTTAAATTGCTTATTAGATTTTTTTTAACTTAAGTTTTTACAATTTTTATTGGCTCAAATTTTTTTTCTATTTTTTATTTTTTGTTATTTTTTTCTCTCTAAATTTCAATTTTTTCAAATAAAACTTAGAAATGTTGGTCTTAATAATTCAAATATTAGCCTGCTAACAAATTCTAATATTTTCAAGTAATCTTGCTAATCCTAGTCAGGATATTATAACAAAGTTACATAATAATTGTACGGTCATGGACCCTTGACAAGTGTGCAAATTTTCAAGTTAATCAGACTTCTTAAAGTTGATGAAAATTACGTTGAAAATTTCCCTTACATACATGCATACATACAGGACAACCTAATAAAAAAGCATCTTATGCTTTTTTCGACGCCATTTCGTAGACCTGTGCAATAGTAAATTTAATCATCCAGAATATACAAATCACAGATAGTTATCCACAAACACGCAGTCACTAGACTCCTCCAGGCTGTAAAATCAATTATGCAATATTTTTATTATTTTTGTTGTAAATTCAATTCTTGCTAAAATACTGAATATTTTATAACGAAATTCTTTACGTCGATTTAGCAAGTAAAGAGCTATTTATTTCAAAAAAATACTAAGCCCTTATAGCTTTTCTATGGAAGTAATTCATTATTACGTAAATTATTTTTCTGCAATTGACAAAACAGCAAAAGCAAATTTGTCAATTCTATCCCATAGATCTTGCTATTACCTAGAATTTTGTATTTACATGCTTTCACTACAACTTATAATTTTGACGTTATCAAAGAAAAATCTTGATTTTTAAGATTCTATCAATTTCTGCTTACAGAAGCAAAACCTGTTTTTTTTCTAATATTTTCGATTTTTGATTTACATCGCTTTACCACGCCAGAAAAACAAGTGAAAAATTTATAGATTTTCTGTTCTATTTAGGATATAAGCAGGACTAATATTTTTTTACTCATTGTGCATTTTCTTATATTTACCCTAATATCTCTTAAAGGAAGCGGTTTAAATTTATAAAAAATATACACTTTTATTTTCTACACTTTTTAATTTATCTGCTACATGATTCGCTTGATTTTTATAAAAATATTGTAACGAAATTTTCTTAAGCCGGCCCTGGTTCCATACCAGTACGACACCGATCGCTTTGAGAAAAAAATTGTTCTCGAAATGGCTCGGCAGCTGCAAAACTGATGATTGATTGTACGCAAATTTTCTATGCATGTTTTATAAAGGAGCGATCCTTAATCGGAGGAGTCAGTTAGACAGCGACGAGAAGCGTATATTGTAATGTTATTGTGAATCAGCTGTTCTATATAATTTGATGTACATAAAAGTTCTAGAAAAGTGAATATTAGTTTTATAATTTTAATTGAACCCACGAAATTTATAACAATTTGGTGTCAGAAGTGGGATTAAGTGAAATTAAAATCGTAATTTGATTTATGGAAACCCGAAGTATGGAAAAAACCGACGAAACTACCAAAAAATTGTCAAACAGGTTACGGAGGGACTAGATGAAAAAATAACTCAGATTCTGGAAAAACGGGACAAGAAGGAGAAACAACATCAAGAAGAAATCCAGCAAAGGTTAGTTAAATCTTTTGATGAAAAAACAGTAAATCTTGTTTCCACGATGGAAGAAAAACAACAAAATTTAAATTAAAACGACAAAATGATTTTAAAGTAACTGAAGAGAAAAGACAACTGCAATTTGAACAATTAATGCACATAGTATCGCAAGTTAATGACACAGTTAACGAACGAATGCAAATAGTGGAATCAGACATAGGAGAAATAAACGAAGACATAAAAGTCCTTAAAAATACCGTGGATACTCTTGAAACTAAAGTAGATGAGATCGATTCTATCCAGAACCAGGTGACATTTTAAATAAGTGCTATCCAAAGCCAGGTAAAAGTGGAAATCAGTTCAATTAAAGACGCAGTACACAGTGAAGTACAAGATAAAGTGGAGGGAAATACCAGCACACCGTGAGTACCAAAGTTTACGTTAGCAAACCACCCACATTTGATGGCAGGTCATCTTGGGCCATGTATAAACGGCAATTTGAGGCCGTGGCTACAGCTAATGGATGGGATAATCAAGAAAAATCTACTTCTCTGGTAATTTCGTTAAGAGGTCCGGCCCTAGAACTCCTTCAAAGCATTCCAGTTGATGAACAAGGCAATTTCGACAAGATCATCGCCATTCTGGACAAACGATACGACAATCAATCCTTGAGCCAGGTATACCAAGTTCAACTGAGTGAAAAAACGCAAAAATCCGGTGAAAACCTCCAAGAATTCGAAGCAGAGATCAGACGGTTAGTACACTTGTCCTACCCAGACCTGCCAGAGGAAACGAAAGACCAGTTGGCCACACAGAGTTTCATAAACGGCATCAGAGATGTGGAAGTACAAAGAAATTTAAGACTGAGTGGCGTCAAGAAAAGTAATGAAGCTTTACTTCGGGCCTTGGAAGTAGAGGCAGTCATGAACATGTCCAAACCGAGGGTGCGAGCCGTTTCCTTCAACCAGGAAGATCCAGAGTCACCATTTTAAGCGCTGTTGGCTGGTATAAACAAACTACTAGAACAGTCACAAAGAACTGGCGCAAGGGGGGCATGTCACCGATGTGGACGGACAGGACATTTCCAACGTGACTGCAGACTGAGGAAGTAACCAAAGCAACAACCTCACCCACCAGGGAAACTCCAATCAGTCAGCATAAGGGGGCGAATGCTGACTAACCCTCCACCAGCCCCCAGGACAGTATCCATCCGGGGATTTTGCCGAGATAGCAGCAGCCCAGTCATCAGAGGCACCATCAATGGCCGAGCAGTTACCAGTTACTACCAGACGTCGGAGAAGGAGACAGGGCCCAGTAAAGAGTTCCGACAACGGTTTGCTGACACACCTGACACCAGAAAACCAGAAGAAAGCCAAGCAATTTATCACAAAGCACTGGCAAATTTTTATCAGTCAATATGGAACCACCGGAAGCACCAACATCATCCAGAGGAGAATAGATACCGGAAAGGCTCAACCCATCAGAATACCACCTAGACGACTACCATTGGGCAACAACAGGCAGTCGAGGAAAACATCGAATCCATGTTATAAATTGGAGTTATTGAGCCATCCATCAGCCCATGGTCTGCTCTCGTCGTGCTAGTTAAAAAGAATGATGGAACCACCCGATTTTGCGTGGATTACAGAAAGCTGAATGACGTCACGAAGAAAAGACAGCTATCCACTACCCCGAATCGATGACACTCTGACCACACTAGCAGACTCCCGTTGGTTCTCCACAAGAGACCTAAAAAGTTGAAATTGGCAGGTTGGTCTACACGCAAACGACAGAGAGAAGACAGCGTTATCCACCAGTAAAGGGCTGTTTCAGTTCATGGGTTATGTAATGCACCAGCTACATTTGAAAGGAGTATGTACTGAGCGGGTTAACATGGAGGACGTGCTTAGTATACCTCGACGACATTCTAGTCATGGGTCAGATATTCGACGACCACCTGAAGAACCTGAACGAAGTATTCTCCAGAATTAATATTGCCAACCTGAGACTCAACCCTAAGAAGTGTTCCATATTCCAAAAAGAAGTAGAGTGTTTGGGCCACGCCGTTTCCGAGTCAGGAATCCGCACCAACGAGGAAAAGATAGAAGCCATCCGTGATTGGCCAGTCCCAAGAGACAAGCATGAACTCCGAAGCCTCTGTTCCTACTACAGGCGATTTGTTGAGGGATTTGCCACCATTGCCGCGCCTCTACATCGGCAGACCACTGAGAAAGAGACCTTCCGTTGGAATCAGGATTGCGAAACATCATTCAGATGACTGAAGGCAGCACTATGTTCCAGCCCAATCCTAGCCTTTCCTACACAGTCCGGCAAATTCATTTTAGACACCGAAGCCAGCAACACAGGTTTGGGGGCCATCCTATGCCAGGTGCAACATGGTGAAGAGAAGGTGATAGAGTACTCCAGTCGTGGATTCTCGAAACCGGAAAGAAATTATTGCTTCACCAGAAAAGAACTTCTGACAATAATAAGGGCTGTAGACCATTTCCACAAATACCTCTATGGTCGTCATTTCTTAATCCGGACAGTTCATGCCGCCCTCAAATGGCTGCTGGACATGAAGACACCGGAAAGACAACTGACCAAGTGTATGGAGAAATTACAGCAATACGATTTCACCGTGCCGGCCGTGTGCACAATAATGTCGATGCCCTATCAAAAAGACCCTGTATAGCAGAATGCAGACGTTGTCTGAAGACGGAACAGCCAGAGGGTATCTCCATCAGACAGTTCCCAGTGCAGGCCAATGAAGACTGGACAACGGAACAGTGCACCCAGGACCAAATGGCAGATCCAGACATCGAACCAATCATGTCACTCAAAACGAGAGGGGCACCCAGGCCACGATGAAACGAGGTAGCTAGATTCTCGGGCGTGCTGAAATCGTTATGGGCCCAATGGGACTCTCTAAGAGTAGAGAATGGAATGCTCAAGCGAGTTTGGGAAAGCACCGATGGCCGAGAAACTAAGTCCCAACTGGTAGTTCCTAAGAAAAAGGTACCAGCCATCCTGACCGAAGTACATGATGGGATTACCGGGGGCCATCTGGGCAAAGTTCGCCAGCGATACTACTGGGTAAATTACTTTGAAGACGTCAGAGCTTGGTGCCGGAAATGTGACACTTGTGCAGCCAGCAAGGGCCCGAAGACCCGGACGAAGGGCAGAATGCAGCAGTACAATGTGGGCGTCCCATTTGAGAGAATTGCCATCGATGTGGCCGGTCCGACAAATACATTCTGGTCGCAATGGATACTTCAGGAAATGGCCTGAGGCTTATGCGATACCCAACCAAGAGGCAACCACGGTAGCGACTGTACTAGTAGAACAACTATTTAGCAGGTTTGGGGTCCCGATGGAACTACATTCAGACAAGGGGTGTAACTTCAAATCGAATGTATTCCAGAAGGTCTGCACGATGTTGGGATCAGGAAAACGAGAACAACACCATTGCACCCACGGTCAGACGGAATGGTGGAAAGATTCAACAAGACCTTGGAACAACTCCTATCCAAGGTCGTCAGCAATAACCAGCCTGATTGGGATGAGCATATACCCCTATTCCTGTTGGCGTATCGCTCAGCCGTACATAATAGTACAGGCCTTACTCCAGCCAGGCTCCTATTCGGAAAGGAGCTGCGATTACCCTGCGATTTGGCTTTTGGCTCCCCCGAAGAACCTTCCCAAGACATCGACGATTATGCCGACCAGCTCCGACATAACATGCTGGCAATACACGAATTAGCCCGAACGCAGATGTTGGCCACCAGTGACCGGATGAAGACGCGATACGACCTCAAGGGCAATTCAGTCGGGTTCCAAGAGAGGGACAAAGTCTGGCTGTACAACCCCCAACAGAGCAAGGGTAAATCGCCAAAGCTTACATCCGCTGGGATGGTCCATAAGAGTTGGTCAAGAGGCGTAATGACGTCGTCTACCGGATCCGTCGAAACCCCAGGGCTAAGTTGAAGGTGGTCCATTTAGATCGACTCATTCCCTACCATAGAGAGGATGTTTCTGACCGGGACGATCAGAATTAAAGAGGGGGTGGTGTAACGAAATTTCCTTAAGTCGGCCCTGGTTCCATTCTAGTACGACACTGATCGCTTTGAGAAAAAATTTGTTCTCGAAATGGCTCGGCAGCTGCAAAATTGATGATTGATTGTACAAGAATTTTCTATGCATATTTTATAAAGGAGCGATCATTAATCGGAGGAGTCAGTTAGACAGCGACGACAAGCGTATATTGTAATGTTATTGTGAACCAGCTGTTCTGTATAATTTGATATAAATAAAAGTTCTAGAAAAGTGAAAGTGAATATTAGTTTTATAATTTTAAGTGACCCACGAAATTTATAACAATATGTATTAAATTTTCTAATTTGGCGCCTAAAATTAGCATTAGAGTTTTATTTTACTAATAAACTTTCAACTTTATAATCTACTGTCTGAATTTTAGGCTGTGTAGATTGGAAGATAAAGGGGGAAATTAATAATAAATTATTAAATCTGTTAGACAAATTATTTAAAAATACAAATAAAATATTTTTTTCAAAATTTTAGATAGTGTAGTTTCTAAAGTGGGAATTATGTCGATGTTCAATATGTTTCGTAATATCTTTTAAACAAATGATTTAAAAATGTGATATATTTACAATTCACATAATGAGCCTTTTATTTGATATATTACATGAAGCGTTTGAAAATGGAATTTTTATTTTCCATTTAATTCAATAATTTGTCCCCAAAATTAATATTGGGATTTTCTACTAATTTTTCAAATAAATTTCAAGTGAGCCAATACCGCAAATCGTTTTCAAAATTTTAAGTAGTATGATTTCCGAAATAAAGCGGAAAATGAGAATTTTTGTTAATATTTTGTAAACAATTAATTAAAAAAATATGAAAGATATATATTTGTATTCCTCATAATGAGCTCTTTCAATAAATATTTTTTTATTTTCCGTTTAATGCTATAATTTGGCCCTAAAACGAATATTAGGGTTTTCTTCGTATCTTTTCTGTATTATATTTTGGGAAATAAAGTAGGGAATGGGTAATTTGCTTAAATATTTTTGTTAATATATTTTAATTTTCATTTGATATATCACATGATGTGCTAGAAACAATTTTAATTTTTTATTTTTCATTTAATTCTGTATTTTGCCCCCAAAATTAATATTAGAGGTTTCTCCTTATTTTTCTGCTAAAATTCAGGTAAGGCTCTACTTCTCTAATTTTTTCAAAATTTTACGGCTTATAGTTTCTGAGATAAGGTAGGGGGCATGGGTAATTTTTTATATTTTTGTTAATATCTTTAAAATAATTTATTTTAAAAATACGAAAAAAAAAAATATTTGTTTTCGCCATAATGGGTCCTTTCATTTGATATATTACATGATGTGTAAGAAACAATTTTAATTTTAAATTTTCCATTTAATTCTGTAATTTGCCCCCAAAATTAATAGTACAGATTGCTCCTTATTTTTCCGGTAACATTCAGGTGATATATATTACAGTGGTGTCAGGTGTGGGGTGTATTTGTGGAACTTTAGAAGTGAAAAATAAATAGACGGACAATGTTCAAAACAGTGAATTTGGACCAGTTGAAAGTGACGTACTTAAAAAAAATAACTTGAGGAAAGGGATTTAGAAATTACTGGGAAGAAAAGTGAATTAATACAACGGCTACGAGATGCCCTAATAAATGAAGGTAACGATCCCGATACTTATTTGTTTGAAGTTTCTGGAAATAGATATGAGTATGCTATTTAAAAAAATGGAAGGAAATTTAGAAAGTAAACTACAAATATTACAAGATATTTCTAAAATCATGAAAGAGGCTCTAGAAGATAAATTGCTAGAAAATTATAGGACTTTAGAGGATAAGCTACAAACCTTACAAGAAAATTCTAAAACCCTAGAAGACAAATTGCTCGAAAATTCTAAAAACTTGAAAGAGGCGTTAGGAGATAAATTAGCAGAAAATTCTAAATCCCTAGAAGAAAATTTAAAAGCATGGTACTGAAAAATTCAGAAATGCTGGAAGAGAAAATATTAGAGAAAGAGGCTCAGATGGAGGAGCTAAAACCAACAATTGTCGAAGAGTTAGTCAAAAAGGAAACGCGTATAGAGGAGCTAAAGCATGTAATGGAAAGTGAGATCAGCAAAATAAGAGTAGTAGGTAGTCACAATACAAAGGGGAGAAACTCCACCAAAGATCGAAAGCAGAAATAGTCCAGAAGTAGTGGATTCGAAAACTGGCTTCGATGGAGCAAGACACAAAATGAAACCTCCACAATTTGATGGTAAATCGTCATGGACTAACTATAGGCACCAATTCGCGGCAGCAGCAAAGTTAAACGGATGGTCGGCAGAAAAAAAGGCAATAGCACTAACTCTCGCCTTAAGAGGGGATGCTACAGATATTTTGCAAACCTTGAATGCCTCTGAGCAAAAAGACTACGAACAACTAATCAAACAATTAGGGTTGAGGTATGGCCAGACACATCTGGAGCACGTCTACCACTCCCAATTAAAAAATTGCCACCAGAGATCAAATGAATCCCTACAAGAGTTTGAAGCTGATATTGCCCGTTGTAATAGAAAGGTTAGCAGTGCAAGCATTTTTGGATGGACTTCGGGACTGCAAAGCCAGACAAGAATTGACCCTAGCTCGACCGACTCAATTTTTAGATGCACTGGCTCGAGCTTTAGAATTCGAGGCTGCGAAAAATACCTGCAGAGGTCAAGTCAGAGTCCGAATCGTTGATGGAGAATCTAAAGATGGCAGAAACGATGAAGCCTCTGTAATAAATATAATAGAAGAAGTCCATACCGAAAAAAGACTAGTGAGATGTCGGAAGTGTCGTAACGTAGGACATGTCCAGAGTCGTTGCAAAGAGAGCAACGGAGTCCAGACTGCCTCGCCGGGGAAACTAAAGAAGGCCTATGTAAAGGGACCATCGTCGACCTGTAGCAAACAAGTGTCAACTACCAACGCATATGTCGCTTCGCTACGCAACCAAGTTAACAGTGTCTTCGTAGATGGCCTTATTAATAGGAGGCAATTTGAAATGCTGCTGGATACTGGTGCGACGAAAACAGTAATAAGGCCCAAGATTGTTTTAGAGACAATGATAAAACCAACAAAATGGCAACTGCGAACAGCGACAGGAGAAGCAGCGAAAGTCCATGGTGAAATAGAGGTTGAAATGACCTTGGGAAACACCACCTTCCTACATCGAGAATTAGTGGCAGACATCGAAGACGAGGTAATCGTTGGAATGGATGTCATGAGCTCCAAGGGATTCCAGTTAAACTTCAAAGGTGGAATTCTGCGAGTGAATGACGAAGAAGTGGTGCTTCATGGAAAAGATGACATAATGCTGCGAACCATCTTAACAGAGGATGTCAATGTTCCGGAAAGAGCTGAAATCATTATAGATGCTTGCTTAGATCGGAAAGCTAAAACTGGAACAGTAATGATGTTTGATCCCGAATTTAACGACGGAAATGTAGGCAGAGGAGTCGAATCATTACTCGGTTGTGCTAAAGAAAGAAAAAACGTTGGGTCATTGTTCATCAGTTTCCTCTGTAGTCAGAAGCACCCAGCATGCAGAAATACCACCAGGTAAACTATCTGAGGAACTGGAAAGACTCATCACCGATTCATCTAAGAATTTGAAACCAAACCAGAAAGCAAAGTTGAGGGACATCGTTAAAAACTACCAAGATATTTTCGATGTAGGGAATGGCAAAAGAGGGCGAACCGATCTGGTAAAACATAAAATTTATACTGGGGACGCTCAACCTATTCGACAGTCGGCAAGAAGACTACCCCTAGCTAAAAGAGATACCCTAGATACGTTGGCTGGATCGAAGATGTTTTCCACCCTGGACTTGAAGAGCGGTTATTGGCAGGTGGAACTTGCTAAAGAAGACCGAGAAAAGACTGCGTTTACCATCGGCTCAGGACTTTACCAATTCACGGTGATGCCGTTTGGGTTGTGTAATGCTCCAGTGACGTTTGAAAGATTGATGGAAAACTGTTTGAAAGCCCTTTTAACACTGGTTAAAAGGGCTTTCATGGAAAACGTGCCTGGTGTATCTTGACGACATTATGGTGGTTGGAAGATCATTTGAAGACACGTCAAGAACCTGGAGGCGACTTCGGAGTTCCGGACTAAAGTTACGCCCGAAGAAGTGTCAGCTGTTCCAAGAGGAGGTTCAATATCTTGGACATGTGGTTTCCGCAGAGGGTGTAGCTGTTGATAAACAGAAAATTAAAGCTGTCCAGGAATGGCCGATACCTAAAGATATCCACCAGTTAAGAAGTTTCCTGGGGTTATGCACGTACTATCGTCGGTACGTCGCCGGATTTGCCAACATCGCCAAGCCACTTACTAGACTCACAGAGGGGAAGGTGCGGTACCAGTGAGACGAGGAATGCCAACGATTATTCGAGACACTGAAAAGAACATTGACGAGTGCCCCCGTCTTAAGTTATCCTTTGCCAGATGGGAACTTCGTTTTGGATACCGACGCAAGCAATGTTGGAATTGGTGCGGTGCTTTCGCAGATCCAAGACGGTCAGGAGAAAGTCATCGGCTATTTCAGCAAGACCTTGAGCAAGCCTGAACGGAATTACTGCGTTACTCGCAGGGAACTCTTGGCTGTGGTAAAGGGGGTAGAATATTTCTACAAGTACCTCTATTGTAAAAGATTCCTCCTGAGGATTGATCATGCAGCACTGAAGTGGCACTTGCAGTTTAAAAACCCCGAAGGACAAGTGGCCAGGTGGATTGAGCGGTTGCAAGAATTCGACTTCCAGACTGAACATCGAGCTGGAATAAGTCACAAGAATGCTGATGCCCTATCGAGGAGACCATGCCCTGATGATTGCAAACATTGTCAGCGAGCAGAAGAAAAAGGGGCTGTTCTCTGCAGAACTACCGCCATCGATGACCATTGGCAATCTGTGGAGATACAAAAAGACCAGAAATTAGATCCAGATTTGAAAGAGGTTATCCGGTGGAAGGAAGAAGACCGCAAACCTACGTGGCAAGAGATTTCCCGATACTCACCAACCATAAAGTCATACTGGGCTCAGTGGAACTTTCTCATCCTGGAGAATGAACTTCTAAGCGCGTCCTTGAAACCCCAGAGGAAGACAAGGACAGACAGCAGATTGTAGTCCCTAAAAATAGGAGACCAGAGGTTTTGCGAGAACTACATGACGGTACAACCGGAGGACATCTGGGAGTAACCAAAACCTTGGGGAAGTTGAGAGAACGTTTCTATTGGGTAAACTGCCAAGTGGACGTTAAGGAGTGGTGCCGGAAATGTACGGTTTGTGCAGCAAGTATTGGATCTCAGAAGCGACCAAAAGCTCCAATGAAGCAATATAACGTGGGCAGTCCATTCGAAAGAGTAGCCATTGATGTTGCCGGTACATTACCTGAATCCGACTCTGGAAATAAAGACATTGTGGTGGTGATGGACTATTTTAGTAAATGGGCCGAAGCGTATGCCTTGCCGAATCAAGAAGCCTTAACCGTTGCTGATGTCCTTGTCAAGGAATGGATCAGTCGTTTTGGTGTTCCCTTGGAGTTGCACTCAGACGAAGGTAGAAATTTCGAGTCTACTCTTTTCCAAGATGTCTGCAAACTTCTGAAGATCAATAAAACACGGACGACAGCATTACACCCTCAATCAGATGGGATGGTAAAACGGATGAATAGGACTATTAACCGCCATTTGTCAAAAGTAGTCTCCGACCACCAAAGAGACTGGGACCAGTACCTTCACTTGTTTCTAATGGCATATCGTTCATCTGTGCACGAGTCCACGGGTCAGACGACTACCATGCGATTTGAAGTTTGGATGTGTCCCAGGAGAAGAGACTGCAGGTGAAGACTATGTGAGCCAGTTACGTCGAAACATGGACGACATACACCAACGAGTCCGGTCAAATATCGAGAATGCCAGTGCCCGAATGAAGGAAGCCTACGACATCAAAACCGAGAGCGGAGAATTCCAAGTTGATGATCTTGGTGGTTGTATAACCGGCAAAATCCTCGTGGATATTCGCCCAAGCTACAGAGATCTTGGGAGGGGCCGTACCAAATTGTGAAGAAAATCAACGATGTTGTCTACAGAATAAAGAAGCTACTTCGGGGAAAACCAAAGGTCGTCCATTTCAACAGGTTAGCCCCTTATACCGGAAGTCATGACAGCGGAGATGACCAAGCCCAAGTCCGCAGCATCCAACCACCCGATGACGAGATGACCTTCGAGCAGTTTATGGCACTGTACTCTGATGGACAGAAAGTGCAGCACGACGTAACGAAAGAGGAACCCCGAGACCAGTTTGATGTGACCATAGAATATACCCTGGCTCATTGTGTCCAGAGGAATAGCCAAGGTGTTTGCCAAAAAGTATGGCCAGTTCCAGAAGCTACGGGAGTAAGATCCAGCGGTAGGGAAGGTCCTTCATCTCGAAGATAAACAACCAGTGGGTACCAGAGACATCTTTTATTTGGTAACGAAAATATTTTTGCAAGACAACCCAACATATAGCGATCTTTGGAAGACTCTAGTAGAATTGAGGAATGAGATGATGGAGAAGAATCTGACGAAATTGGCGGTCCCAAAGATAGCCTGCGGCTTGGATGGACTGAATTGGAGGGTGGTGAGAAGTATGATGGAAACAATCTTTCTATTCAGTGGCATCAACATCCTGGTATGCTGTCTCAATATCCGCAGCCCAGGCTCGAAGACCGTTGACTGCTACTTCCACCAAACTTCCCGTTGTCGAAATGGAAGGATTCTAGGACATTCCGGGACGAAATGGTCTTAAGGAGGGGGCAATGTTACGAGAATTCATCCGACAGCTGGTGCAATCGGCCATCAACCAGTTCATGGAAGGGACATTATTCCGATAAATTCTGGGAACCCGAAATGTTTGTCTTTCAACAGGCGGACCGCTGCCGTTACTGGGAATTCCCTTAAAGCTTCCAGATCATGAAAGAGTTTCCCGATGGTTCGTGGACGTACCAAACAATTCCAAGATAAATATATAAATATGAACAGCTGGCGATAGGTGGCATTCAGTTTTCGTCGTTCGTATTGTACAGTTAAGATAAAATGTAAATAGTAGTTTCTGTGAATATAAATTTATGTAAAAGTAGTGGAAATAAATTAGAGTGAGTAGGTCTGTGTTTTTAAATAAATCCAAGAACTGAACCCGAGTGTGAAAATAAAAACATTACTAGGGTACCCGTATATTGAATATACGGAATCCTAATAAAATAGTGTTTGTCCTCTTACTGCTTCTTAGTCATCCCCTCATATGCGAGACTATATTTATACCAACTCGAAGTTTTGAAATAACTAATAATGGAATATCTAAAACAATTGACATCGAGAACATTACGTTGTTTTTATAATATTTTATTTGTTTATTACTGTACTATTATTATAAATTCTCCGAAATTATTTAGTGTTCTCGAGTTAGTTGACTTTCGATGGCTGTGGGTAACATCTGAATAATTAAAAATTAATTTAGTTCGCTCGCTTATAAAAGCGTGTTTTTTAATTTTTTGAACTATTATATATTACCTTGGCACGATATTAATGCAAGAAGAGATGAACCTTCAAAGATTGCAACATTCAATTAGATGAGCAATAGGTTCGTAAACAAAAATATTACGTGATAGAAGAAATTGAAATTTATAACGGTTAATTAAATAAACAGGAAAACGACGAATCATTTTCTCACCAAATAAAAGTAGCAAAGTGCTATGACTATTCATATTCCTCTTGCTGTGTCTAAAAACTAAGGGCTTAATAGCAAATTTGAGTTATGTAGGAAAAATAACATTGAAAAAGAAAAACAGATCAAGATGCAGATTAGTAGACGAAAATCTATATTCGGTGATATATTAATGTATTTGTGAATAAAACGATTTTATTATAGTAACTGTAACTTTGAAGTAATGAACTTAAAAAAAGTTTCGTAATAATTTGCCACATTATAATAAATAAAATGTACTACTTCTTGAAAATAGTATAATAAATAATGATGTAGCCCACCTAACACGGCAGCAAATAGCGTTTCGTTTAATTTCACAAGCATAAAATTCAATGTTCTTATAAAATGCTCTAAATAACTAAATATTGACTTTCTCCTGAATTGGGTCCTCGTGGTTCGCAAGAATTTCTTTACACCTATATTATACACCAAACCACAAAACAAATTAAGTTTTAATATTGTTTTCACCTTAAAAAGTGTATTTCTTGGTAAGTGATTTTATGACATCATTGACCTGTAATCTAAATAAATATATTTATATTTTTTGGACAGTATTAAGTTGCCACAATATTTGCAAAATTAAATAATATACGAAACATTAAATATTATTTATTAGCAAACATAAGTAAAAACAAACTAGTTCACAAGTAATGTAAATATTCCCTTATAACCTACGACTAAGATTATTTTGTTGCATTTTGTAGTACATTTAATGTTCTACGATTTAAGCGTTCCTATTTATACAAAGATACACCATTTCAAAAAAGGAAAAATCGCTATAAAACGTCAAACAAGCTTGTTTTTGCTTTGTAATTAGACCGTAACTTTTTTATTTTATCTTATTTTCTATGCCTTAGATTGTTTATGACTTTTGTTGAGCATACATTTTCAATTCCATTCCATTTCCATTTTTTACCTCATACATACCAAAATACTCAGAGAAATAAAAATAATTGGTTTAGTAATACATACTTGTAATGTTATTAGTTATAGTCAATACAAATCCATTTTTACATTATTTACAGTAAAGTTATAATAAGAGTCAAGTCAACTCTTGCCATGAAATGCAGAGCTTAATTTTACATTTCAATAAGTTACGTCAGCTTATTGTCTTCCTAATTTTAGTGTCGTCGATACTATATTATGGAGCATTTTTTATAAAGTAATTAATATTCCATAATTTTTAGACAATGTACAATTAAATTTATGATTAATTTTTTAGCAATAGAAAAATTTAACAATGTATTAATTTTCTGTATACCTACTAGGCGTAAGCACATAATGTTTGTAAAGTATGTTACTTAAGATGTAGATAATATGCAAAGATGATTCTGAGTGCCAACTTTGGTGGGGTTTGAAAGCAATATAATAAAAAATAAATTTACTTTTGTAAGATGACCTATTGTTCACAGGCATATCTTAGTTATATTTGCTTTTTACGAGTATATCCTGGGATGTTTTTCAGAAAAGATTAAACGAGATGATAACAAACAGCAGGCAATGTTGCAGAGGTATATTTGAGCATAATAAAGAGTATAAAAAAGGCTGCTGAGGAATCCCTAGGAGTATAGAAAAACAAGTAACAATCTCTGGTTGAGTGAGGACATCGAAAACATGATCAATGAGAAAAAGAAAGGGTACTTGAGGTGGTCAAGTAAAGGATAGCGAAATCTATAAAGAAATAAAAAATAAATAAATGGAACCACAAGGGAGATGGTAATAGCAACAAAAAGAGAGGGAAGTTCCAATGTGTTCGGAAATGATAATGTTTATACACCAGGTAAAAGCCACAGTAATAATATAAGCCAGCATAGAATCAATAAATGGATGGAATTATGAAGACCTTCTAACTGAGAACAGAGATGAATACACTACGATCTCTCCTTTAGAAGTGGGTGTTGAAGGTAAAAATGTGGTGGTTGGTGATAAACAATAAAGAGATCTATAAAACAGCAACTAAAAACGATCACAGCGTCCGGTGAGACAATACTAAATGTTGCTTCTATACCTACTGAATGGAAAATTGCATACTTACATCTAATATTTCCACAAGAAAGGAATTAAATTAGAATGTTCAAATTGCAGAGGAATATTTAGTGTAAGAGCTAGAACGTTTTCGAGATAGAATTTCAGGTAGGCCAGTTTTTAGATATGCTATCTCTCTCACTCTCCAGGACGTCATACGGGCTACCTGCCTCGCAGTAGTGGTTGCGTTCAACAGTGCGCATCATACCTGTACAGGTAAAATATCAATTTTTCAAATAATTTTAAGAAGAATTCTTTTTTTTATTATTATTTTGATTGAACTTTTTGAAATACGAATCTATTATTTTTATTGTTGTTTAAACTGTGCCAAGCACCAATATAGATTTTTTTAAAGTATTTTAGTGTGGCTGAGATTTTAATGTTATTTAAGCATTTAAAAAGCCAAAACCAATTTGACAAAAAATAATTCACTTGTTAAACCTTCATCCAGACCTATCTAAAAGTGAAAAGCAATTGGGCATGTTGGAAGAGTACAGACTGTCACGCGGTAGTTATTCACGAAATTTTGTTACAATGGCTATTGATAAATTAAAATCTGTTTTTAGTAAAGACAGAAATGGAAAGATAATAACTCTTAGAAGATAAATTAAGAAAGTGTAAAGAAGTTTTACAAATACGTTAAATTTTAAACTTAAATAGGATAGTGTACAGTTACCAGAACGAGTTAATGACTCTGATGGATAAATTGTTGTTGCAGTGTTACAGCTTTAATGGCAAAATATCACATAAGGTTCCACTTTTAGATCGGTCTACTGAAGGTGTAACAATTGAATTATAGCTTGGTAAATTAATTTTGGCATTTTAGACACTTAAATAACTTCATATAAAAATTTCAGTCATACTAAAATATTTTTGAAAAAAAATCAAAATTAGCGAATGGCACAAATTAAGGAACAATAAAAATATCTGGCAGTAATTGATTGTGCCAAATAGTTCAATTAAAATAGTAATAAAAAAAGAAAGCTTCTTTGAATTATTTTAAAAAATCGTATTTTTCCTGAGCAATGATGAACGCAACCACTACCACCAGCTAGGTAGCCCGTATGACGTCCTGCAGAATAAGACAGATATGCTATCTCAAAACTTGTACTAATTGGTGCCAGCATGCTTAGTCGAATATAACTGAATATAAAACACAGGAAGAAGAAAAACAATCATTGTTCACAATAAGTTATGTTTAAGTAATACCTCATGGCTGCTGCGTATCAACCATCTTATTTAAGATGTACATAGCAAAAGCGCTTAACTTATGAAAGCAGAAAGAAGGGAGGTATGACTATACTATAGACAACAATTATGATAGCCAATGATAAGGAGGACCTACAATACGTGGCTAGAAAATTCCAAGAGGAATACCGACTATAGGGTTAAAAATAAAGAAACAGAAGACAAAATATCTTCCCAAAGAAACAGCAACATCGGATATCCAGCTAGAAGAGGGTAACACAATTACAGCATACAAAAAATACACATATCTAGGTGTGACTTTCGATACATATTGGAAGTAGCCTTCTCTATGAAGTTGAGACTTTTCCGGTTTTCAGAATATGAGAGATAGGATTCGTAACGAAGTGGACATCGAATGAGCAAAGAAGGATCATTATTACCATAAATAGAGAGCAAAACAATTAATATGTTATAGAAACATCGAGCAAATAAAAGACTGCCAAAAAAACAATGGGGTTGGTACCGTTTGGACGAAAAAATATTCTGGGAGAATCACCCCATGCGAACAAAGGTAGTCTAAACAACGTAACAGATAAAGAATTTTAGATATCCAATATTATTATTCCATGAAAATACAAGTTTCATGGAATAATAATATCAAAAAAAATAGTAATTTTTTTTTTGACAAAAAACAAGGCATGGCTATTTTTATTATAAAATAAAGTATGTAAAAAAATAAAAAACTGAAAAAAATAATTTGTTTATAACAAATTATTTATTAAATAAACAAAAAATGTTTATTTTTATTAAAATCTGATAGAAAAATATAATTAATGATTTTTAGAGTTTAAACGGTTCCTTCATTTTAATTTTTAATGGCTAAAAAGGATTGTAAATTAACAAACGCACTTTAAAGCACCAAATAAATTTTTCGAAGAAACTGTTTTTTTTTAAATCATAATTTGTATAAATGAACATGTTGCAATTTTTTTGATATACTAATAGACAATGTATTTGTTTATAACAATTATTTAAACAAAAATGGTGAAAAAATTATTTTTATATAGCTATTAACCAAAAATATCAAAACAATCCAGAAATTAAAAAAAACAATTTTTTTCATTACTTTTTTTCATTTGTTAATTTTCAAATGTTAATGACAAAGTGAAAATCAAAGTTTTAAAAATTTAAAAATGGTAATCTATTTGTAAAGCTATTAAGCTTCACTGAGTGAAAAATTAATGGATACAAATTTTTAAACCGCGGATTATTGTTTATTCATGTAACCTAAAATTACATAAATTTTTGCCAGACTACCCGTATTTAACTCTATTTTCAGGGGTGTGTAAAAATTATAAACATTGCAGGTATAATTCCGGAACTTTTTTTTAGTAAATTTCCTGATCTTTTCGGATCTTTTTTCATATTTTAAAAATTTTCAATATTTTTTGAGATATTCAAAAAAAACCAAACCCTAACTATTTTATTCACTTAATTGTTTATAAATTTAGCAATTTTTTTACAGCACCTTTTCGGATTTTTCCTTAAACTTTCTACATAAAATTACGAATGGAATTACGTAATTTTCGGAGAATATTCAAAGATTTCAGAAAAAATCGTACATGATTTGGTTTTTCTTACATCTTATAATTAATTTCGACAATAAGTGCAGACTGCAGCAATTGTTATTTACATTATATGGAATTATATTATGATCAAAATATTTATGTTATTCTATTGTTCTCAAATATAGTGGTTTTGATTACACTATCAATCGGTTTTTATATTATTTTGTTAAATAGTCCGTAAACAACTGATTTAGCATAGTTCGTATTAACATTGTGGTATTCGAATGTTATCTAAAAATACTGGTTTCTTCAGGTTGTTTATCATAGTTTGAAAATTTGTAAATATTTTTATCTCAACGTTAAATAAAGAAAGCACTGTTTACCTTGATTTTGAGACATTTAAGAAATTCTTATTTGTTTCCTAAGTTTGTATTGTAGTTTAATGACACTTACACAATATTGATTGTTTAAAGATGTTTAAATTTTTATGGATTGTACCTAGTTAATTTTGGGCAGATGTCAAATAAATTAAAATTAACTTTTAGGTTTTCCACTATTTAAACAGGAAACTACTTGTCATATTTAAAAATACCTAAGGTAGAAATGTGTATCGGTACTTTTTAAGGTATACTAATATAAACAAAATAAATTGATTAAGAAATTAGTCCTTCTGCCAAGGGCGTTACCAGGCAGAGGAAGTGGGGGCAACTTCCTCCCTAGACCTTTCGAATGGATCATTAGCGCTTCGTCACATGTGAAATAAACCCTATAGTTACCGAATTGCGACGCCCTTACATGAAAAACGTGAGAATTTTCCAAACATTCTCCAATATATTTCTAATTAAGTAGTCAAATATTATAGAACTTTCATTTTGAATAATGAATCTTCTAGGTTTTTTACTTTCTGATTATTTCCCCGCCTAGAACTTTGAAAAGAAGTGGAAGTCCAAGTTTCGATAATGTTCTGGGCAGCTGTCAAATAGTAGGGGTATAAGGTCTTCTAATTATGTCGTTCAGGAAATCGGAGTTTACTCCAAGTAGTAATTTAATAATTAAGGAATAACTGTACAAATTTGTTTATTATAGTTTGAATCAACATTCATACTTTCATCCACTCTATTTAAATTTAGATGAAATTCGGTTACGACTATGTAATACACTGACTTCGGATTTTGTCTCCATTTCCAATGATGCCTTATTGAGCGCCGTGTTTAACCCCCGACCCAAAAAGAGAGGTGTTATAACTTTAAGGTTTTGTATGTGTGGATCTGTCTGTGACATCGGATTGGTTGATATAAAAAATATAATTTGATTCGGTAGTTTTTTGCCACATTGTATTTACAAGTATTGCTCGTGAGATTGTTTGTGATAATTTTTTTCAGCATGGTAGAATATTCCGGGAACTAAAATTAATCATTCCTTTGTAGAAGTCTTCTTTATCACATTTACTCGCAAAGAATTTCAAAAATAATTTGAATCTTGCAGCATTGAGATCACTATTTCCTATGTTGTACATTCTATTAGTGAATTTTTGTATTTTACCCATTTTATCTTTATCGTCAATATCTGGTATATCTGCTAAATTTCCAAAAAGATTTTGATATTTATCAATTTGCACTAAAAGGATAAATGGTTATATTTTTCCTTTGCGAATAAAACCTAACCTAATTTGTCTGCAAGGTAGGTACAATTCATGTAATTTATTTCTCTATTTGTTTTGGTTGTGATCCATGTTCCTTGATTTTTAAACTGATGAATATTTCCAAGACAGTCGGTATCGACTGATTTTATTAGATTTTTTGTGAGGTAAACATTTGTTTAGGTGAAAGAAAATCCTCGGGCCAGCTCCTCATGGTAGCATATATAATTTTTGTTCATTATCCGAGTGCTGGCTCTCTTTTAATATTGCGATAAACAAAACATTGGTGAGACTTACTTTTTTCTTTTGAGAATAGAACCTAATGAATACTCTGGCCAATGTTCATGTAAAAAGGTACAATTGTTTGTGTAAATTTCGGGTTATTGAGACTTTTAATGAAATATGTGTGTAAAGAATAGCGAAATAGCGCAAGAGCTGAGGCTGAGCTTGGATACAGTACACTTCTTAGGAATCCGTGATGAAGGTAAAATTTTTTTATTCATATTTTGTAACATTCTTCTTCGGCTAAGTAAATTAACGCGTACCAAGCTCACTTTGTTTGTGAAATTGTTAATTATATATATAATAATTTCTGTAGAAATTTCCCAATTCTCTGATGACAGTACTTTTGATGGTACTGACTCCTCGCCTATGAGGTCAACCGAGATTCTTCCAACATCCTAAATTATTGGACTAAGAACAGCCACGGAAGAGTCAATGTCGGTACAGGGTGAAGCCGAAATAGAGCTAATTTTAGCAGAATCTATAATCTGAGTACTAATAGCAAATCCTGAGCAAATTTTTGGTATGGACCCCATAGACAGTATGTATTTATGTTTGATCCAAATTAGCGACACTAACCAGTGATCACATAACTTTAGCAAAATAATTATTCGTAGTGCATAACATCCTCGGTCCACTGGAGAGATATTGTTAAAGCTATGATGGATTGGTTGCCGACCGACAGCACAGAAATAACAGCCGTATATGACAGACACATCAGATTGTTGAACTTGTCAAATAACTAGGTTTAAATAACCTCGAATGAATACAAAAGATGTCGAAGCCGCTAGCACTGCTAGGTCAGCTACAATTTGTTGACGCTATACTACAAAACATAGTTATTGAACCACCTATTAACACTTTATCTGCATCTGATGTGTTAATTAAAAAAAAGAAAGGTAAAATCCAATTTTGAGTCGACTACAGGAAAATATATGATATAAGAAAGATAGTTCTTCTTCGAACTATAAATGACACACTCACGATTATGGCGGAATCCAGTTGGCTCTCAAAATCGAACCTAATAAAGAAACTACAGTATTCTCCACGAGCACAGGGCTCTTTCCACACTTCAAAGGCTCGTTGAATTAGTTGCCTTGTTTATTAACAATTTAGTGATGAGCTATGAAGATGATTTAACGTGCGCCTCAATTCTAAGAAATGTTTCCTGTAATAAAAGGAAATAGAATTCTTAGGTAACATGGTATCATGTTACCTACAGGGTTAAGGACCAGTGAGGATAAAGTGGAAACCAATCATTACTGGCCCGTATCTAAAGCTTCCCTATATAAGCTGATAAAAGGAAAAGAGTTATTTCATTGAATTCATGTCACTTCGAATGCGCTCTATTATCGAGCATCACTGTTCTCAAAAGAACATAACAAATCTATCCTCGAAACTAATAATAACGGGTTTGGTGTGATACTATACACGGTTCTGGATGGAGTAGAACGTGTAATAAAGAACTACAGTCGAGGATTTACTAAGCCAGAGAAAAACTACTTCATTACCATAAACATTTTAATGGCAATAATGATTTTACAAATGGTCTGTATTCCTGAAATATAGGAACTCACCTTATCGCTCTAAAATGGTTGTAGTAGGAGAACAATTCACCAAGTAGTTGAGTAAAACAGTGTCACTTCAAGATTTTGCATCGTGTCGGGAGGCTGTATATAACAATACCAATTCTCTATCTACAAGATCGTGCCGTAAAACCTTGTAAAGTGTTGTAGACTAATTTAGCAGAATGGAGCATTTTCCAAGAGACATATCAGAGCCTTGGTAAATGACGACTGCAATACTGTGCAAAGCAGACACAGGGGGAGGCGCTGGGATCGCACCAATTTTGAAAAATATACTGACTGCGAAGGGAAGAAATGTTGAGTCCAGAGACATTCTAAAGTTACTGCGGGCTCAATGGCAGTTTTGAACAGAATCGGGGGCCCAAAAATCGATGAATGAAGTACTAAAGTACTAAAATTGGTAGCAGATATATACTTCTTATAATCGATAACTTTAGCAACTGACCCGCACTTTTGTATTGACAACTAAAAGGCAATCACTCTATCAACCGTCTGAGATAATTTATGGTACCACTGGAACTTCATTCCTACGAAAATTCCGAATCAAATGTTTTCTGAAACGTCTGCTGCTTGAAGGGTATTAAGCAAACAGTCACAACGCCTTTATACCCACAGTCATCTGGCAAGATAGAAAAGTTTAGCAGGACGCTAGAACTGATTTTTTTAAAGTAGTCAACAATAACCAAGGTAGATGGATTAGCAAAAATGTCTGTTAGCGCTCGAATACAGTTGTGCTATACATGATAGCACCGAACTGAAGATGTATCACGAAATGTTATGACATTTTCATCTGTCATCTTTATAGACCCTAGACGCTGTGATCTTTCTGGAAAAATGAAATTGCTGTTGTCAGCTTTACAGAAAACTGTAACTGACAATTACAAATTATTCATGCCCATTCTAGAATGTTCCAGGGAGATAATGTCGGATCGATAAATCTTAAGTTACAGTTTTTTGAGTTGTATTGATAAATAATTGTTGATTTATAATAACTGTTTATAATTTGTTTCATTAGTTGGAAGGGAACTTTAATTCGAATCTAGTAATACTTAACTATATTCCTGAAATTATGTGTAACGTTTATTAAAGCTATTTTTAAACGTCATTAATATATTAAAATATTGAGATATATATTAGCAAAGGCATAATCAAATTTAAAAAATTAAATATTTCAAATTATCAATTGCCAATGAAAGCACAATACGTGCTAGAAATTTCCAATTAACAACCTAACTTCATAAATTTATTAACACTACATTCGAAACCAACAGGAACGGAAATGATATATAAAAATGATTGAAGAATATAAAGCGAATTTTTGTTTTCAATTTCATTGTATCAGAAGTCAAATTCATTAATAATATATGCCAAGCATTTTCAACTCTTTGAATGGTAATGCTGAACTTAAATTTGAGGGTCATTTTGTGAATTGTTTTTTATATTCAATACACGAACATAGCACATTTAATGAAGTATAGCAACAACAAACATTGTTTCTTATATTTGGCTACTTAAATAGAAGTGTATGTCATTATCGTAAAAAGCATAAACTAAAATTATTTAGACTTAAAAGCTATAATATCACAGGGGCATTTTGTCAAAATGGAAATATTAAACGGATGAACAGGGGGTTACTATTGTTTTGGAAAGAATTCAATATAGTCAAAACAGAAAGTAATACTGGTGTAAATCTTGATATACATACTCCTCTAAAATAAACAGAAGCGGTTTTTATCAATTTGTGAACAGTTATCCGATAGGCAAGCAGGGTATTTAAAAAAAACACTATTTCTCGGGATCCGAAAATAATATAAATATGAGAATTAAAATATTAATTCCCTAAATTAATAGAGATTTAATGTGACATTTTATGAAAATTCTGTTATTGAATAGGAATGATGGGTGTCAACAATTTTTGGGGAACAAAAAAGATGCAGGCGCGAAATTTGGTATGCATGCTCTTCTACCGAAATGACTATAACTGAATTTAATCACTAAACTATCATCACGTAGCCCATAAATGTAATTTGGAGTATATATGCAATGCATAAGAGTTGATAAACTGTTCTTTAAATGAATACACACATTATTCGTTCTTTTGTTAGTACTTTCTGATTTATCGCACGTGAAATCTCAAAAAAATTAGAAAATGTTGGAAATGTTAAGTGATAGAGATTTATAAACTAAAAATAAATTCCAAAAAATGAAAAAAATATTATAAATCTCCAAACGTTAAGAATATTAAATTCACGAAACATCACAACAATATAAAATTTGTCAGAATTGTGAAATTTATTGCCAAAACTAAGAGATATAACTGGAAATGCCAAAGTCACCTTAAATGTAAAGACGAGTCAAACAAGTAAAAACGCCAAATATTTCAAAAATGCGAAAAATAACGAATATATCAGAAATGTTAGAAATATCAGAAATACCAGAGATATCTGAAATGCAATAATGTCATAAACGTGAAAAACATCAAAATTGTCAGTACTGTCAGAAATGTCAAAAATATCAAATGGTTAAAATGGTTTTTACAAAAAACTAAAAATGTACGGGATGTGAAAATTACCAAATTAAAAAATGTTAGATATGTCAAATAGGCCGATTTATCTAACCCTCGCGAAGCCGGGACGGGTCAGCTAGTATTAATATATTAATTTATACATATACATTATTAGCTACATAGGACCCCGCACATTCCTTATGGAAAGTGCCCCCGGTGAATTTTGCTGAAATTTTGATATATTGTAGATCTCAGCAAAATGAACAAATGTCTTCGTGGCCACAAAGTCTGATGACTAATTTTATATTTATGGTCAGAGTATACCACGAAGAGCTGAGTCGATATATATATATATATATATATATATATATATATATATATGAGGAACTACTGAGTGTATTAAAGTGAAAATTAGTATACAGGGGGTTTTCGAGGAGCCGGTTTTAGTTGCAATATTTTCAATTGTCTACGACTTCCGGTTCTACCGGAAGTGGACCCAAACTTTGTTTTTTTAAATAGAACATCCTGTTTTTTGTAGCATTTTTAGAATCTATGATGAATTTTAATATAACTTTATTGGAAACATATGTCTGAATTATTTTTGTGGAAGCAAATAGTCCCAGATCAAAAATTACCAGAATTTGCCTGAATAAAACTTAAGGCTTCCTAAATCTTTGAAAACTGTTAAAAAAACGGAGAGCTCAGAAATTGGTACTGAATCCAAAAATCGTATCTCATTTTTTTCAAATGGGAACTCCATTTTTCCTTAAAAGCATTGGAATCTAGGCCAAAAGTAGGAGTTTATGCTTACAAGACTAAATGAAACAGTTTTTATTTACACTTGGAAAATTTTAAATTTCCGTGTAGCTATTAGAGATATATGAATTATTAGTACACTTTTTTAAAGGAACCGTCAAGAGACATATATACATTACTTTCTTAACCATTTATGTAGAATTTGATATGGTTATAAAAAAAGTATGTAAACCTTTCCACAGCGATCTCCATATAGACCACAGCATACTCATTACACCATGATGTAGATCATTTCCTGGCAATCTACCTTTGTTGTTAGCGATGCAGCATTGACAAACAATAAATTCAAAATCAAAGCGAAAATTTTTTAGAAAAAAGCCTCGAAAACAACACTAAACGATTGACAACGACTCCAGACTCGGAGTTGAAACGTCTCCATACACAGATAAGTATTACACAATATACAATACATTACTTATATACAGGAATACTGGTTGATCATTTTATAGACATCTCTTTCTCTCAGAAAAACTGTGAGGAAGAATCTCTGTACAGACAACCAGTAATCCGGGCAATTTTACGAAATTGCCTTACTACACTTTGTTCTACATATACAATTTTTTAAATACTTATCTGTTACAGGAAAAAATTTGGAGGAGAGAAAACCCATGAATAGACAAAATAATTTATATTGGATCACAAATAAAAATAAGGAGTGATATCGGGAGAAAGAGGGGGTTGTCGATGAGGTCCATTATTCTCTATCCAACGATCTTCAAAATGATTGTCTAAAAAGTTATTCACAGGTGCAATATTATCAGGTCGTGTTGAGACCACAGCTGATTCTAAGTCAACTCTAATGAATGTAAACCATTTTCTAAAATTTCGAGATATCTCTCACCTAAAAATAATGTGTGGATTAGTACCACTCCAGTAATGTGGTTGACTATTCCGTAAATTTTGCCCCATCCGTCGAAATCATTTTGTGTAGAAATGTTCGTCTTCCTGGATTTTGATTAATATGAATTCGAAAGATCATTCCGTCTTTGAGCGTCACCTGCTGTTAAATTCTTAACTAATGAGAATGCAAACGGATGGTTCTTATGTTGTTTTTAGGATCCTTTGAAAACTAATCATAGATATTCCCACAACTGTTTCTACATCTACTGAAGAATTTCCGGGATATGATCTTAAGCATGTGAAGACTGTAACTTAATTCTCTTTATTATCTACTACAGGTTTCTCTTGTTCTTGCTTTTTCACAAACTGTCCATCTGTTTTGCAATTGTGAATGAGCCCCGTCAGCGTGTCATGAGTGGGTGTTGGTCTATCCGAGTATCGTGAACGTAACTTTGTTACTAAATCCTAAACGAGACATGATAAATGCTATCCATATAATTATGCTTTAACACCAAATTGCAAATATTGCTTGATGACACTTCAGCATTTGTTGCTTGTCGATTCGTTCAAAAAAGCCTAGTGATAATTCAGATATCTCTCATAACCACAAAAATCCTTTAATTTAGGTATGGGGATTCAAACATAAAATCTGTTTAAAAAAATGTGATAGCCGAATTCGGGGCCAACTTCTGAACACTCCGTATATTTTTTTGAAAAGTTTCCAAAGATTTAAGAAGCTTCACGTTTTATTCAGGCAAATTCTGGTAATTTTTGACCTGGTCCTCTTTGTTTCCAAAAAAATATTTTTTTAGAAAGCAGCACCTGTCAAAATTTTCAAAAAGTTTAAATAACTTTCAACTGGAGCCCTTCAGACTTATGATATTTTTAATAAAGCTATATTGAAATTTATCGTCGATTCTAAAAAAGCTTCAAAAAACAGGGTGTTTCATTGATAAAAACAAATTTTAGGTCCACTTCCGGTAGAACCGGAAGTCGTGAAATTATTTTAACTGAAACCAGCTCCTCGAAAACCCCCTGCATAATTTTCAGATAAATAGTCCTAGTACTTTCTGATATACATATCGACTCAGCTCATCGTGATATTAAATATAAAATTAACCATAACTTGAAAACTATCGGTGTTTTGTACTAAGGTAGCAGTTTCTTGTGGGACCGGTTTTTGTCCTGTGTATGGAACTCTTTTTGGAGAAGCAGCATCCAAATTTAACTAACTAACTAAGTAATAATGATTACTCCCCCTGATAGAGAAAACGACGGTCTAAATGGGCCACCTCCGTCTTAGCTTGGATTTTACCTCTATGTATGTTGTTTAAATCGTGGTCAACCTAAATATCTAGTAGTTGGCAAAGTTAAAGGGAAGGTAAAGTCGCGGTCAAGCCGTCCGGATTACAGTTTCGGGTAGGAAATATCCACCGTTTATTGAGAATAGAAAATTATGACGAAAACGTCCGCCACTGTTCACCAGTATATCTAGCGGTTGTTATGGAACCATTGGATGCATAGTTTTTGGAGTTGGCCGATAATGCTGCACGATATAACAATAAGTATCGTATTTTCAACTTGCCAACAGAAAAGACGAAGAATTGAATAAGTTGTTTTCTGTTTAACAATTGCACAGGATGGTTTTTCCCAACAGTCTAGCCATTCTGCTACCAAAGAAAACCTAAAACAAACCTTTAGGATTAATTTGCTCAAATATAAATATTCCGCAAAATAATACTGTTCCTAAAAAATTGAAATGGCACGTATTACTATTTACAAAACACCGGAAACCTTATTATCTTTTTGATTTTAAGTGACGTTTTTGAATTATTCGCTTACTGGTGGGGCGTAGGAAGCTGATAAGGGTCATTTCTCACTTAATTCATTTTTATTCCCACTTTCTAATCAATGTATTGTTTTTACTTGTTTAGAGATTTGGCATTTTTTTAAATTGAGCTTAAAATATAATTATTGAAAGTCCAAGGTTGCGGCGATAGAAATATGGTATTAAAAACATTACTGAATTGAAATAACATCCCACAATTCTAGATTGCTATATAATTTAGCTGCACGTACCGCATAATACCAAATATTTCAAAATATGAATTCTCATCTCAGACTAAATTATGGTTGGAAGTAATGGCAAAAACGTGTTAGAAAATTCTCACTAATTGTGTCCACGTGTATCATTCCTTGTTTAAAATTACTTATCGCTTACTATAATCATGTAATAGACAGTATATTTCGGTACAATCAAAATAACTTTAAAATATTATCTACGTACCAGCTAGATTAGTTCTTAAAAATGAAAATTTCAATAAATGTAGACAATATATGGGACCTACTTAAACTTATTAAGGTATAAATGAAATTTAAATGTATGTACATTCATGTAATACGTCCTTAACTGATACCTCTTATGTGAATTTTTCCACATTAAAAATTAGTTTTCAAAACTGTATAAAGACAATATATATTTTTTTAATTTGTTACACTCTTTGATAAGCATTACTTATAATTTCCGAATAAATCATTAAAGTTTTTAGGGAGAAGTATTTTAATTTTTGAATCTTGATCTTTGTTATCTTTTACGATAATTTTCAAGTATTCCAGATTAGGATGTATGGATTATTTTGGGACAATAGCGTAAGCAAAAGTATGTATTATAAGTATATCTCAAAACTTCCAAACCGTTCAAGGTCTAAAATTAAAATGTTGATCAAACTTAATAGAGTTTCTGAATGATTAAGAGTTTAAATCGCTATTTTGATTCTCCATTTGGGTTTTCACTCCTCAGCGTGGTTTCTGGAAAGTCCAATTTGTGGAAATGGAGCAGCACACTAGTTGTCCACTTTCTCCCAGGATTAACTGATGGAAACTAGATCTATGGATTTGTCAATTAGTTTGCCTATATATTATGTTTGAGTGTTTATTATTTGATTCTTATCTGTCTGTTGAGATGTTTTGGTTCCTTCTTAGGAATAATATTCTTTTTTGCAATTATCAATTGATTGACTAACTGATGTGAAGATTCCTTTTTGATGTTCATTCGACATAATCTGTAGACATGATACATCTATCTATGACCACTATGAGTTAGTAGACGTTGTATTGGTGTTCTTTTTGCCTTGTTTATCTCCAACCATCTATTTTTTTGGATAGACCGGGAACATAATAAGTATTGTTTTTATAGAGTGTTGATTTCTTTGATTTTTCTTGTCTATTTTGTTTAAAAAATTTTCTTGGGTATTAAGTTTGTTTTAAAACTTCTTTTAAGGAACTTAACTTTTTCTCAAAAATTTCTTAATGATCAACTGATTTTGCTGTGTCATAACAAGGATATAATGATTTCAATACAATTTCATGTACCTATTGGTATGTGTTGGTTTTTTCTGAATACTTGTAGTAAAAATGTTGTTTGAACACTCAATCAACACGTCCGTTTTTCAAAATTTTAGGAATATAACAAATCTATCTTAAATTTTCTACGCGTAATACAAGTCAAGGAAAGGATTTTATTAGACTAATTTGGCAATTGGGAGTTAGACTCGCTTACTGAGAGTTCCGTACCACCTCTGTGATTCGATACAATGTATACATTTTTCTAATATTCTAGTTTCAGACAAGCAGGGAATGATTTTCTTAAATTTTCCATAATATTGTTTATACTACGGGTTTTAAATGTATAAAAAATATACACTTTTATTTCTCACATCCAGCCTCTTAGCTCAGGTCATTTACAGAGAAAAAGACCTTTTGGTGACAAAATCAATAGTAGAATGAAACTAACATCAACGTGTACTAAAGATAAAACATTACTAATTGACATACAATTCAATATTTTTTATCAATGAGTTTTTGTTTTTTAACAAAAAACCTCCTTTAAAACTCAAGTGAGGCTCTGTACCTCTAATTTTTATCAAAATTTTAAGTCTTATATTTTCGGAAATAAGAGGGAATATGAGTATTTTTTATATTTTTAGTAACATCTTTAAACAATTTATTTAAAAAATATGGAAAAAAATATAATTGTATTGATCATAAAGAGCCCTTTCATTTGATATTTTACCTGATGCATTTAAAAGACGTTTAATTTTATATTTTCGATTTAATTCAATAACTCGCCCCCAAAAGTTATATTAGGGTCTTCTTCTTATTTTTCCTGTAAAATAAAGATTTTTTCAAAATTTTAGGATATACAGTTTTGTAAATAAAGGGGGTAGTCAAAAATACTTCCTGGTGGCTATCCATAAAACTTTCGGAGTCACGGCAATCGATTCTAGACCTCGTGTCTGGAGACAAGGCGGTGCCCGTTAGTACCTAGGGAAGGAGAGGGCCCACTTTCCTTCGGGATTGAGCGAAACGGAACGAGGCCGACTTGTTAAGCATTTAATACAAGTAGTCGTCAGACCTGCTTTCCTTCGGGATTGTGGCGATGAGACGACCTTGCGGGTAACAGTGGGACCGTCGCTTGAGATGTCGGGTTATCGCTCTGTATGGGGCGCGACCTAGTATTCAAGACGAGAGCCCTTTGCCAACCTCTTGCCTGTTACTCCTAAATCTGGGCCATAGCGTCTCGCAAGTAGAGGCGCCTACATCCCGAAAGCGGATGTCCGCTCGTCCAGAAAAGTAAAAGGGGAGAGTTCAAGGGAGTCAAACGTGTCACCCATCGGCGTGGAACTCTCTAAAATGGGGATGCGGGTGGAGATATGAGCCCCCACTGGGTGAGGTTGCCGGTGGCTCTCCATACTGGGTTAACCTCGCACGGGCAATGGGTAAAAGCTAGATTGTACCCCTGGGTGGATGGACGAACCTCGTTGGTCGGTCGTACGAACGCATTCACCCTTCTAGCGTGGGATGGTAGACGACGGCCGTTTGAGGTGTCGGACAGGGGGTCTCTTCCTGGAGGGAATGACCAGTCTAGTATCCGAGACAAATCCTACCATAGTCCACACCTGCAACCTAAAACCGTGTTTAACACGGTCGGTAAAGCAAGTCCGCTTGCAGACCAGGACCATCGTCTGAGCATTAGACAATACTTTCGGAAATTATATGACTCATAAGCTTATTGTAATTTTACTCTGACTTGACTATACACTTTTTTAAAATTTGAATTATAATTATAAACCTAATTTCATTTCAATTTTTTGGACGGGGGATAATGCGGCATGGTTAATACTAATACTTCAGCATAGATTGTTATATTATCTTTAACTTTATCAATAGCTTATCCTAAAAATAGTACTGATAAAAGTATTGAACTATTTCAGGGGCTTTGTCACAACATTGTCTAATTCCTAATTAAGGATATTTAACTCATCAATACTTATACTGATTTTATTGATTCTAGCTAAACGATCTTTCCTACTAACAGCGTTAAATGAGTACATGACTTTACTCAATTCTTTAATATGTTTGTTAAAAACTTTTACTTCTCTTTTAGCAGTTTTACTATGAACTTCCCAACAAGAGAATTTGAAGCTAATATGAATCTGAAATCGTTTATAATATAAATCACTCCTAAAAAATGAAATCTCGCGGTAAAGAAGAGACTACCATAGCTGATATAATTCATAGACTGTTGTCAACTGTAATTGCGAATCAATTAAACCTAAAACTGATTATTTAGCACCATCTGCTGTTGAGATCAATCACCAGTTTTTAGTCCGAAATGCTCTAAAATATATGTCTTTTTCATCAATTACTGAAATATTTGCACCACTATGTAAAAGAACAAAGATATTGCAATCAAAAAGTTTTACTAAAATACACGGTCTGCTACCAAAAGGCTTATTCAGACAAAGGGCCGATACTGATTTCCTCTGAGCAACATATTAGTCGCAAACTTTAGCCCCCCAGCGATTCCGTTCATATCTATCAAAACTGTAGGATTAAAGTTACTACAAACATTACTGTTACAGAACGGATCCTAGCAGTTCTCATCCGTTATGGGTAATACACAGTTCCTAAATGTGTGGTTAGCTCTACCAGAATACCAGAAAGAAAAAAAAACTACCAACAATTTTAGTGCAACGAAGGTTCAAAATTAATAGGTCTGGTCGACTAATACAAGGACAGAATAGAATGTAAGAATATATATCGCACAAATAATAAATTTAAGCACCAAGCATGGATGGAATTTGCCAACCAGTTTAATAGAGATTATTGTAAAGTCTAAAATCTTAAAAACTAAATATCAATATCTGCTATATGCTATAACATATACCATACAATGGTATATGTTATAGCATAGTATGCCTTCATATACTTAAATTACTCACTAAACGGTCGATGTCACCGACATCTATTACGTTCAATACACTGACTGTGTATTATATCCAAGTATTTCACTTTAGAACTAGTCATTCAAGGAAGCGTATCTGGCGAGAACTCCTGGTTCGTTCCGTCCCAGGCGGGTGTAAGCTTTGGAGATTTACCCTTGCTCCGTTGGGAATTGTACAGCCAAACTTTGTCCCTCTCTTGGAACCCGACTGAATTGGCCGTGAGGTCGGACGCGTGTTCATCCGGTTACTGGTGGCCAACATCTGCGTTCGAGCTAATTCGTTTATTGCCAGCATGTTATGTCGGAGCCTGTCGGCATAAACGTTGATGTCTTGGGAAGGTTCTTCGGGGGAACCAAAAGCCAAATCGCAGGGAATCGCAGCTCTTTTCCGAATAGGACCCTGGCTGGAGTCAGGTTGAGCTGATATGCCAACAGGAATAGGGGAATATATTATTATTGCTGACGACCTTGGATATGTGTTGTCCCAAGGTCCTGTTGAATCTTTGGTCTGACTGTGGGTGCAATGGTGTTATTATAGTTTTCCTGATCCCCAACATCGTTCAGACTTTCTGGAATACATTCAATTCGAAGTTACGCCCCTGGTCTGAATGTTCCACCGGGACGCAAAACCTGCTGAATAGCTTTTCTACTAGCACCGTTGCTGTCGTGGTTGCCTGTTGTTTGGGTATCGCATATGCCTGAGGCCATTTGCTGAAGTAATCCATTGCGACCAGAGTGTATTTGTTCCCCCTCTCAGACTCGGGAAACGGACAGGCGACATCGATGGCAATTCTCTCAAATGGGACGCCCACATTGTACTGCTGCATTCTGCCCTTGGTCCGGGTCTTCGGGCCCTTACTGGCTGCACAGGTGTCACATTTCCGGCACCAAGATCTGACGCATTCTAAGTAATTTAACCAGTAGTATCGCTGGCGAACTTTGTCTAGAGTTTTGTTCATTCCCAGATGGCCCCCGGTAATCTCATCATGTACTTCGGTCAGGATGGCTGGAACCTTTTTCTTAGGAACTACCAGTTGGGACTTGATGACTCGGCCATCAATGCTTTTCGAAACTCGCTTGAGCATTCCATTCTCTACTCTTAGAAAGTCCCATTGGGCCCATAACGATTTCAGAACGCCCGAGTATCTAGCTACCTCATCCTATCGTGGCCTGGGTGCCCCTCTCGTTTTGAACGACAAGACTGGTCCGATGTCTGGATCAGCCATTTGGTCCTGGATGCACTGTTCCGTTGTCCAGTCTTCATTAGCCTGCACTGGGATCTATCTGATGATCTGACCCTCTCGCTGTTCCGTCTTCAAACAATGTCCGCATTCTACTCTACAGGGTTTTTTGGATAGGGCATCGGCCTTATTGTGCAAACGGCCGGCACGGTGTTCCACCTTGAAATCTTATTGCTGTAATTTCTCCATCTACTTGGCCAGTTGTCCTCCCGGTGTTTTCATGTCCAGCAGCCATTTGAGGGCGGCATGATCTGTTCGAATTAAGAAATGATGATCATAGAGGTATTTGTGGAAATGGTCTACAGCCCATTATTTTGCAAGAAGTTCTTTTCTGGTGACGCAATAATTTCTTTCCGGATTCGAGAATCCACGGTTGTACTACTCGATCACCCTCTCTTGACCATCTTGAACCTGGGATAGGACGGCCCCCAAACCTGTGTTGCTGGCTTCGGTGTCTAAAATGAACTGAATGATGTGTAGGAAATGCTAGGATTGGGCTGGAACATAGTGCTCCCTTCAGTCGTCTGAATGAAGTTTCTCAGTCCTGATTCCAACGGAAGGTCTCTTTCTCAGTGGTCTGCCGATGTAGAGGCGCGACAAAGATGGCAAATCCCTCAACAAACCACCTGTAGTAGGTATAGAGGCCCAAAAAGCTTCGGGGTTCATGCTTGTCTCTTGGGACTGGCCAATCACGTATGGCTTCTATCTTGTCCTAGTTGGTGCGGATTCCTGACTCGAAAACGACGTGGCCCAAAAACTCTACGTGTTTTTGGAACAAGGAACGCTTCTTCGGGTTGAGTCTCAGGTTGGCGCAATTAGTTCTGGAGAATACTTTGCCCAGGTTCTTCAGATGGTCGTGGAATGTCTGACCCATAACCAGAATGTCGTCGATGTATACTAAGCACGTCCTCCATGTTAACCCACTCAGTACAAAATCCATTAGCCTCTCGAATGTTGCGGGTGCATTACATAACCCAAAGGGCATGACCGTGAACTGAAACAGCCCTTTACTAGTGGAGAACGCTGTTTTCTCTCTGTCGTTTTCGTGTAGACCAACCTGCCAATATCCATAATTTAGGTTTAGTGTGGAGAACCAACGGGAGCCTGCTAGTGTGGTCAGAGTGTCATCAATTCGGGGTAATGGGTAGTCTTTCTTGGTGACATCATTCAGCTTGCTGTAATCCACGCAAAATCGTATGGTTCCATCCTTCTTTTTAACTAGCACGACGGGAGCGAACCATAGGGTGATGTATGGCTCAATAACTCCATTGTGTAACATGGACTCGATTGTTTTCCTCGACTGCCTGTTGTTACCCCAATGGTAGTCACCTAGGTAGTATTCTGATGGGTTGAGCCTTCCCGGTATCTATTCGGTGCTGGATGATGTTGGTGCGAACGGTGGTTCAATCTTGACTATTAAAAATTTGCCAGTGCTTCGTGATAAAAAGCTTGGCTTTCTTCTGTTCATCTGGTGTCAGTTGTGTCAAATGGTCATCAACCTGTTGTAGGAACTCTTTACTGGGCCCTATCTCCTTCACCGATGTGTGGTACTCTTCTTCGCAATTGATGATGGTCTTGACTGTCTCGAAACAAGTTATCTCTTGACCATTGGGAATTCTGATGTCGTTTTTGGACAAATTCAGGACTCTAATTGGTATATCTCGTTCTGTTTTAACTATAGCCCGTCCAACTAGTCATGAGCTGAGTGTACGGGCTCCACCATTCCAATGCAGTACCCAGGATTGCTTGCTAGCTGCCCATGAATAATCTTTTCCGTTGGACCGGGAATTCTGGCTGAGGATTTTGCTACAATTTTTATGGAGGTAGCTGCACTGTTGACGGGCCGTGTCAACACAAACTCCTCAGTTAGGAACCGAAGAACATCATATCTCGGGTCGAACATAAATCCATGCTGGCTGATTAGGTCCATACCCAGTATGAAATCGTCCTCAATATCCGCTACCAGGACCCTATGCCGGATTCTATTGACCCTTATCTACAGCACTACATCTGCCTCACCCTGTATTGACATGGACTCGCCGGTGACTGTTCTGAGCTGAATGTTGTTCTGAACCGGCCGGATTTCTGATGCTCTCAAAACCCTGGACTTGGTAATGGACACAGCGGCGCCGGTGTCGATGGTGATGGTAATTGCTCGGCCATTGATGGTGCCCTTGATGATTAGGCTGCTGCTATCTCGGCAAAATCCACGGATGGATACTGTCCTGGGGCTGGTGGACGGTTAGTCAGCATTCGCCCCCTTATGCTGACTGATTGGAGTTTCCCTGGTTGGTGAGGTTGTTGTTTTGGCTACCTCTGGTTTGTTGATCGTTCAGGTACCCTCACTCTGCAGTCACGTTGAAAGTATCCTGGCCGTCCACACAGTTCTTTGTGATCGTTCTAGAAGTTTATGGATTCCGGACAACACTGCCTGAAGGGATGGTTCTGATTCGTCCTGGCTGAAGGAAACTGCTCGCACTCTTGGATTGGACATGTTCATGACTGCCTCTACTTCCAAGGCCCGAAGTAAAGCTTCATTACTTTTCTTGATGTCACTAAGTCTTAGATTTATTTGTACTTCCACATCCCTGATACCGTTTATGAAACTCTGTGTGGCCAATTGGTCTTTCGTTTCCTCGGGCAAGTCTGGGTAGGACAAGTGTACTAACCGTCTGATCTCTGCTTCGAATTCTTGAAGGCTTTCTCCGGATTTTTGCGTTTTCCTACTTAATTGCACCTTGTCTACCTGGCTTAGGGATTGATTGTCGTATATCTTGTCCAGGATGGCGATGATCTTATCGAAATTGCCTAGTTCATCGACTGGAATGCTTTGGAGAAGTTCTAAGGCCGGTCCTCTTAAGGAAATTACAAGAGATGTAGATTTTTCTTGGTTATCCCATCCATTAGCTGTAGCCTGGGCTTCAAATTGCCGTTTATACATGGGCCAAGATGAACTGCCATCAAATGTGGGTGGTTTGCTAACGAAACCTTTGGTACTCATGGTGTTCTGGTATTTTCCTCGCTGTAATTCCTGCTCCATTTTTTTTAATTTCTGTTTCTACCTTGTTTTGGATGGCACTAATTTTATCTTGAACTGTGTTTTGAATGGAACTGGTTTCCAATTTTACCTGGCTTTGGATGGAATCGAGGTCATCTACTTTCAAGAGTGTCCACGGTATTTTTTATGGTCTTAATGTCATCATTTATCTCTTTTATGTCTGACTCAACTATTTGCATTCTTTCATTAACTGTTTCATTAACTCGTACTACTTTTTGCATTAATTGTTCAAATTGAAATTGTCTTTTTCTTCCTTTTTGCCTTGTTTTTCCTCAAATATTTTAAAATCATTTTGTCTCTGTTAATCTAATAATTCAAATTCATTTTGTCGTTTTAATTCGATCGGATCTTGTTTTTGTTCAAATTTCGAGAATAATCCTTCAATTAAATTCTTTTGTTCACTTTTCATCGTGGAAACATGATTCTCTAATTCTATTTTTCGTTTTTCATCAAAAGATTTCACTAAGCTTTGTTGATGTTGTTTCTCTCTTTTGTCACGTTTTTCCAGGATCAGAGCTATTTTTTCGTCTAGTCCCTCCGTAAACTGTTTAATAATTTTTTTGGTATTTTCGTCCGTTTTTTCCAGAATTCGGGTTTCCATACATCAAATTACGATTTTTACTTCACTTAATCCCACTTCTGAAACTTTTATTTACAACAAATATACACAACAGCTGATTCGAATATCACAAATATAATACAACTGACTGCTGCGATGATGGGCCGCTCCTTTTAAAATCAGCTTCGAATCCTCTCATACAATCCAGTATCAATTCTACAGTTTCCGAGCTATTTCGAGATTAATTTTTTTGTCCTCTCAGATCGACGTCGTATTGGAATAAAACCAGGGCCGGCTTAGGTAAATTTCGTAACAATATCATAAAGTACATCTATTTGTTACAATAATGAAAACATTAATTATGACAAACCATGTTTTAATATTCAACATACCCTTTTACAATGTTTTTTAAATAATTAGATTTTTTTCTAAAATTGCCGAAACCTAACATTTACCATTTTTATTACAAATTTAATAGCAATATTAACTCGTTCCTTAATGCACTAATATCACCAAATATCTGCCATCAGCACAGAAAATCCCCAAAAAAATTCAATACGTTTCTGCAATTATTCATTCTAAAAGAACAACATTTATTTTTCCTGCAGACAATATTCCCGCTACCTAGGAGAACAACCGAGGAAATCATCGAAGAACACATTTTCCTCTTGACGTCAAAAAGATTATCACTCCTCGTGAAAAATTTTCTGTTATTCCAAGATTTACGAACTAACCAAGATTCATAAGCCGGACATTCCTCTTATGCCCATTGTCAGTTCGCTACAATCACCGACCCAAGAATTAGCCAGATACTTAGCCAAAACCCTTTAACCAATAGCCAGGCAAGCATCCTCGTACGTAATCTCTTCTTCCTTCTTAGATATGTGGGGGGCTAATATAATTAATATCCTAGCTTCGATGTTGCATCTCTTTTCATCAATGCCCCTATTTCAGAAGCGTTAATTTTAAAAACAAAACCCAATATCTCTTCTGGCATCATCAAAAGTTTAACAACACTGTTCTCCCAACATCGTATTTTTCATTTCATGACGCTATGATTAAACAAGTCCTTGGAGCCCCGATGAACTCACCAGTGATTGCTAATATTTTCATGGAACAAATCGAAACTCGTCTAATTTAAAACCTTCCTGTTGGTTTAGATATGTTGATGACACTTTTGCCATTTGGTCTCATGGCAGAGATTCATTAGATTTATTCCTGCAGCACCACAATGGTATACATCCTGGCATTGAATTTACAATGGAAATTGAGTCCGATTCTTGCCTCCCGTTTCTTGATGTCCCTATAAAATAATCAGGAATGATAGATTCTCACAGACCGTCTACAGGAAATTAAACCATACCAATCGATACTTAATAGCCCAATCACATCACCACCCGGCCTAATGGAGTTCTGTAATAGAACCTTTGGTTCTTAGATCTATTCGATTAATAGATATTGACAACAGACAAAACGAAATTAATAATCTTTACCAAATTCTTAGACAAAAAACCGTTATCATCCGAACCACCGTGCGCGCATAGTTCATAAATCTCAATAACCCCCGAATATAACTCCGTTAGAAATAGACCAACACCTGAAAGCCTTTCTTCCGTACATTAGAAGAGGCATTAACAAATTAGCACGAATTCTACACCGACATTAAGTAAAGAGAGCCTTCAATACCACAAAAACTATAGCCAACTTAACCGGGAACCCTAAATACAAAGAACCTAACGAGGATCGAGGAGCTTACGAAATTCCATGTCGCGATTGCCCACAAAGCTACCTACATCTGTCGTACCAACAGGCTCGTTAACCATCGAATATATGAACACTCTCTATCGTTCGTAAAAAAGATCCGACTTCAACTCTCGCTCATCATTATATTCAAACATGACACACTATCAACTTCGAGGACAGTAGGACCATCATGTCTATCAAATCTCTTAGGGCATCCACTATTCTCGAAAACAAATGGTCTAAACCGACGCGATGACAGCTCCCGCCTTCCTACAGCATGGATCTCCGTCATAGCCAAATTAAATAAACCAGACATGCCCACCAACACCTAACCAACCCCCAAGCAGCCCCCTCGTCACGTGACATCCCTTCTAATCGACCGATAACTATAGATAAGAGAAGCAGGGCAGATTCACATTCAGTTTAGTAACACAGTGACTCTTGGGGAGAAGGTAGATTGAGACCTCGAGTTCGATCTAGCCTCTGAAACTCGAAAATATGAATTGAAACGACGAGTATTTAATAAATTTAGACGCGTCGAAATTTAAGCGTGCTTGCCTGGCTACCGGTTAAAAGGTCTTGGCTATATAAGTACGTGACTAATTCTTGGGTCGGTGATAGTACCGAACTGACAATGGGCCTAAGAGAATGTACGACTTATGACTCTTGGGTAATCTGTAAATTTTCGGACTTTCAAAAGATTTTTCACCAAGAATGATGCTCTTTTTGACGTCAAGAGGAAAATATGTTCTGTCGATGATTTGGCCTTGGCTTTTCTCCAAGGTTGTAAAAATATTATTAATTATTTCGTAGTCTGGAGTGTAGAGTAGAGAATTCATTTTGTAAACATAGTCCTTAGTGTGAGAAGAACGGTCGCTTGCTCATTTAGAATTAAATGTATTGAAAATTTTTTTTGAACAATAACCTGTGCTAACAGAGATGACAGATATTTCTTGATATTAGTCCATTAAGGGACGAGTTAATATTGCTATTAACTTTGTAATAGAAAAGGTAAATTTTCGGTTTCGGTATTTTTATAAAAAAATTTAATTATATAAAAAAACATTGTAAAATGGTATAGTTGAATATTAAACATGGTTTTTATAAAGCACATTTTTTCATAATTAATGTTTTTTAATATTGTAACAATTAAATATATTTTATGAGATGGTTGAATTTTACGTTTTGAATCATGCACAACTTTTTGTAAAGAATAACAGTTTTCCATAAAATCTATTATAAAAAACTATTCCATATGACTCCTTCACTAAAAGTAAATAGTTATTCTCCTAAATTGTTGTAAACACGAAATAAAATACTCTCTTCGAGGTGTCATTCCTTTGTACGCAAGACAATATATATTATATATCAATATAATACATATTGTTTCTGGTTAGGGAACATTCATCAGTTGCGCTTCCCACAATTGAATGTCCTCTCGAACACTTCTTTATGCATTTGATGCATTTCGTTAAATTTGAAGACGCGAGATGTAAGACCGACAACTAGAATTTTCGAGAGAATCAGTACACAGAGGCTCCGAATCTGGAGCCGTTCCGTGTAATTGCTGTTCTCTCTCAACTCCTAGGACAGAATGTCACGATAAAAATTTTTCAGGTTACTTCACCTGTCAAGGATATTGAATACTCTCTTCGAGGTGTCATTCCTTTGTACGCAAGACAATATATATTACATATCGATATAATACATATTGTTTCTGGTTAGGGAACCTTCATCAGTTGCGCTTCCCACAATTGAATGTCCTCTCGAACACTTCTTTATGCATTTGATGCATTTCGTTAAATTTGAAGACGCGAGATGTAAGACCGACATCTAGGATTTTCGAGAGAATCAGTACACAGAGGCTCCGAATCTGGAGCCGTTCCGTGTAATTGCTGTTCTCTCTCAACTCCTAGGACAGAATGTCACGATAAAAATTTTTCAGGTTACTTCACCTGTCAGAGATATTGAATACTCTCTTCGAGGTGTCATTCCTTTGTACGTAAGACAATATATATTATATATCAATATAATACATATTGTTTCTGGTTAGGGAACCTTCATCAGTTGCGCTTCCCACAATTGAATGTCCTCTCGAATACTTCTTTATGCATTTGATGCATTTCGTTAAATTTGAAGACGGGAGATGTAAGACCGACATCTAGGATTTTCGAGAGAATCAGTACACAGAGGCTCCGAATCTGGAGCCGTTCCGTGTAATTGCTGTTCTCTCTCAACTCCTAGGACAGAATGTCACGATAAAAATTTTTCAGGTTACTTCACCTGTCAGAGATATTGAATACTCTCTTCGAGGTGTCATTCCTTTGTACGTAAGACAATATATATTATATATCAATATAATACATATTGTTTCTGGTTAGGGAACCTTCATCAGTTGCGCTTCCCACAATTGAATGTCCTCTCGAACACTTCTTTATGCATTTGATGCATTTCGTTAAATTTGAAGACGCGAGATGTAAGACCGACATCTAGGATTTTCGAGAAAATCAGTACACAGAGGCTCCGAATCTGGAGCCGTTCCGTGTAATTGCTGTTCTCTCTCAACTCCTAGGACAGAATGTCACGATAAAAATTTTTCAGGTTACTTCACCTGTCAGAGATATTGAATACTCTCTTCGAGGTGTCATTCCTTTGTACGTAAGACAATATATATTATATATCAATATAATACATATTGTTTCTGGTTAGGGAACCTTCATCAGTTGCGCTTCCCACAATTGAATGTCCTCTCGAACACTTCTTTATGCATTTGATGCATTTCGTTAAATTTGAAGACGCGAGATGTAAGACCGACATCTAGGATTTTCGAGAGAATCAGTACACAGAGGCTGCGAATCTGGAGCCGTTCCGTGTAATTGCTGTTCTCTCTCAACTCCTAGGACAGAATGTCGCGATAAAAATTTTTCAGGTTACTTCACCTGTCAGAGATATTGAATACTCTCTTCGAGGTGTCATTCCTTTGTACGTAAGACAATATATATTATATATCAATATAATACATATTGTTTCTGGTTAGGGAACCTTCATCAGTTGCGCTTCCCACAATTGAATGTCCTCTCGAACACTTCTTTATGTATTTGATGCATTTCGTTAAATTTGAAGACGCGAGATGTAAGACCGACATCTAGGATTTTCGAGAGAATCAGTACACATAGGCTCCGAATCTGGAGTTGAGAGAGAACAGCAATTACACGGAACGGCTGGCTGGCGTCTTCAAACGAAATAAAATGACAAAATATGATAATTTTATGTAATGTATTCCAACGAAATAATAATTAATTTGTTATTATTACTTGCAACATATTTTAAAATTAAACTGATTTTTTCAGTTGTACAAAAATAAATTTTACAAATTAATCTTCATATAAACTGACCGACATATCATTAGTTTATGGCAAACGAACCAAAATAAATACGAATTTATTATCGCAAATTGTCTCAATCAAATATTCGGAATAAGACCTATTTTGAAAACATACTTTTTATTCCTTAAAAAAAAAGTGGAAGAAGGTATTTTGACTCTAGTACAAGAAATGTTCCAAATGTATTCGGAATATCAGAGTTCTCTGTGTTAAGGACTTTACTTGAGCAATTAATAGTTCAAGCGGTGTTGTCTATAGGATGGTTTTCAATAGGTTTTAAACTGATATATAACTCATGCGCCGCGGATTGCCAGACATAATAACCTGGTTAACATCATTAAAAACGAAGCCATCAAGCAAGGATGGGTGGTTGAGGTTAAACCTAGAATAAGGACTAGTAGCGGCACTCTGAAAATTCCAGATCTTGTCTTGACCAAAGGACTCAAAACAATTATTAGCGATGTTGGAGTGCATTGGGAAGGTCAAAGAGCCCTTGCGACAGGCTATAATACCAAAAGGGAATACTATCAAGACCCGGATTTTCTCAAAACAGTTCAATTAACACGCAACTCTACTGATATATCAGTTTTGCCTCTTATCATCGGCGCTAGAGGCGTTTGGTGCGGGAACAATGATCATCTACTAGAAGCACTGAACATCAATCGCCTCTATATCAAAAGGCAATTAGTCAACAGCGCCATTGTCGGTTCTCTATATTCACATTCCTTCTTTAATCGAGCGGTGTGGCGATAATTGTTTTTTAAACCTTGTTTCTAAACTTCCACCTTTTTTTCTCGTCCTTTATTATCTCGCCACTATTGTTTTCCCATATTCATACTCTACTTCGGTGCTACAACTAAATAATCCCCCCCCATCTATATTTTTCCATATTATAAGACTATATCGGAATAACTTCTTAGTCCCCAATAGCCCGTAAGGCAATCGTATTCTCAACGAATCTCGCTAAAGTTAGTTGACAAGGAATGTAAATAGGATCATGGTATTTGGTAGTCTTATATATTTGTTTGTGCTTTAACCGTTCAAGTTATATTGTTCTTTTACTCAGTGTGGTTATAATCTTTTTATGAGTTTTGTTTAATTGTCTAAATGTATATACCTAATTTTGGCTAATATTTTTGTTTTTTTTAGGGTTTTTAATCGATTATTTCTGTTCGTATCTTTAACTAGATCTCTTTTAACTATTTTATATACTATTACTATAGATTTAATTTTAAGGTAATTACTTAGTTAGGTGACCCTATGCCCCAGTTATACTGGGTGCTCTAATAATATGTAACCCTAACAGCCGGGGAAACAACTTGGCTGAAATGTCTTGTAAACTGGTATTTTATTACTGAATAAAGAGATTTAATAATTAAGGCACGTTAGACAATTTTGTATTATTTACAGGTTAAGTGTCATTTACCAGAAAAGAGTAGCTATTCAAAATACCAATTTTTATCAAAATATGGGCTAGCATTACTGATGATGAAGTAATAGAGCCAGTTGATTTCCTTATTTTATTTTATTTCATTATTTGTATTTCTTTCAACTTTTTATTTATTTAGCTGTCGTCCAGTGCATTCCAAACGATAATAAGAGTGCACAAACTTTTTGGTAAAGGGGAGATGTTACTCATAATTATCAAGCACGTGTATGAAGTTTCCATTTGACTAACCAGTTTCCTGCTATCAAACTTGTTGGAAATGTCTTTCATTTTATGTATCTTTCTCTCAGTTTCGCTCACTTGTATAGTTAATGTTACAAAAGAGATTGAAGTTATTTACACTTGCTACTGCTGATAAGCAATAGCTCTTTTATCGCAATATTGAGTTAAAATTATATTTTCCTATAATTGGTAATAAGCTTCGGTCTAAATTTAATTACTAGTTTTGAATGTCCCTGAAATTTAAGATGAAACATTCTTCACTTAACATTATTATTTTCTAATGATAAATCTATTCCATTAACAAACATGATGTAAACTAATCTATCTAGGTTTTTAAAAATCCCCTAATCTAATTAATCTCTCTCATGCGTTGTTATTTACCATTTTTGTTGTTGAGTGCTGTTTATAATCTTTTTGTCAATATGATAAATAATTTTAATTATTATTTGTTGCCTTGAATGCAATTTCTTTTGATAGCTCATGTAGGTTTTCTCTCCTTACAATGATTTCAGAAATAAAGATAAAGTATATAAGTGTGTAGTACGAGTCATTGCCCGGAACATTAATTTCTCTCTGAGAGAAAAACTCCCGCAGGATGAACTGAGAGAAAGCAGTTCTGTGGATTTATCAGCTAGTTTTCCTTTGTTATAATGTGTCCATTTCAATATACTATTTAATGACACAACCTCGAAAAGTTAAGCAAATTCAACATTACCTACAGTAAAACATTGTTCGACAACTATTCCTGATAATGAATTGCAACGTCATTCATTTAAATTTGAATGTCAAGATATGTCACAAAATAATTATTAATCGCATCGAGTGCTTATTACAGATTAGTCTACTTCAAGTTATTTTCTGTTAAGGTACTTTACTTATTGCTTTCGAAATGGTAGTGATAAATAAAAAAGAATAGTTAACACCCAAAAAATCAGGGTTGAAGGATGTAATTGAATATTAGAACATGGCTTTACATACTGAACAACTTTTTATAAGTTAACACTATTGTCACTTGTCACAAATTGTACCAAATTCATATATTTCCACAAACCTTGCACACAACTGGAAAAATATGACCTTTGATTCACTGTATATATGTTCTGAGAAGTTTCCGCGATTCTAATTATGAAGAGGGCTAGTTTCCAGGTGAGAACAGTGTCGCAATTTCTTAATTACTCGACGTTTCGTTTCGCTCCTGCCTTGAAGTCATTATCAACAACCTAAATGAATACTATTAATATAAGATTTCAGGGTCCCGATAGAACAGTTTGGGGAGGAGTTCGATCTAGACTGACAGATTGAGGCACTGAGTTCAATCTAGAGGGTATATTTGAGTCGTTTAGAGAAACTTAGGGAGGAAGAAATTGAAATTAAAAAAAAATGGGGAGTTAAATCGAAGTGTAGAAGAGTCTTTGATTATAGTCCTTCGCGGATGGGACAATGTGGTATTTAATGTTTTTTTCTGGTTTGTTTCTTTTCAGAACACATATCCTGACATTTCGCCACACTCGCTAAACTCGAAATTTACATTGCTAAAGAAAGGAGAGGAAGAGCAATCATCGACCACCATCAACTAGACGATCATTTATTCACCCTGCCACGGGGACCACCCCTAGAAGGCAACAACACATAGAATAATTACCGATGATACAGACCGACTACGGCAAAGAAAAAGTGATTGTCTAGTACTACTGACTTCCCACCAGAGGGAACCTTTGTTACATAGTGAGGATCAGACTTAAAGACTAGCTATCCAAGTCAGTGGTTTATAAGTATTTCGTAAACAGGCGTTTCTTTCCAATAGTGTAATTTTTGGTCAGTTAACTGGTGGTGCAATCGTACTCTTTGTCTGTCGCCATTGTGTTGGGTTAACACGCTGAAATTTGACAGAGATTAGAGAACTCTGTGAAAACACACATATATTAGAAAGTTCTTGATGTGCCTGCTTACCTGTATCTGCTGATATAGCAGAAGAGGGAAGATATCCTTCTTCACATTGTAGCAATGTTGGACAGGGCTCTTGGATTGGGTTGCGCCCGCGAAGGTGATAAGAACTGGCAATATGTTCTTACTATACTGGTAATGATACTTCTTTTGGTCGAGGTCATATATATATATATATATATATATATATATATATATACAGGGTGTAAATAGTTTGAGTGCATATATTTTAGGTGGAGGTAGTATACACCAAATTAATCAAAAAACTCTTATACCACTATGGTCAGTAGCCCTTAATAACCAAGAAAATCCCTAAAACATATTAAGTAAATTATTGTCAATCCGGCAACGTCGCTCGCGTTCGAAGCAGATTCACTCTTAGCGCGAATAATAAAGGGATGACTACACCGACAAAAAAAGTAAACACCTGTGTTTTTGTATTGACGGATGATATTGACCTTAGAATTAAATAAAAATGTATGAAATATTTTGTTGAAAATATTTACGTTTTTAATACAAGGTATTGCAATTAGAATTTGTATTTGGCGGTTTCTTTTATGCAATTATACAAAGTTGGGTAAATATGATATTCAACTCAAGAGATCTGTATACTATGTAGTTTTTTACCAGTTAAATTATTCGAAGAGTCATTATTACTGATTTAATTAATATTATTTATATTAGACAAGTAAATATGTAATCCTACTTACCGAATTTATTATAATGATAGAACTGAGTTGAAACAACGGATTATTCACAGCAAATGTTCAAAATGTCCACCATTACTATCGACACAAGCACGACACCGTTTAAGCCAATTTTCACGTATACGAGAAAAAATTCCTGGAATATTTCGGATTTCATCAGCAGCGTCAAAAATGCGTTGTCTAAGGTCATTCTCGTCAATAATTGGAGTCGTGCAAACTTTACTATTCATGTGTCCCCATAAGTAGAAATCTAAAGGATTGAGATCAGGTGATCTTGCTGGCCAACGTATATCTCCGTTTCGACCAATCCAACGACGGGGAAATGTTCTATTTAAGAAGTCGACAACTAGATGACTTGAGTGGGCAGGTGCTCCGTCATGTAAGTACCACATATTGGAACGTGTTTGTAGGTTCACTTCATCTAACAAATCTGGTAGCGTGTTGTTCAAAAAATAAAGGTAATTCTCACCTGTCAAACGTGCAGGCAGTATAAATGGCACAACCAAGTATTCACCAACTATTCCAGCCAACACGTTAACTGAGAATTGGTGTTGAAATACTGACTGGCGTATTTCGTGCGGATTTACCTCAGACCACGAATGCGTATTATGAAAATTTATTATACCATTCCTATTAAAACTTGCTTCATCTGTTGTTAACATATTGTTCACAAAATTAGGAAATTGTCGATGTTTTCTGAGGAACCAACGACAGAAATTGAGTCTTGGTTGAAAATCATCAATTGAAAGCCCTTGAACCCGCTGCATGTGATATGGATAGAGCATTTGTTCCAGTAATGTTCTATGAACAAAAGTGTGAGAAATTTGCAGCTCACTTCCAATACTCCGTGTGCTACGATATGGGTTGATGTCGATAAGGTCTAGTATTTGATCCTCAGCAGCTAAGATACGATTATGTCCCTGTGGTCCGCGATTGTTTATTTGTGGTATTACACTACCTGTTTCCAGAAGCCTCTGCGAAACAGCTACGAATATCCTAGCATTGGGCAGGCGTCTGTTTGGAAACCTTTCCCTGTATAACATTCTTGCTATTCTGCAATTACGTCTGCTTTCCCCATAAATTAAGAGCATGTCATGTCTTTCCCTAATTGTATAATCGGCCATTATTTATCACAAATAAATACTGTCGCACTATTCTTAATTTTCGAACTTACACACTAATCACAACCGATTTTATGTATTTAAAAAATATATTAAATGGAAAGCAAACCACGAAGTCTTCATCAAATAGATATAATTCAAAGCACTTTAACGTTTATTTATTCTTATTTACAAAAATCGATATCGCAAAAAACAATCGTAACTCTCAGTCGTCGTTAAAGTAAAATGCCACGTTGCCATATCTATTCGGAGAAACTTACACTAAATTATAAAAGCATATTTCGAGTTTAAATAATCAATTTTCATTTTTAATGTGGCTATTAAAGATGTCTAAGCTATTGAGTATTTACATATTTATATTTACCGACATTTTGAAATCGAAATTATTGTATTATTCACTGTAGCAAGGGCTACATAAACTCTAACTTTATGTATCCTTTTTGGCAAAACTATAGTTTATTTTAGAAAATGTTATAAAGCTTTTTGATTTGGTTTTGCCTGAAGTACTGTTCTTCAAAATCTTTGCACTCAAACCGTTTACACCCAATATATACTCACAGAGTATTCAGTTCAAGCGAGTCACCTTGAATATGTTGGTTATTTTCAAAACTATTGCAATAAGAAGGGGAATTTTTTTTAGGTTAATTAGCGCTTGCGCGCATTCAACATTAACAAGCCAATTCAATAATGACCTTGAGATTTGAGATAGGGAAAATAGGTGTTGTCGTATATCATTTGACAGCCCTTTTTACGGACTATACCGTCGTAATAAAAAATTTTTACTGCTATTCCTGTTCATGTATTAGAAAACTTAACGGACCTAGTAGTAAAACCGGATTATTAATTTAAAAGTTTTACTGCATGGAAAAGTATTAAAACGGAGTTCTTTCATAGTACGCTCTTAAACCATCCTGTTTCAATACCGCACCCTGTAATAACACACAATACAAGAAAAATATTAAATGTAAACATTCATTTATTTTACATTATTTTTTGCTGATATTTACAGCAAGTATGTTTATCAGTTCTGACCTTTATTCGATCATTTGAAGCATTGTACATTTATCTCTCAAGTTATTACTTTACTGATTTGTTGAAAATTCAAAAGATACTTATGGTATACACATTGCAAGAACGTGTTGAGCTGGTAAGTCTTTAGTACCAAAATCAAAATTGTGCTCGATCTACTGCAAGGGTTTTTAACCAACACAATCCCGCACGTAACGCTCATCATAAATACGTACTGGAGTTGATTTTAAAATATAATGAGAGGGGCTCAGTTGAATAAAAACAGAGGCCCCATTGGAATTGTAAATGATGAAGGGATAGCTGTGACTACATTTTGCTATTTCCAACTTATACCAAACACGTAGTCTGTCCAGCAAATCTCTGCAGCTTAAGGAGTTTTGCGAAATTATGACCCAGCGTATAATCGAAAACCCGAAATTCTTGTAAAATGTTTGCTTTTCGGATAAGTGCACTATTTCACTTGATGGGGAGGTTAACCAACATAGCTGTAGATTTTGGAGCGATACAAATCCTCATTTATTTCGAGAAGCTCATAGTCAACATCCGGTAAAACTAAACGTTTGAGCAGGGATTTTGGGAAATCATCTAATTGTTTATTCCTGGTAATTTAAATGGTGAAATTTATCACAATATATTGGAAAATGAAACTAATGCATTGAGAATAGAAAAATTAGAAAATGATCCTCTACTACATGAAGAGCAATTGCATTTCCAACAAGATGGAGCTCCTCCTCCCTAGGCCGCACCAGTTCGTAAATACCACGATTTGGAATCCCTGGTCGCTGGATTGGAAGAAGAAGTCCTATAGAATGGTCTGCCCAATCACCTGATCTGAACCCTTTGGATTTTTTTTGTGGGGACATGTTAAATCCAAAATTTTGATGACTCAGCCTGAGAATTTGGAGGAACTACGCCAACGAATTATAGGCTCGAGTTTGCAGCAACTATATAAAGAAAGCAGGCAGAGTAAGGCGTAGGCAGATACAAGGAGCAGAAAGATAGTTGAGAGAAAGCAGTGTTACGAAGAAGCTATTTTGAGCTGTCAATCAGATACATCAGTAGGTGCGGCAAAAGCCAGTCCACATCAAATAAACAAGTCAAGAGGATAAAGTGGTTGACGGTTTAAGACAAATTTAAAGTGTTTAAGGTAGTACAATTTTGTAGTTACATTAAACATTTTCATACGGCGTTCATAGCAGTTAAAATAGTGGAACTTACAAAAATGTTTTGATTCATTGGGAAATATACACATTTTGTTATCGGGTTTTGAGATTCAAAATTCAGTAATATTCATTTGAACTGTTACTAAAAAGAACCATTTGTTTAATCAGATCTTTTTAGATTAATTATTTGATTTTAGTTAAGTGTTGTTCGATATTTATAATTTTTATCTATTTTGATTTGCGTTTTTAAATGTCATATGGTTGTTTCATACATTTATAATACAAAAATATATTGAAAATTTGGTGTTATATTGATTGACAACAGTCGACTTGGATATTATAACTTTTTTTTAATAGATTTGAAGTTAATTTTTATTTTTTAGATAGTTTTCAACAACCATTACCATTTAATTAATTAATATATATATATATATATATATATATATATATATATATATTCGAAATTTCAAGGTAAAAGTATGTCTAAACAACGCGCAAAATATTGTCTTAATAAGAATTAATGATTGGTCCCGTACTTGAAAATACTTACAAAACACTCATCTATTACTCGTACGTCTAGTCTGAACAAGTGATTAGAATTTATCTTATAAGTCATATTGATTCGGATCACTAGTGAAAGAACGCTATATAATGTATATAATTGTCTTGAAGTACTTGAAAACATGTGTGGCGAAATCTTTCTAATTATGTCAAGATATTAAATGTTTATTTAAAGTTCAATGACTCTCTCTCATATGAGAAGTAACATTGGTAAATTTATAATCAAGAACGTATGTTAATTCCCAATACTATTTATTTACTTTAGTAACGCTGTTGTTTCTCATAGCTAATCAATTCATATTTCATATATCATTATTCGTACAATCTCCAATGTCCCTCCAAAATTCTTATGCTGTCAATCGAATTGTGTAATTCTCCTATAATGTGGAGAATTTTCATTTTTCGTCCACTATATACGAATAAAATTAATATTGCAAAATGTTAAACTATTTTCCATTGACCTATTGAAAGAATCATGTTGTTTCTCCTGATAAATGTTAAACTTAAAACAGCTTAGTTCATTTTAGTCTGTCACTGGCCTTTTCCAGATACACGTTAATTTGTTTTTCATAATTTATTTCTTTTCCAGAATTATGATTATACCACAATTATTTGCTTCCCTATGTACTGTCTTTTCATTATCATTTAAGCAATGAATTTTATTAGATACACAAACCGGGGACGCCAAATTCTTCTGTCATTTATGTCAACCGCCAGAGAAGAGGGACGCCCCATCAAGTTTCTGCCCCGATTCGGAAAAGTCATCCATCTGGAGCTGTCAGTTTCTTCTGAGTTGTTGCCAAAGAGGTTAATACTGTAGAGCACGTGAAGTAGCGAATTTCATGTAATATCAATAGAAAGAGAGAGAGAATAAGCGTGTCGTTCCTGATTGGTCAGTGTCAGTGGTGACGCGTACTATTGGTAGGGTAGAGACATAGCAAGCGCTCCCTGATATTTTCTTTCTCTTTCTATTGTTATTACACTGCCACTTACAGTAACGCCCATACCTAATTCACTCTACGTATTAAGCTCTTTGGTTGTTGCAGGTCACACTTTTCTCATTGGTTAGTAACTTGTCTATTGCTTGGTTAGATTTCGAATTTGCTCCAGTACCATATATTTTGTACCTTTTTTAAACATTATTAAAATATTTTGTTTGTGTTTTCTTACTGTGTTGTAACAACACAAACTAGAAATTGATATATGCTTCTAATAAACAAACCAGAAAGCAAAGTAACGACTTATGGCGTTTGACAGTGAATTTATACACCCTTCATTTCGTTCATTTAAGCAAATCAGTTGCTTGAACTGCCAACATCAAATTGATTAATTATGGATCTGATAGGTCGTTTAATTATATAGAGTATTGACAGAATTAGATAGTCCACTGAGGAATACTTGTACAAATACTGCTTATGACATGCCAGAGGTTAGCCAAGTTTGATTGTGGACATAGCAAAGATATACCATATCTAGAAAACATGTTCAATGGGGAGGAATCAGGTGAGTTATTTATACACTCGTTTAATTATATAAAACATTGATAGAATTAGATAGACCATATCATATTGTAATGTTTTTATTTTCACACTCGGGTTCTGTTCAGTTTTCGGATTTATTTAAAAACGCAGTCCAACTAACTCTAATTTATTTCCACTACTATAACACAATTTATATTCACAGAACTATTTACAATTTATCTCTACTTAACTATACGGCCGTCGAATACTGAAGGAATTGCTATTGCCAGCTGTCCGTATTTATATATTTCTTCTCGGAATTCTCCAGAACGTCAAAGAGCCGCCGAGACCAGGCTAGATTCTTCAAGAAATGCATCAAAGATAAGCCGCCGACCTCGATGCGCCAGCCGAACCCTATTTCGAATTCCCCGAAATATCGGAGGAATATCCCTTCCACGAATTGTCGGATGAATTCTCGTCACATAGCCCCCTCCTTATGACCATTTCATCTCGGAATGTCCCAGAATCCTTTCTAGTGTAACGATATTTGCAAGTCTCTCCATTTCGACAACGGAAAATTTGGTGAAAGTAACAGTCAACGGTCTTCGAATATGGGCTGCGAATATTGAGACAGCATACAAGGATGCCGATGCCACTGAATCGAAAGATTGTTTCCATCATACTTCTCACCACCCTCCAATTCAGTCCATCCAACTTGCAGGCTATCTTTGGGACAGTCAACTTGATCAGGTTCTTCTCCATTATAATGGTACTCAACTCTACCAGAGACTTCAAATGATTACTATTTGTTGGCCTCTCCTGCGAGAACGTTTTCGTTACCAAATAGAAGATGTCTCTGGCACCCACTGGTTGTTTATCTTCGAGATTACGCACATTCCCTACTACTGGATCTTGCTCCCTTAGCGTCTGGAACTAGCCGTACTTCTTGGCAAACACCTTTGGATCTCCGGAGATCTCGAGCCGCATAATAAGCCGGGGCATATTCTATGGGCACCTCAAACAGGTCTCGGGTTTCCTCTCACGTCACGTCACGTTGTCTTGCACTTTCTACCCATCAGAGTACAGTTCCATGAACTGTTCGAATGTCATCTTGTCATCAGATGGTTAAGTGCTGCGGACTTGAGCTTGGACCACTTCGCTGTCATGACTTCCGTCATAAGGGGCTAACCTGTTGAAATGTACCACCTTTGGTTTTCCTAGAAGTAGCTTCCTTATTCTGTAGACAACATCGTTGATTTTCTTTACAATTTGGTACGGCCCCTCCCAAGATCTCTGTAGCTTGGGCGAATATCCACGACGACAAAGCGGAACCAAACAAGATCATCAGCTTGGAATTCCCCGCCCTCGGCTCTGATGTCATAGGCTTCCAGCATTCGGGCACAGCCATTCTCGATATTTAACCGGACTCGTTGGTGGATGTCGTTCATCTTCTGCCGTAACTGACTGACATAGTCCTCACCTGCGATCTCTTCTCAAGGGGGACATCCAAACTTCAAATCGCATGGTAGTCATAATTCTCGTCCCATAATAACACTTGCCGGGGTCTGACCCGTGAACTCGTGCACAAACGAACGATATGCCATTAGAAACAAGTAAAAATACTGGTTCCAGTCTCTTTGGGACTACCTTCGACAAATGGCGGTTAATAGTCCTATTCATCCGTTCTACCATCCCATCGGACTGCGGATGTAATGCTGTCGTCCGTATTTTATTGATCTTCAGAAGTTTGCAGACATCTTGGATAAGAGGCATGGTCTCCTCGATAGTCTCGAAGTCGAATTCTTGCAATCGCTCAATCCACATGGCCACTTGTCCTTCGGGATTTTTAAACTGCAGGAGCCACTTCAGTGCTGTGTGATCAGTCCTCAGGAGGAACTTTTTACCATAAAGGTACTTGTAGAAATGTTCCACCCCCTTTACCACAGCCAAAAGTTCCCTGCGAGTAACGCAATAATTCGGTTCTGGCTTGATGGCTACAGGACGACAATGGTCCGTTTACATTGGCCTTCTTTAGTTTCCCCGACAAGGAAGTCGGTACTCCGTTGCTCTCCTTGCAACGACTCTGGATATGTCCTACCTTAGGACACTTCCGACATCTCATTAGTCGTTGTTTCGTAAGGACTTCCTCTACTACCTTTCTTACAAAGGCTTCCCCATTTCCGCCATCTTCTGAATCTCCGTCACTGTTTCGGACTCTGGCTTGACCTCTGCAGGTATTTTTCGCAGACTCGAATTCTAAAGCTCGAGCCAGTGCATCCACTAATTGAGTCGGTCGAGCTAGGGTCAATGCTTGTCTGGCTTCGTGGTCCCGAAGTCATCCAAAAAGGCTTGCACTGCTAACTTTTCTTTTACATTTCCGGTGTTGGTGGATAGGCAGGGCGAACCAGCTTCAAACTCTTGTAGAGAAATATCGGAGGAATGTCCCCTCCACGAATTATCGGATAAATTCTCGTCACAATATTGAGAAATACTCGTCCAAATCCTGCTCAGGGCATGCCAGAGGTCATCCAAGTTTGATAGTGGACGTAGCAATAGATTAAGATTTACCACATCCCCTACGTGTTCAATTGGCTATTCCATACCTACATACTTACAAAGATATGCATCGAAACACCTGTTTTTTACCGACTTTCATAAAGGAGGAGGTTATTTAACCGACTTCCTAAAAGGAGGAGGTTATCAATTCGTCGCGTATTTTTTTTCGTTTTTTTTTTTGTATGTATGTTACCCGATTTCTTCTCCTGTGGTGCACCGTTTTGAATGAATATGGTCTTGTTTAATAGAGTCTATATCCGGATTGGTGAAACTTCAAATTTTGGAAAAGAATTCTATTGGTAAATTGATAAAATTTGTGAATGAACACATGCGTGCATGGAAATCGACCAATATCCGTAATGTTTTAGTCGATTTTTCGATAACTCCTTATGGATGTGTGTAGTTTTTTAACGTTTAATCTATTAAGGAAGATCCTTAGGTGATCTCATATGCTTTTCTGCGACGTGCAACTTGCAGTTGTGCAGAAAATCGCCTAAAATTCCAAAATTCTTATCAAAAATCTTATCGAAACAGACATTTCCTCATAAATATTTTAATTCTAACGTATTAGTGCGGTAATTTTAGGCACTGGAAGTTTTAATTGCGAATTTGAAAATTTTCTATGTACATCTCAAGCATATAGGTAGTAAAGCATAGTATTTTCGGCTCCTTAAATCAATGAGTACCAAGCTCGTTTTGTTTGTATACCAGGCAAATACCTATTTAAAGGCAAATTTTTCCATTTTGCGAAGACGGTGCTTTTGGTTTACACATTTTCCCTAATAGAAAATTCAGTTACAACACATGTCAAACTTTAAACTGCTATTTGGTACGTTTATAGACAGGGTGTTTAGTTATAGCAAACAAAATCACAAAGTAAAGTGATAGAAGGAGTTGCATTTATATGAAGATTGAAATATAGGACGGACTAGAATGATAGTGGTCCGTAGGCAGCCGTATATACAGGATGGTTAAAATATAGGGTGGACTGGACGTTTGGTGGTATAAAAATGTTGGAAAAAATGCGAAATTAAAATTATATAAGGTGATTAAAAAACTGTTATATGATGTGGACATAAGCAAATCATATACAGGATGGTTGAATTATATTTATACAGTGTGATTAAAAAAATATTTCTTTTATAGCCCATAAGAAGTTGTGGAGAGGAATTAATGTTACACAGGACGATAATGTAAAATGTAAAAAATGAACTAATTTATGGGCTAGCCCACAAGGAGTTATTACTATGGTTGAAATATAGGACGGATTTGACTCCGTAAATATGGGATGGATTCTACTCCGTCCTATAGTTTACCGATGGCAGCTAACAAATTTGGCAGTCGTATGTACAGGATGGTTGGTACATAGGTTGGAGTGGAATTATCTATAGTTATACAGGGTTGTCAAAAAAGTTGAAAAAAGGTTACATGGCGTAGTTCATAAGGCATAAATATATTTTGGCTTATTAAGTCCACGCGTACTAGTAAATTTTGTTCGTAAAGATTTACCTGTGAATTTAAATGAGAAAGTATCATTGTGTAATGTTGAGGCTTTCGATGTTACCTGGTTCTGTCTATTAAGGTTATACATACAAAATAAAAAATAAAGAATGAAAACTACCTAAGTTCAAAAATACTAAAAAGTTGAAAATAAAACATTTTTAAAAAAATATAACCGACTCCTACCTATAACTAAAAAGCTAAAAATAATTATAACAAAATACAACTGTAGCAAATAAATAACACATTCAATGTTGTTAGGAAGTAAAAAATGTAAACATTAAAAGGTGCTCATTCTGTACAAATTAATTACCTACCAATCTAGTATATTTTTGAAGTCGGTGCCAAGCAACAATCAAGTTTGATGAATTAGTAGATAAGTACGCAATGAAGGATTTTAGATTAGCTTGGCACCGGCTTCAAAATATACTAGATTGGTAGGTAATTAATTTGTATAGAATGAGCACCTTTTAATTTTTACATTTTCTACTTCCTGGGTAGGTACCTAAACAACATTGGATGTGTTATTTATTTGCTACAGTTGTATTTTGTTATATTTATTTTTAGCTTTTTAGTTATAGGTAGAAGTCGGTTATGTATTTTTTTTAAATGTTTTATGTTGAACTATTATTTGTAACAAATAGTGTATAGCGATGCTTAAGAAGCAAGGTTTATCTGGCCCGATGAGGGCTGTCTAGATGTAATTCCCGATGTTGGTCCACCAAAGACTAGGAGAAGACAACTCTAAACAGAAATTCGCAAGTCCTCCAAATTGAGGATGGAGTGACGGGCTAACAACCATAATCGGAAAAACCCAGATAGTTTTCCATGCAAACGCACTACGTCAGAATCGGGTCTGTCAAAACTGAAAACGACATAAGCAAAGGAAACGACTAATAATGTTTCGAGGAAAGGTCGAATGTACGGACGAGAGTCAAAAAACATACTGTAAATATATGTGTTCTGACTGCACGCTCTCATTCATATATAGAAGAAGAATAGGCAATAATTCAAAGAGCATGCTTCCTACCTGGAAATATTAAAATATTTCGGTATATGAGATATGTTTTCAGAAAGGAACCGAATAGTCAAAAAGATTTAAGCAATAGAAAATTATGAAGGCCGAACCGCAATTAATCAAGTCAATTCTCTCTCGTGGAGCAAAGGAATACAACGTGAGGTGACGAAATATATTGTTATACATTTTCTGTGGGTTCAAAACAATGTTTAAAATGAAAATAATCCACACCAAATGTTCAGAATCAATAACACAGTACTTTTATTAGACTTTTGTTTGTTCGGTATTTGTTACAGTATTAGTAATGTCTACTTAAACCGAACAATATAAATAAATAAACGAAATGACTGCAGACTGTTGAACAGGATGCGATGAGGAGACTTATTAAAAAAGAGTTAATCGACAGAATAGAAAGAAAAAAGCACTTGAAAGCAATGCCAGAAAAAGGGGAACGCTAAAAGAGACTGGGAAACAATAATTTTATAAGGTAATGGGATTGAAACCTTAATTATGGAACTCATTGTCTCTTCGGCTTGGACTATGAGACAATTACAAACATACTTGCGTTACCCACAATTATAATTGAGGTTGATATGATTGTGTTTTATAGTTCCTATAATATTTAACCAATCCAGAGAGCTGACAGTTTAAAATTTACAGGCCCTATGAGCTTGACATAAACTTATGATGTTTTTTGTATTACCAAATGAAAACCTCATCAACATTTTGTCTAGATAGTAGAATTGCTTTTCGTGTTCACACTAATTGAGATAACAGAAACATTTTGTATATCTTTTTTTAATTTTAATTTCTCTTTTCAGTAAGTTGAAATTTTACAAAAGTATTCATTACTTATATGCCATTATAATATTTGCCTTTTTAGATTTTACAGACTTTTCCAGACGCGACCTGTCATCAATTGCACCACCAGGATACAAATTTAAAAGTTAACTAAACCATGCAAAGCCTCTCAAAACTCTACAGAATTTTGGGTGTACTTTTCGCCTATTCGCACATATCGTTAATAACTGTGCCACCCAGTAATCGATGGAAAAATGTCGATGTCCCGGCAGAGTAACGTCATACCTCTTCAGTTTATATATAAGATAGGTTTATTTCAGTGTAAGAACCCAAAAATCTGAAGATTTGAAATTCAACCTTTGACACAACTAACCTACCCAAATTCCCAAAATTCTTAAATTTATCAATTTAATACTTAATAATGACACCGAAATCTAAAAAAAATTTAGTCTGCATGGCATAAAGCAATGTACCAAACTTCTCTTCGGTGCATTGAAAATGGAAGCAAAAATTTTTCGTTATTGGGTATTCCTCTGAACCCACAATCAGGTGGGATCGTGCAAATCTTTAGAAGGATCATGAAACAGCACCTATCCAAAGTCATTCACAAAATCAACGAGATAGTGATAGGCATAGACTTATGTTCCTTCCATCCTTACCGTAAGAATAATAACAAGGGATGGAAACCAGCCAATGTACTGTTTGGGAAAGGACTACGGTTCCCATGAGACTTAGTTTTCGAAACCAAGGTATGGGAGATTAGAAAAATGATAGGGTTAATTGTAGGCAAACACTGACAAATAATGAGTGTTACTAATAAGTTTAAGTATAGCGACCTCCATTCCGTTAAGACTTGGTTCGTTTAAAATCTCTTGCCAATGTCTTTAAAAAATTTACAACAACACCTGATTTAATATTAGCCTAGATACTATTTATACCGTTTAAATTTCATTCCTATTTAGAACGAATTCAAACAAGGTAATTTTGCTATTAAGGGTCTTGCATCTTCCCCTGTATACTATTGTGACTACCTCTTTAAATTTCGACGTAAAATTAGATGTTGAGCTGCGTCTATCGAATCTGCACTTACTTCTTGATATGAGAAAAGCCATTATCCAGAAGGTTTGCTGCAGATCCTACCATGAAACAATGATATCGTTGGAGAATTCGATCCTTCTGCTACCAGTTGATTTTAATATATAATCCTTTCTGATAAAAAACGTTGAAGAAGATAAGAATTTTTGCAAATATTTGTTGTTTGCAAAAAGATGTCAAAACTAGTTTCAAACACCAGATGACACACCTTCATAAAAGCCAGCAGTATGTTAAAACTATTTGGCTTCCGCAATTTCAGCTTTGGACAACCAGATACTTGAAAATCGTTTTTACAGAATTTTTCTCAGATTCAGTTCAACTACTTTATACACCAGTTCATATAACAATAACCTACAGGGCGGATCCAGAGTCGAGCTTCAGATGGGGCGATCAATTACGTCAGGGGGGGGGGGGGCGATGTCATACATCGTACAAAATTTATCTAAGTGGGGGGAGGTTTCTATAGAGTCTCCAAAAAAATAGTATTTCATTCAAAACATTGTATCTCATGGTTTGCCACATTAAAATTAGTAGATTTTCCCTTTAAACTGAAATGGCTTGTAGATGGAAGAATTTTTATTGAAGCTTTCGGGTGGGGGACAAATTTTTACGAATACTTCATTGTTGTTGTTACACTATTATATCAGGAACATTTTGACCAAATTAGTCAATATACGCTTTTCATTAAATGTAAGTATATACTATAAATTTATTTCAGACTTTTTTCCAGTTGGCCTAGAATATTTCGTGTAGCAGTGTGTAATAACACTTTAAGTGTGACTTGCCTGCGCACATTTAAAACACCATTTGATAAAAACGTGCTTCAACATTTCTTAAAATAATTTCTTAATTACATATTTATTAACTGTTACAATCGTTTAGTTAGATAATATTTTTAGTATACATATAATTAAGCGAATGTTTGTAAAATGGTAACACCAACTTAATTTATGTATTGATAATAATAAATATTAAAATTTAAACAGGCAATATCACAATTCGATCATTTTAGGAAATATATTGTTACATTCGAGGCAGTCATCCTTAAGTTTCTTTTAGACTTCAGGGTGTCTATTATAAACGAATACAAACTAAAAATATACAGGGCTTTCATTTCAAAACTAGCCACTCAAAATAACTTTTAAAATATTTTTAAAAGAAAAAAACAAAATAACACGTTAATATAGGTTAACGGGGCACATTTTACACGTATCGGTCACCCTGCAGTTTCAACCCTAAGAGGGGGAGAATATCACTTCTACAAGTTTAAATACAATATATATCAGGTGATACCTCTTTTTAGGTCGCTTTTTGCCAATCTTTTGACACATCAGTTTTAAAAATCAAATTATTTTTTACAGAGAAGTAACCTAGAAACCGTAAAAAATTAAAAAGTTTGAATTGTAATTGAAATAAAAAAGAGTATTAATACCGAGCTAAACAAGCCAGAAAAAATCGTAGAATGTGTTTGCGAAAGATATTTGCGACTGTAAATGTAAACAATTTATTATTAGTAGTGGTTTCGTTGTATACTGACCATCAAATTTCGACAATGGTTTATTCTTTGTAAGAAAAAATTGAAATAATATTTATTTATGGGGAAGCACAACTGCTCATGTTTTTCATCAGAGACAACCCGATAAAAAAAAATTGGGCATCAATATCTGTTGAATTTAGTTCACCAATTTCAAGAAACTGGAAGTGTGTGCAATAAAATTGTTAAGAATCATAGTTTTTTAATTATTTTTATGTTTCTTTGGGGAATAACACCACAATAGAAATAAAACTACGTATATTGCAGGAATACCAAACGTTTCAAAGTCTATTCTGACTTCGTTGTCAATGGCTTTATATTTATTGATGTAATTGCAAAATGAAAATTTGATTTATGACATTTAAAATTGACATTAGAAAATTTGTTGTTTTTAGATATACAGGTAGCACAAAAAATTCTAAAGATCATGAATTATAGTTAACCAGCTTTCAAATTAGAAGAATTTGAAAGAGTTGTCTTTAGAATTTATAAGTGGCGTTCCTAGGTACGACTTTGTTAAAAGATAGCGCATTCGCCAAAAATGCGATCAAAGAATTCTATTGTTTCAGTGATCCCATTAACGTCATAAGGGAAAACCTAGGAAAAACCTTATGAACTATCCCGATATTGGGTTGTACTATTAATAATTTCTTCCTTAATTGCCGGTAACCAGATACGATTAAATTCTACAGAAGTAGAAGCGATACAATCGTCTTCATTCAAAAGAATTAAGGCAGACTCTTTTATTTTTCGTTTTGTGTTATGTTGTTCTTTGTGAAGTATGGTTGAATTGTCAAATTGTATTTTATGGCCTAGGTCCCAAGCATGTTCACAAATTTTTGATTTTTCAAATTGTCGTTTCGTTATGTAATTCTTGTGTTCATTTATTCGTACGTTTAATGGTCTCGATGTTTCTCCAATATAAAATTTATTGCATTCGCAAGGAATCTTATATATGCAGTTTTTTAACTGAAGCTGCACAGGTCATTTTGCCAATGAACCTCAAACATCGGTACCAAAAGTCTCCAGGTTAACAAATATTTCCGTCGGCTCTAGGCATTAAAGATTACGCCTAAACAATTTTTATCCCTACAAAATACAGCTTTTACAGCTTGCTGAGGATGATTATGACACAAGGTTAGAATTTTGCGAATTAATGAGTCAAAGGACAAATGAAGATATTAATTTTGTTAAAAATATTTGTTTTTCTGACGAAGCAGGATTTTTTTAACGGATTTGTGAATAAACATAATTGTAGATACTGAGACAATACCAATCCACAAGTTTTTCGGAAAGAGCACAACCAACATCCTCAGAAAATCAAAGTATGAACCGCAATTTTCCGAAAATAAATTTATTGGTCCTTTATTCGTGGAAGAAAATTTAACTGGGGAATTGTATTTGGACTTATTAGAAAATGTGATAAATCCTCTTATAACCAAATCATTAGGAAACCAAATGGATCAAGATGGAACTTTGTTGCTAGACAAAGAAAACCTATTTTTTCAACAGGATGGAGAACATCCACATTTTGCCTTGCCTGTCCGAAATTGGCTTCATCAGACATTTCCAGATAAATGGATTGAAAGAAAGGGCGCTATAGAATGGCCTGCAAGATCACCCAACCTAGCGCACCCTGACTTTTTATGGGGACATGTAGTGTATAAAACTCAACCTCGCGAAATTCCTGAACTTAGATCTAGAATAATGGAGGAGACGCTTCAAAAAGTGTAAGTATATCCAGGTTGTGAAAATCTGAATCCGTGCACTACGAATTTCGTAACTAATTTGCCCGTAAAAAAATATTTTGCAATTGCTACCAAATCCGAAATAATGGATGAAAACTTGAGCTTGAATGGCAGGATAAAGTAAATAACTTTATCATGTGCAAGTGTCAAAGCGATTTTTTTATCATGACACTATTTTAGAGCGTTTTTATCCGACTTCAAAAAAAGGAGGTTCTCAATTCGTCTGTATCTTTGTTTTATGTTTGTTCAGCAATTACTCGCAAACGGCTCGAAGAATTTCGATCGTTTATAGTGGATCCTGTTCGGGAGGATCCCGAAGTGATCCCATGTTCTTTTCAATAATATAGCTTGTACCGTTTTTTAGAAAATGTGGAAAAACTTTTTTAACGACTTTCTTATGCAGTAAGCTTTCGTGTAGTTATGGGTATTAAAAATATGGAAATGTTGCTGTTCGGAACGTGGGATATATTAAATTGAAAAGAAATTGGATTGGTTCCAGGGGTTCCCGAAGAGCTCCCATATAATTTTTACAATAACATAGCTTGTACCATTTTTTAGAAAATCGGAAAAAACTTTAACCAATTTTCTTATAAAGTAATTTTTGGTGGAGTTGCTGGTATTAAAAATATGAAAATGTTTCTGTTCGAACCTTGGGGTATACTAAATTGAAAAGAAATTGGATTAGTGCTCAATAACAGCTTGTACCGTTTTTTAGAAAATCGGGAAAAACTTTTTACAGACTTTCTGATATAGTAAGCTTTGGTGGAGGCGCTGTTATTAAAATATGAAAATTTTTCTTTTGGGAACTTGAAGTATAATAAATTGAAAAGTAATTGGATCAATTAAAATAAATATCAGTTAATCAACGTCAAGGAGAAGATTTTCAAATCAAAAGTGTTTGAAACATATATCATCAATCAAACGATTTTTTTATAATAATTTAAAGAGAAAAAGTTTGAATGGTCTAAAATGTATACTGTAATCATTCCATGTCACTTTTTTAACTGTAGACAAGGTTTGTCAACAAATAAGAATTTTCCTTAAAAGTGAAGTTCCTTTATTTTTGTTAATATCTAAAATTATTTTCAAATAGAAGTAAGTAGAATTAAAAACTGCATCTAATTATGACATTGCATTAAAAAAATGTATTTATGTAACTTTTCCAACAATATACTAGCCTTCAAAAAATATATAAATTTTATTTAAAAGTTAGTTTTTTATAATGTCTCAAATTGTAATGAAACTAGAATTGAGAACTGCATCCAATTATGCTGTATCACTAAAAATAATCAACTTGAAGATGGTGGTTATCAGTTTTTCTATATATACAGTGTGATACATACGGAAAAGGTTCGTATGAAAATTATTTAGAGAAAAAGTTATTCTAGTTATTTTTCATAAAAAGATTTCCATGGTCAGAACCGTTTACTGTAATGACTACATGTCACTTGTATACGAAGTTTAACAGCAAATATTAATTTTTCTTAAAAGTAAAATTCCTTTATTTTTGATAATATCTAAAATTATTATCAAACAGGAGAAATTACAATGCATCTAATTATGCCACGTGAACAAATATTGTATAATAAATATTCATCACTTTTGCAAATTGTAGGTTTGACAAAGAATATAAATTTTGTTTAAGTTAGCTACCTTTATGTTTAATAATAACAAAAGTTGTTATAAAGCAAAGTTTATTAGAATTGAAAACTGCGTCCTATTATGCTATGTCGCTTGAAACTGTATAATGATTTATTATAAGATTCCGCGGAGAAGAGACTGTTAAATGAATTTCAATATAATTAACAGACTTGAAAAATGACTATTTTATAATGATTAATACTGAACAGACCAAATTGTCTTCTAAAACAATATCAAAAAGTTTGGATTCTCCATCTCCTAATGGGGTTGCAGGACTCATATGCAAAATTCTCTTAATACATATACATATTTAGAAAATAAGTTATTATTTTGAACAGTAAAACTAATAAATGAGGCTTAAAAGTAAAATACCTTATTTTAGGCAATATCAAAAACGTTAATTAAATTTCCAAACTGCATCCAATTAAGCCATTACATCACGAAAAATTGTAAAATAAATAAATTTAAAAAACGAAAACAGACTACAAAAAATGTACTTCGCAACTTCGCTATTCAACTTGACACCGACTTCAGAAAAAGTATTTAATTGTTGTTTTTTTTTATGTATATATTTATTTCACTAATAAACATACAAACAACTTTAAATTATCACATCTCACTTATTTTTGAAGCGAAATCTTCTTAACGGAGGCCGCCACTTACACATAAGAAAATTGATGAGCATGGTAATAATACAAAAATTAAATTACATTTGTTTCGACACTTCGTTCCGACTGACACCTTCGTTTATAGACAATAATATAACTAATAACAAAAAAAAACAAATATAACATCCGACTAATATACAATATCTCCACACAATTTACTATTCGTTCTAATAAACATTACTCTGTTTGCAATATTTCAAATTAGAGATTTGACATACGTCGGAACATCACAAAAAAGGGTAAGTTTATAAATGGTAGCGATAAGACAAATATGACCAACAAGAACTCCTCAAGGTTAAGTATATATATGGTAGAGGCAAGGATGGCCAACTTATATTGGGACTGAACTGAAAAGTGCCCAGCTGAAAGAACTAATTAATTGCTAAATATAAAATAATATTAATTTTATGTCACCGGTTTTGTCTTTTTTCAATCAAGGTATATTATATATATATATATATATATATATATATATATATATATATATATATAAACTTTAACAATTTGAGTAGTTAAATAAATGGGATAATGTAAATAAAATGCATACATATATAAAAAAAGGAAATTGCAGGAATCAAAATTGTAAAAATGAAGTGACAAGTATTTGTAAATAAATAAGGAATCATATTATAAGATAGAGATAAATTAAAAATATAATCAATGTAAAAATGTTTCAAAAGCAAATTGTTGCAAGGATAAAAATACCTTCATAAAGAAATATATGCAAAAACTCATAATAAGGTCAAACATCAAAAGGTTAAATTCAGTTGTAAAAATCATAGTAGAATTTGTAGAACATGTATAGATCACATATTAGGCCATGATAACACCGAATAAAACATATTAAAGATCAAAATCAAATTTTAAATACATAAATTCTTTTTTTTATTTGATTTTTGACGTCAAAAATCAAATAATAAACATTGTCAAATATTTAAATTTACATCTTGGAATTGTACCTTTTTAATCCGTAGTTTCTTAGCCATTGACAACGGGGTCTGATCTAGACCCCGAAACGTTTGGAATATACAGCAAATTCCTTTAAAGTGTGTTGTTATTTCCCAATAAACACTTAGACATTGAAAAAGATGCCACAAGTATCCTTCAGAAAACAATTTGGAAATTTGATTATCAGTAATTTAAAATTTTAAAAAATTTTAAGAAGTGTAAGTGAACCTGAAGAGAGAGATAAATCATTGTAAGATAAAAAAAGATAAGTTTAAAATTTATTTATTTATTTAACTTTTGAAGATTTGAACCCAAGAAAAAAAAGACCCTGAAAAATAAAAATTATAAATTATTATAAAATTTTAAAATTCAAATAACAGACTAATATAAATTTGGCGACCAAACGTTGAGGTTAAAAAAAAATTGGTCAACCATTATATATATATATATATATATATATATATATATATATATATATATATATATATATGTTAAATATTTATTGGATTATACTGTATAACAATAGATATTTTGAAGAATAGTAAGTAATAGTAATGGAAATGCTGTGATCTTTAATAAATACTTACGAAAATAATGTTCCCATAATTTAATCTGTTTATATATTTTGCATTTTATCAATTCTAATGTCTCTTTTATATGTTGAACTTTTTAAAGTTTTCATAATATTTTTCTTTGTTTATTGTGTTGCTTCTCATACGAAATAAATAAAGATGGAAACAGAAAAGACGAAATAAGAGAATTGATAATTAAGGACGAAATATTATCCAATTATTAAACTCTGTTGTTAGTCAAAAACATAACAAGGAAGACGAACAAGCGCATCTATGAGGGGGTAAAAAGTTTCGGAATTACAAAACGATAGATGGGCCAAGAAAATATTAAAATGAATATCGCTGGAAAGGAGGGACTTAGAAGAAGCCCAAACTTCAATAAAGTTATATAAAAACACATGCCTCGAGAGAAAACTTTGAAGAAGGAGAGACAGAGAGCTGTAATAATCCGTTATATGTATAAAAAATAACGACTCTACCGAAATTTGGATCTTATTTGTGAGTTGAAAAAACGCTGTACAGCAGGGAAAAAATATAAAAAACCTGTTTTTACATTTGTACATGATATACAGATATTCAACCTTTATATGCACAAACTAAATGAAGCATTACATATATTATTTCAGATTTGGGACCTCTTGGAATTTTCAGTTTTTTTTTAACACAAATTAATTGTTGCTCTCGTCGAGAGGGTACTTTAAAAAATGTTTCAATTTTTGAGAAACCTTTTTTTCTACAACATATAAGAAAGCGATTATAAAAAAACGAAAAAAGATATATTTTTAACATTTATTTGTTTATTTTGATTATTCATATCCGTTTTCTCCCGACTTATCAATTTCTGAAATAGAGATAAGATAAATAAGAAACAAAGTGTAGTAGGGCAATTTGTAGAAATTGCCCGGAACACTAATTCTTATAGAAAAATCTCTCACAGGATTAACTGAAAAAAGCAGGTCTACGGATTTGTAAACTAGTTTCCTGTGTAATATTTGTTATATAATATTAAGGCGTCCATCGTTTTTTATATATAATTTTTACACCGAAAATAAATGTCTTTATTCGCAAAAAAATAACTCATAATGCGTTCGACTTCCAAATATTTACATCAACAGCGTTTACTAATACCAAACACATGATCACTGCTATGCCATCAATATAACATCCCTTCTCCCATCGTCTTTTATGCGTATTGTGGTTCTAGATAATTTCTCCTCTGTCTGCTTCTGGTAGGCTAACGTATATAATTCCGGAATAGATTTGAAATCGTTTTTATCATCATCGTATTTTCGGGAATCCCTTGTTTCTGTCGGCATTGTTTATTTTAAGGGTTTCTAATATTTATTCGCAAGATTAGTTTTTATTAAAGATGATCTTTCGATTAAGCAATATTTAGCTGAAACACTTTGGAAATAGTGGATTCGCTTGACTTTTCGTCATTGTTAAGTTTATTTAACAATTGTGAATGTTTCGTTATTGACTAGCTGGAGGATCTGATGGTAAGTTATGTCTGTCGCTATAGAAGGTGTCCTAATTTCTTCATTGTTTAACAATATACAAACATTTTCTTTGAATTTGCATTTCTCAGTGTGGTCTTCTTTAAGTAAAATATTGGTCTTGTCAGTTAGTCCACGGTTTGCCAATCTTGATCTGCCTATTTGTCTCCTCGAGATGTTATATTGATTGGTGTTTGTTTTTCCGTACTTGAATGGCCCTGATATTTCACCGGTGTACGTGTACTCCGTACACAATGTACACTCAATTCTTGAAACTTTTAGTAAGATGTTTAGGTTTTGTCTTTGTTAAATTCGATCTCATTGTATTGTGTCTGGTTAAGGTATGTCGACGACACCTACATTATTTGGCGACCTGGAGAGAGAGAACTACAGGCATTTTTGAGCATTTAAACCATTCATTGATGTGAAGTGCCAAATGAGTAGGACCGGAATCGAAACCACGGTGTACAGGAAAGCTACACATACAGGGTTATACCTACACTACAACTCTAACCACCCATCAAGAAGGAAAACTAGCATCATCAAATCACTAGTCCATAGCCCCAAAAATATTTGCAGCACACCAAAGGCTCGCAAAAAAGAACAAATGAATCTTAAAGAAGACCTTTTGACGAATGGATACCCGGAAACCAACATTAACAAGCTATTTGAAGAATTGCTCTCTACATTGCGAAGACTGGAAACCAGAGTTAAGGAGCACGGCATAGTTACTCAAAGGAGGAGCTAACATAATCTGGATTAGCTAATCACGTATGGACCTAAACCATAACATCAACTGGAACCAGGCAAGGGTATATCACAAGCAAGAGCACACATAAATACAACGGATAATCTGAATCTCCCATCATTCACCTGACGATAACAGATCCAAAGCTATTGAAACGTTGTGTCAAGACGATGGAAGTCCAAGGAAACTTCGAGGAACTAGTTACATTTTCTACCAGCTAGTGCACTTATAATTAAGTTTATTTTTTATACTCTCTTCCTCAACAAATGCAGCACCGTTTATAACTGCTAGTGCCAATTTTTGTAATATTCCCTTTTATGAGAGAAATAATGAAATTCTAATGATAATTGTTAACACTAGAAATCAATTAATTAATCAAACAAAGAGTAAAGGCAGTTAAAAAACAGATCAAACGAGTAAAATTACTCACAGTTTACAGAATATATGTAAAAAGGACATTAGTTGTCCTTATTTTTTCAAAAAGTTAATATACAGACAATATGTTCACAACAGATTGATAAGACCTAGCTTAACACTCACTATGCCTCACCATCGGACCGCACTGTTCCAGCGAAGTTTTACCTACAATGCGGTGAAACTATTTAATAAAAATTACGCCTATGTTTCATTGCCAGTATCTTCATTTTGTAAAGTAATTAAAATGCAACTATTGTTAGGATACTAAAAACAGATTTTATAAGCTTTTTGTGATTTGTCTATTTAATGTTTCTTTCTGTGATATGTCTTAGTGTTATAAGTTTCCTACAAGGTTCAGAGTAGCTTTAAGCTAATCTTCGCCTTGTAGGGGCAAAGCTTTATTTTCTATTTTGTTTTCTTTTATACATATTTTTGTAACCTGTTTTTCATACTTCATACTTTAAATGTAAATGCTTGTATTCTTTGCAAATAAAGACGATTTATTATTATTATTATTATTAAAAGAGGGCAGTATTGATTTTACTGGTAGAAAATATATAAATAAACTAATGCATTCAGTATGGCAAGATAAATGTAACTCAAGGACATATACTATATGTATTTATCGAAAATGTGTAATTTCCTGAAAAAAAAAACAAAAAGGCACTGTTGCCATGCTATTTGTATCTATATGAATATTATTAAACTTCATTAATGGGATACATAATGGCTGCTTTTGACTGTCTTCTTATAAGTAACTGGCGTAACGAGTGTTTGTTGAAGCTTGTGGATTATATTGCATCTTAGTGTCTGTTTATTTATATTAGTTGCTGCATGATGTGGGACTATGGAGTGAAGCGATTAAATATTTTAGAAATTTTTATAATAGTTATTAACGGGATATTCAATACTAATCGAAGTAATATGTGAAATTTAATAAGCTTTTTCAATTTCTCTTTTTGTTTCTTATACATCCTCAACTTTCCCAGCCTCGGGTGATTGAAAATTAAAGATTTAAAAATCATAATTAATTACATAATTGTATTTGGTAAATTTGTAAATAAAATATTCAACAATATTCACTGTATGTCTATTAATAACGAAAGCTTTCCAAATTACTTTACCGCTTTTATTACTTACACATACACAATGCATAACCAAGAGAAATTGAAGATTTTACTATTCTGTCTCTTATTGTTAGTTAATTACAAGTAAAAATTTTAAATGTCACTTAAACATGTGTTAAATAAGCGTGTATATAAAGTCAGTGTCATTTAAGAATTTGTAAGCCCAATTTTCCCCAATAACAAATCCTCACATAAATATGATAATGTTGTCCAAATTAACTCAAATACTACATATGTGATTAAATTTTATCTTCGAAATAAGAAATTTAATTTTTTAAAGGTACGTTACAATAATCACAACTAATAAAATCATATAATTAAAATTATTAAGCATTCACCTACCTCAAAATTTAGATAACATTATTTATTTTTATGGAATTTTCAGGATAGTCGCTATTTTATTCTTCATTTTTTTATTTCAGCCAGTTGTATGTTTACTTGTTGTTTTATGGAAAGATTAATTTAGAAGGTTTCTTAATTTTTTCTCCTTGGCGGCGTAAAATGAATTATATTATTATAATTCTGATCGTCCCGATCGAAATCATTCTCTCCATGGTAAGGAGCGAGTCGATCCAAATGAACCACCTTCATCTTAGCTCTTAGATTCCGGCGAATACGATGAACAACGTCCTTGATTCTCTTGACTAGCTCGTATGGACCATCCGAGTCTGGTGTGAGCTTTGGAGATTTCCCTTTGCTCCAGTGGGGGTTGTACAGCCAGACCTTGTCCCTCTCTTGGAATCTGACTGAATTTACCTTGAGGTCATATCGTGTCTTTATCTGATCGCTGATGGTCAACATCTGTGTTCGGGCTATTTCGTCTATTGCCAGCATGTTCTGTCGGAGTTGGTCTGCATAATCATTGAGTTCTTGGAGTGGTTCTTCTGTTGAGCCAAAACTCAAATCACAAGGTAATCCTAGCTCCCTAGGGTTTCGACGGATCCGGTAGACGGTTTCGACGGATCCGGTAGACGACATCATTAAGCCTCTTGACCACCTCATATGGACCATCCTAGTCGGGTGTAAGTTTGGAGATTTACCCTTGCTCTGTTGGTGGTTGTACAGCCAGACTTTGTCCCTCTCTAGGAACCCCATTGAATTGGTCTTCATTCGGTCACTGGTGGCCAACATCTGCGTTCGGACAAATTCGTGTATTGCCAGCATGTTATGTCGGAGCTGGTCGGCATAATCGTTAATATCTTGGGAAGGCTCTTCGGAGGAGCCAAAAGCCAAATCGCAGGGTTATCGCAGCTCTTTTCCGAATAGGGCCCTGGCTGGAGTCAGGCCTGTACTATTATGTACGGCTGAGCGATAGGCCAACAGGAATAGGGGGATATGCTTATCACGCGGGTTATTGCTGACGACCTTAGATGTTGTTCCAAGGTCGTGTTGAATCTTTCCACCATTCCGTCTGACCGTGAATGCAAAGGTATGGTTCTGGTTTTCTTGATTCCCAACATCGTACAGACCTTTTGGAATACACTGGATTCAAAGTTACGCCACTGGTCTGAATGTAACTCCAACGGGATAACAAACCTGGTGAATAATTGTTCTACCAGCACTGTCGGCACAGTGGTTGCCTCCTGATTGGGTATAGCATATGCCTCAGGCCATTTGCTGAAGTAATCCATTCCGACCAGAATGTATTTGTTCCCACTCAGACCCGGTAAATGGACCGACGACATCAATGGCAATTCTCTCAAATGGGACGCACACATTGTAATGCTGCATTCTCCCTTTGGCCCTTACTGGCTGCACAGGTGTCACATTTCCGGCACCAAAGAAATTTACTGTTTAGAAACAATGAGTTATACTACAGCTGACTTCTTCTGTCGATTCAATCACACGAATATAAACTACACTAAACGACTCAACTTGCCGTTTAAATACCGAGCGCAGAGCATACCCGAATGCCATGATTATTTCTTTCTTGTCGGACCGTTTTCAGGAACCTTGTCGAAATTTTGAGTCGACCTTGTGATCTTTTTTATGCATACTAATGGAATATTCAGGATAGCCACTGTTTTGCCATTCATTTTTTTTATTTCAGCCGGTGGTATGTTTACATATTGTTTTTATAGAACGATTAATTTCGAAGGTTTCTTAATTTTTTGTCTTTGGCGGTGTAAAACGAATTTTATAATAATTTAAACGTAAATCATAAATATTAAATCTACTATGTTTTTCTCTAAATTTCCGATACCAAAAATCTTTATTTAAAGTATCTCTCATTTGGCTGGAGACTGTCGGGGGATCGAATTGATCAAAATTTTCTTTATCCTTATTACAATTTTCTTCTGTTCATTTTATTTTCTGTAAGACCAATCAATGTATGCACGGTCTCTCTGGCTGATGAAGAGGAAGCTGTCGAACTTTTAAAATACCCTCATCTTCTATGTACTTAATCTCCCGGCTCTACCAGGGAGTCATCAACATTTATCTTATGTAAATATTATTAAAAAGAACTAAATTAATTAAATGCCAATTTATATAATTATATATAATTTAAGAAACCAAAAAACACGCTTATTAAATGGAAGTAAAACGTAAGTATAATATTTACAAAGATCTCTGAGTTCGAATTAAACTGGTCTTCCAACTAACGGAAACTTTATTTAAGAATGATAACAAATGTCAAATTCACGAAATAATTCAACTATAAGCTCTAATTTTAATATCTCAAAAACTTACATTTAATGTCTATCTAAACTGTCTGAACTGAACTCAACTAAAATCTCCTTGAAATGTCAATTACAAGTTTGAATCAAGATGACAGTGTTAGTTCATTGCCAGCATCACCCCAAAAAAATATGTTTTTGTTTACTCCTTGGGTTCTTGGATTGCTTTAAAATAACAGTCGGACTCACTATAATTTATTTTCACTACTTTAATTTATATTCTCACAACTATTTACAATTTATCTTGAACACCTGATGTTTACTATACGGCTATGGAATACTGAATGAATCCTTCAATCAGCTCTCCGTATGTATATATTTCTTCTCGGAATTCTCAAGAAGGTTTCTCGTTCATTCGATGAAATCTATGAATTTCCATATCGCCAGCCGCCGACCTCGGCGACCAACATTACGGATTCCAGGAAATATCAAAAGACTGCCGATTCCACGAAATATCGGATGAATTCCCGTCATAATATATTTTTTACTCCTTTACATTAGTCCTGTACATCAGATGAGCTCCACGATATCAAATTATAGTGTTGAATTGAACATTGGATCGCTACCACATTGTTGACCGTAGAAACATATACCTATTATTTCTGTTCAAAACATGATTATTTTGTAATTTATTCATAATATCGGTTTCCGCTACCAACTTTTTCAGATATTTCAGAAAACAACATTAATACACCTAGACCCGATAATATATGATAGGACTACCTAACTAAAATTCTAAAACATTAGCTGGTGCATCATCCAATTCGTGGATGGGACATTCTTCCTATACTTCTGGGGATCCGAAATGATTTGTCTCTCAACAGGCCGACCGCTGCCGTTACTGGGAATTCCCTTGAAGCTTCCAGAACACATGAAAGAAGTTTACCGATGGTTCGTTGACTTGCCAGAATAATTCCGAGAGAAATATATAAATGCGGACAGCTTCCGATGGGGTCATTCAGTATTCGACGGTCGTATAGTTAAGATAAATTGTAAATTGTTTCTGTGAATATAAATTGTGTTAAAGTAGTGGAAATAAATTAGAGTGAGTGATTGTGTTTTTAAATAAATCCAAGAACTGAACAGAACCCGATTGTGAAAATAAAAACATTACAGTATTGCTAGTTTTAACGGGGAAGCAGTAAAATAGACGCAATTCAACACATGCTTACAATCAGTACTGACATTAACAAAAAAAAATGCCATTCCTGCGCTGGTTTTTCACATAAACTTGCGAATAAACCACACAAATATCCAAATACTATTAATTAATTCTTTAACGATATTTGTGGCATCGTCTAGTTTTTTACGGACTTTTTGGAAATAAACCACACCTGAGAACAAGAACTGTACATTTAATAATCCAAAATTCAAACATTTGAAAGTCTGAGTCTGACGATTTTTTCAATAAAATTATAGTAAAACACCAAGCTGTTTTTAATTTGGAAGAGCTTAATAGAGAATGCCCTCAGAATTTTTATAAAGTTATAACAATGTATAATAATCAACCCAGTAGTTTAAAAGATAACGCCGAGAAGACAAGTTCAGTCTTATATAAGATATCTGATCACCAATCGTTTAATCAGTTATACCAAATATAAGTATTTGGAGCAGTCAGCGTATACAAAACCAAAAGAGGACGTGAAAGACCAATTGTTTTCTCAAAATTTTATAAATAACATTAGATTTACAACGTAATATAAGAGTCCGTTATATAAGCAAAAAAATAGTGTGAGTTTACGTCAGTCAGGACGAATCTGAGTAGTCCATTCCGGAAGTGCTGTTCGAAAATGATATAGTTGATATAAGTCAGCAATGAAGAACCAGAAGTGTATGTTATCATTATACAGGGCATTTCCAACGTACTGCAGAGTGAAGCTACCAGATAAATCACCAGTCAGAGTTGGCCAAAGTAACCAGGAACAGTAAGCCAAGCTGCGAAAGGGGGCGTACTGAAGTCATTGTGGGCCCAATGGAACTCTCTAAAAGTCGAGAATGGGACTTTAAGGATGATTTAGGAAAGGACTTTAAGAATGGTAGATAAACTAAGTCCCAACTGGTAGTCCCAAAGAAAAAGGCAGCCGTCCTGACCAAATTACATAGTGGGAATACCGGTTGGCATCTGGGTATAAACAAGACTCTAGATAAAATCCGTCAACGATTGTAATGGGTTAGTTACTTCGATGTCAGGACTTGGTGCCGGAAATGTGGTATCTGTCCTGTCAGTCAATGACCGAAGACCCACACTAATGGCCTAATGCAAAAATACCATGTAGGCATCTTATTTGAGACGATTGCTATAGATGTCACTCACCCATTAACCGAGTCTGAAAGAGGTAACAAATACATGCTGATTCTGAGGGCGGAACTTTGACTCTAACGTATTTCCGTAGGTCTGTACGATGTTTGCCATCAAGAACATCACCCCATTACATCTGACGGAATTGTGGAAAGATTTAATTGACCCAAGGTCATTAGCAACCACCAGCCGTAACTTAGGATAAAAACATACTCTTACTCCGGCTAAAGTACTATTGGGGAAGGACTTAAGGCGATCTTGAGATTTAGCCTTTGGCTCACCAGAAAAACCATCCAACGGAGCTAGTGGCGATCAACTTAGACAAAGCATGGTGGCCACACACGAACTATCCATGACACAGATGGTGGCGATAAATGAGGACACGTTACGACTGAAAGGAAATTGGGCTGGGTTGCAAAAAGGAAATACAAACCCCGGAGGGGCAAAGGCCTCCTAGGATAGTGAGGACGATTCTGATCGAGACAATTTATATGTATAAATGTATTTATATATTTGTATGATTGTACGGTTTACACGGTAGTCGCCCGGTATGTCTCGACCTGGAACTTCCAGCGATTATTCAGAAATTTCTAAAATCTCAAAATTCAGGAATCAATATCTTGCAATTTCGGTTAATCAAACAGTGCATTATCCCAGAAATATGTTATTGTCATAAATTTTTAGGTAAAATAACGATACTCATTAAAAGACTCCATATATATTTTTTACCACATTCGGTTGCCTTGAATTTTCTGAAAAATAATTCACCTCTTACTCTCATAGAATTATTTTTCAGTTCGTTCAAAACTTACTGGACTTTCACTTCTGAGGAAAAGTTTGGTATGTTAAAGTGTTACATGTAATGTTAAAGTAATACTCGAGAAGCTGAGGAAAATGAATTGAATGACCACTTACCTAAATTTTGTATTGTGACTAACGTAAATTGTCAATAAAAACGATGTTTCTTGTTTGACTTTGTAACAATATAATTGCATATTTCAGTTTTTAATGAGTTATATTGGTTGATAGCAAGATGGCGGGACAGCCACACCTTTGTGCAGTGAAGTGAAAGTTGGTCAAATTGCTTATTAGATTAGTGAAATTATGAAAAATTTATATTGAGTATGGGATGTTGATGTCTGTGAATGTTATACGTCTGGTCCCAGTAGTAGACAAATTATATACGCTCTAAGAAGTGAGATATGTTCATGAAGTGATTAGTGAAATTATTAAGGAAGCCCAGTAGTTGTCCTAGACGTAGATCTAAGGAATATTATTTCCTACAATTCTGAAATAATTATCAATATGTTCACAAAACAAGTAATTATTGTGGAATAAATACAAAGGATATTGTGAAAGTTAACTTGATATAGAAGACTCTTTATTTTAAGTGGAAATAAACTGGATAAGAACTTAATGAATTTTTTATTTTATTTTATTTTATGAATGAATAATTCGTCAATAGAAAACAAGCTGCTCTTTTAATATGAACAAATGATATATCGTTACAAAACAAAAATAAAAAAGAAAAAACACTACAATATCAGTATAATATTAGTAATCAATTCTTGCAAATTAAAACAAAGACTTCGGGGGTAATTTTTGATGCCTTTCTGACATTTAATATTCATATCCAGTATACTGTTGAAGAGGCATTAAATATGCTAGGGTCTATCATTCGAAAATCTTGTAGATTCACTAAACTAGCAACACATAAAAAAGCTATTTAATATTTAAGTTAGAAACATAACACTATGCTGCTATTGTTTGGTCACCAATTTAAGAATATCAAAAAACTCCATAGAGAAAGTGTAGAATTTTTTTAAAGATATTTATATAAAAAAGTACGGGGAATATATTCTCACTGACAAAGAAATCGCAGCACCAAAATCGTCCATGATCGACGTCTAAGACTTATGGTCTTTAGAGACCGATTTTCGACATCTCAAAATTTAGCTGATGAGTAGTTAGGAGAACAAGGCCATCTTGTAAGTGTCCCGTTTACCGCCGGATAACGTCTTTTGGACTGCAGCATTATAGACTCCATCTTGTGCTACCTCTGACTGCTGAGCATCGACGGCAACGACTACAGTGCTGCAGAGAACGACAACATTGGAATGTGGAATGGCGTTAAGTCGCCTTTTTTGATGAATCTCGATTCTGCTTGGGTGGATATGATGACCGAAAAAGGGTTAAACGACATCGAGGAGAAAGCGGTCAACCTGAATTTGATGTTGAGCAACAGGTACACCGTCTTGGAGACTGTCAGGTAGCCAACATGCACAATTTCAACATTTGGTTTCATCATCATCATTAAATTTAATAAAATTTAAAATAATGTTTTTTTATTTTTTTTTGATCTAACCTAGATTCCTAATGTTACTAATTGTGGAATATGGGAGACGCCATTTAAAAAAAATGTAAATAAATTCATATCGATTACGACTCAAAAAATGGTCGTATGTCAGAAAGTGTCTTTTTTTAACCAAATCAACATGCCAGAGGATCTCACTTTCAGAAATATTAAATTTATTCGTTACTCTTCGAAAGCATTATATACATATCTGAGATGTAGTCAATTTTTTATAAGTGCGAGTAGAAAGAACTTTTCATTTGTCGTTCCCTTCACTTAACTGCTATAGACCTGACGTTAAGAATTATGTAAAAAACATAATACTTTTCGTCTATCTTTCGTTATATAATAAACAAACAATTTTGTTTACTCAAAATACGAACTGCACGTAAGCTTAGTATATGTAGAGAGCACAAAAATGTGTAAACTATGCACATACGAGTATTAATATTTGCAATTACGCCACTGTACACAATGCAAATGCAATTTTAACGAAAATGTTATATTTTCATTAGTGGCAGTGCCAAAACATATTGTACAATAAGGAGAGAAACTGAAAAAAAGTCATGCCTTTTAATTAACCTAACAATTGTAGTGAAATGGATATAGCTGGTCGTTGACGAAAATACGTGACAAAACTAATTTTAGACCAAAACGAACACTATCGTGCTCTAAGGATATAAATACATTTTTAAAAAAAACAAAAACCGACTTCAAGAGAAAATTAACTAAAAAGCATGAAATAAATTTTTGCTACAATTAAATACATTTTGATCAGTCGGTGCCAAGCGAAAGTGAAAATATTTTGGGAAGTACAATGATAAGTTGTACTTCGCAAGTTCGATGCTGAAATTGGCACCGACTTCAGAAAAAGTATTTAATTGTAGAAACAAATTATTTAATGTTTACAATTTTTATTGAGGTAATGGCTTAAAAAAATTCTGTTTAAAATCATTTTGATTCAAACAGTTAATGGTAATCAGCTTTTGATTCATATTTTTGTTTATTTATTCATTGATATTGTTTTTCATATCAACTCCTTATTCTGTTTTTCTATTTTAAATTTAGTTCATAGAAATATGAAAATTTCAATCATTATTTATCAAATATTTATCACCTAATGAACAAACTATTAAACTAATCGCTGGTAAATTAATTTAAGAAAATATATTTAGAATAATGGATCAATTTGTTAGGGATTACGAATACAACTATTACAAAACATTACATTTTAATGACGTGTATAGTTTTCAAAACGAACTATTAACTCATTTAAAAAACAGGTAAAGTTGTTTTTATTATCAACGAAAAGAGGTTGTATTCATGATCTAATAAATTCAAATAATTCTAATTATTTTTTAATATAAATTAATTAAATTTTAATATCACTCTAAATAATATGACTTTATTTTTATTTTCTCGGCGAAGTCTAGTACTGTGTACTACTCTACTTAACCGCGAATCTATATTTGTATTTTAAAAGCTGCTTTGTATTCAATATAAATTATCTGTAAACCCCAAGCACAAGTTTCACCTTCTATGGGTAAACAGAACATTTATTCACTCTATGTCTAACTATAGTCATTTTTATTGAGACATATATATATATATATATATATATATGTGTGTGTGTGTATGTGTGTGTGTGTGTATGTATGCATGTATATATGTAAATGTAAATGTAAATAAAATGCATACATATCTAACAGAAATTGCAGGAATCATTCAAAGTTAAAGTTAACCTAAAAATATAAACCATGTAAAAAGAATGTTTCAAAAGCAAATTGTTGAAAGGATAAAAGGTGGCATACTTACATAAAAAATCTAGGCAGAGAGTCACATTTAGGTCAAACAGAAAAAAAGGTTAAATTCACTTCTGAAAATCACAGTAGAGTTTGTAAAACAAGTATAGATCACATATTAGGCAATGAGAACACTGAATATAACACATTTAGATCAAAATTAAGTTTTAAATATATAATTTTTTTAAATAAAGTAGAGAATTGAAACGTCAGAATTGTAAAAAACGTTGAAAATTTGAAGGAATGATGGAACAGTAAAGAGATTTATACCTTTAAGAAGAGCTTAGAGCATAGTTTATGAAAATTCAATAGTTCAAAAGATATTAAGTCTTAATTTTAGTAAAATCCAATTTTTTTAAAGTAAAGTAAAGTTAAATGACTTGTGGCCAACAGATGACAAGTGTGAAATCAAAATATATATATATACATATCTACTTTAATTTTGTTGTATTTCTAAAAAAATTGTAAGTTAAAATTATGAATAAATATTATTATATTATTATTATTAATTGGATGCAGTTTTCAAATCTAATTAACTTTCTCGATATTGCCTAACATAAGGTATTTTACTTTCATTTATTAACTTGACCCACCTCGTTTACTGTTGAATAGAATAACTTGTTTTGTTTTGTAGTTGTATATGTATTAAAAAAATTTTGTATGATTCTAACTTAGGTGGATCCACTACATTGTAGACGATCTGAGTTTCATCATTCTTTACGTCTGTTAATTATACTGACATTGATTTAATAGTCTCCCCTCCGCCGAATCTTATAATAAATTGTTATACAGTTTAATTGATATAACATAATAGGACGTAGTTTTTAATTATAATTAACTTTGTCTGATAACAATTTGAGTTATTATTAAAAATAAAGGTACTTAACTTAAACAAAATTTATATTCTTTATCAAAGCTAGTACACAATTTGGAAAAGTAACATGAAAATCTATTATACAATTCTTAATGATGTGCCATAGTTAGATGCATATTATAATTCTTGTCTTTTATATATTATGAAAAATAAAGCCATATTACTTTCAAGCAAAATTCATATCTCCAGACAAACTTCGTATACAGTTGAAAAACTGACATGTAATGATTACAGTATGTTTCCGACCATGCAAATATTTTTATGAAGGATAATTTTTTCTCTAAATAATATTCATAAGAACTTTTACGTTTTAATTCAACTTATGAAGACACTGTATATAGAAACCAACTGAGAGACTCCACCTTGAAGTTGATTAAATGACATTTATTTGGATTTATTTCCAGTCAACTTTCAATTTATTAAATTTTTTAACAATACAGCATAATTGGATGCCATTTTCAATTCTTATAAACTTTTCTTGATTACAATTTGAGATTTTGAGATATTATAAAAAAAATAATTGATATATTTTTTGAAACCTAGTATATAGTTGGAAAAGTTACAGAAATATTTATTATACAATTTTTAGTGCAATAGCATAGGTAAATGCAGTTTTTAATTCCAATTACTTCTATTTGATAACAATTTTAAATGTTACAGAAATGACGATATTTAAACTTGTAATCAAAAGTCCTCTTTGATGTCAAATCTTCTCTACAGTTAAAAAAGTGATATGGAATGATTACTGTTTACGTTTTAGACCATGTAATTCTGTTTGCGATGTATAACGGTTTCTCTTGAAATTATTAATAAAAATAAATCTTTTAATTTATGAATACACTCTGTATATTCATATTAACTGACATTTATTTTGATTACTTCATCTTATTCACAATTTACCCCAAGTTCCGTACAGTTAATACCAGCAACTCCATCAAAGCTTACTGTATAAAAATGCCGTTAAAAAAGTTTTTCTCGATTTTCTTAAAAACAGTAGAAGCTATGTTATTGAAAAACAATATGAAAACACTTCGGGATCCCCCGGAACTAATCCAGTTCCTTTATAATCCATTATATCCCATGTTCCGAACAGAAAATCTTTCTATATTTTTAATATCAGCTACCCCACCAAAGTTTACTGTATAAGAAACGGTACAAGTTATGTTAATGAAAAAAATATGGGATCACTTCGGGATATCCCGGAACTAATCCCATTTAAATTTGTCCCATGTTCCGAATTTTTTTTTCCATATTTTTAATACCGGCGACTCCACCAAGGCATAGAGTATAAGAAAATATTTAAACAGTTTTTCCCCATTTTCTAAGAAACGATATGTTATTAAAAAATATATTCGGCCACTTTGGGATACCCCGGATCTAATCCAATTTCTTTCCAATTTGTCCCATGTTCCGAATATACTATTTTCCAATTTTTAATAGCGGCGACTCCACCAAGGCATAGAGTATAAGAGAATAGGTAAAATAATTTTTCCCCATTTTCTAAGAAAAGGTACAAGCTATGTTAATGAATAGATACAGACGAACTGAGAACCTCCTTCTTGAAGTCGGTTAAAAATATGAATGATTGCCATAAAATTCAACGGTTTGTATTCTTTTAAACAAAAACACAAATAACCGATACAAATGATTTTTTACCTTCTGCTCCAATCCTCTTTGTGTAACTGAGTTTTGTACAATGTGTAAAAAATTAAACCCTACTAATGACCAGTCTTTGTTTTATATAGGAAATAAATAATAATAATAATAACCCCGTGTGGTGGCCGGGTTAGAATAGCACCACGGTATCCATCGCCTGTCGTATGAGGCGACTAAAGGGGCAGCTGTCCGCTGACCTACTACCTAGCTTTCCTTCCTTCTCCACAACCCGCACGGGATGTTCTGGTTTAAATCATTTCATCTGGGAAGTGACAACCCCACGGGTCCGAGTTACCTGGCTCACCATGGTCAATTGGTGACACCACCCATGAAAATGGAGCTACGGAGTAGATGCCTCGGAAAAGAGCCGCTGCCTGGGGATCACCAGGGCATGTCTGGAGCCGGCGCTGGACATGACAGCATGCGGGACGTCGGTGGCAGGGTGCTGAGGAGGCGGGCCCCTGCCGTCAAAAGAGCTACAGCCCAAGAATCAGAAGAACCACAAGAACCACAACCAATACAGTTACAACAACAACGTGACCATCACCAACGGAGTCAAATGAGAACGAGAACTCCACCCGCAGAAAGTGTTGCGCAGGATCAACAGCCAGCGCTTACTCAAGCGGGACTGAAAAGACAGCGCATGAAACTGGGTATCGTCTTGCAGGCTATGAACAAATTTATCTTGCCAAACTAGTTTTAGGTGCTGATACGTTAGAGTCGCTACACACCACCATCTACTGTGCTGCAACTTCCATCTGCAGAACAATTGGGGTCGCAGTAAGACCAAAGCAAGACACTCCCCAATTTAGACAGACACCTCGAATACCACCTTGGCAAAGAAGACTTGAAGGGGAAATCAATTATCTTCGGAAAGACGTTGGAAGGCTGACCGAGTACCAAGGAGGAGTCAGGAACAACAGAATAGAAAGGCTTGTCAAGACTATCATGGACAATAACCGAATACACTCCCAGTGGGATGGAGAAAACATCACATCTCAGCAGTGTCTGGACAGTCTACGACAAAAGCTTTTCGTCTACACAAGTCGATTGAGAAGGTACAAAACCAGTAACCAACGGAAACTAGACAACACACTCTTCCGACAATCAGAAAAAGGGTTTTATAGAAAACTTAAGAACAACAATAATAATGAAGCCCCTAGTTACCCCAGTAAAACAGACATCGAGGAATTCTGGAAAACACAGCTTTCCACAACAATCTCCTATAACTCCAGAGCCAGCTGGATTAATGAGGAGGAGGCTGCATCTCAGAACTGTGAGGCCATGCAACACCAACCATTTACAACGGAAGATACATCCAACATAATGAAGAACCTCCATAACTGGAAAGCACCAGGACCAGATGGTGTACAAAATTACTGGATAAAGAAACTGTACGCAACCCACGAAACAATAACAGCCCTTATAAATGACGTAATTACCCACCCACACAAGATGCCTAGTATCCTTACGCATGGTGCAACATTCCTCTTACCAAAGGACAACCTATGTGCACAGGACCCAGCAAAGTACCGACCAATCACTTGCCTTCCAACCTTATACAAACTCATAACATCGTGCATTAATCATCGCATTCTCAAACATTGTGAACTGAACAACATAATAACTCAACAACAAAAGGGATGCGCGAAAAATTCGATGGGCTGCAAAGAACAACTGATAATTGATTCCGTTTTAGAAAATAACAACTACAAGCTGCACGATACTGACCGATCAGTTGCTCACAATAGACCAGATATAGTTTTGGTAGATAAAGTCTCTCGGAAAACAACTTTAATTGACATAGCAATTCCTAACAACAATAATATAAATATCAAGCAAGCTGAGAAAATAACCAAATATAGAGATTTGGAATTTCAAATAAAGACTCAGTGGGACATGAACAACACACGAACTGTACCAATTGTTATGTCAACGACAGGACTAGTCCCAAAACATCTATTAAACAATTTCAAATACCTCGGTCTGGACGAACATCTTTACAAACAAATGCAAAAAGCCGTCCTGTTAGGAACGGCCCGGACGGTCAGGAAATTCATGGGAAACTGCCGCCACGACTCCAACCACGGGCCTGAAAACCTGGCAAGTGCTCCCACAGAGGTAAACCCTTTTGTTATCTAGGATATCTTGGGTTTAGTGAATTTTCCCCTAAAGGCACTATAGCGTGCCTTAGAGGGAGTGTGATACCATACATTGTATGGTCAAGTCGAGATAATAATAAAGCCTTTATTACCCAACAGTAAAAACCATTTACAGAGTAATTAAAAAATAAATAAAGATGACAGAAAAAAAGCATATAAAAAATTATACTAACACTAAAACTAATTGGAATACAGACATGTATAAAAGAAATTAAAAAATGACCAAAGAAAAAGAAACAATTAGTTATAAAGTAAATACATAAATATGCACTTAAAATTGAACAATGGGTTACAACAGATATAGAGATAATTTATAAATTGAAGAATTCGTGTACCTGGATGAAATATTCAATGAAATGTCCTCTAAAAGTACAAGCGTTTTTCAGTTCGTACGTTGAGCAGTTGAACAAATCACACACCTCTGAGAGTCTATTAGCATTATTACTCATCAGATATATTGGAGCTTTAAATAAGATATTAGTTCGAGCTCGTTTACACTCGAACTGTCTCGTATGCCTAGATACAACCCTAGGAATGACAATTCCAACCTGAGACAATAGCTCTAGACAGTCAATCATGTTATTCAGTAACTTGTACAAAAACATAACTGACGCCTGATCTCTGCGACTTTTCAAGGACATCACATTGAACTCGAGTAGTAAGAGATTATATTCACATCCTCTTTAGGGATAAACTCCGCGATTTTTAAATGTTAAATATTTAAAAAAAAATTTGAACCCTTTCTATATCCAAAATGTATCGCTCGGATATAGGATTCCAGATTATAGAACTATATACTAATTTTGTTCTAACTAAGCAGTTGAATAGAGATATTAAAACTGAAGTATTAAAATATTTGCAGTTTCGCATGATGAATCCATATTGTCTAAAGGCTGATTTTATTGTGAGGTTAATGTGGAGCTGAAATGTAAGTTTAGAATCAAAGTAAACACCGAGGTCTTTTATGGAGTCAACCCTTTCAAGAATGGTATCGCTTATACTGTATGGAAATTTTATTGTATTCGTTTTACGGCTAAAAACATTTAGACCTTACACTTCTGTAATGTTTAAAAAAAGTTTATTATTTATACACCATTCTTCCAACATACTGATTTCTTCTTGCAGAGCAAGACAGTCATTCCAGCTTGAGATTGTAGTATATATTTTGAGATCATCTGCAAACAATAATCTGTTACATTTTAACGTGCTGGCCAGGTTATTGATGTAAATTAAGAACAATAAAGGACCTAGATTCGACCCTTGATGAACTCCACTTGTGACTAGAAATTTATCTGAATAAAACCCGTTGAGGTAAACGTATTGAGTTCTATTATTTAAATAGAGTTCAATAATTTTTAGGTAATTTTTAGGAACAACTAGACATGATATTTTGAGAAGGAGTCTCTTGTGACTGATGTTATCAAATGCTTTAGAGAAGTCGGTGTAGATAGCATCTGTTTGACCTCCGCTATCTAGACTTTCTCATAGATGTTGAACAAGGACTGCCAGATTACTAACTGTTGAACGAGAGTTCATAAAACCTTGTTGATACGTAGATATGTAATTTTCCGCAGACTGGTATAGGCGATTGTAGAGAATGCTTTCTAAAATTTTGGAAAAATTATTCAAGATAGAAATTGGTCTATAGTTATTGATAAGAGCACGGTCGCCTGACTTATATATAGGGCAGATTTTAGCTGTCTTCCAAGATTGAGGATAAGCTGAATTTGAAAGGATTAAATTGAAGATGTAACACAACGGATACATAAATGCACCGAGGCAATCTTTTACCAAAAAAAAAGGAATTTTGTCTGGGCCAGATGTTAATTTGTTTTTCAATCTTTTAGCAGCTTGTATAATTTCTCTTTCTGTAATGGGTTCGGAGCTGACATCTAGAAATGTATTATAATTGAACTTAAAACCAATGTTGTCTTCCTCGTTAACTGGTAGCTCATAAACACTTTCAAAAAAATCATTAAATGCCTTTACTATTCAAGTAGGGTTATTATATTCGTTACCATTTTAGGGGGAACTCTGGAATCTGTATTTTGGTTTTTAATATATGACCAAAAATGCCTCGGCTCTTCTTTTACTTTATTCTGGACATTCTGTAGATAGCTGTCGTATGCTGCTTTTATCTTCAATTTTATTAACGACCTGTATTTACTAAATTCTCTATAAAAAGTATCACTTCTTGATGTTTTTATTATGCAACTTGGTTTTTTCTTTTATTAATTTTATTATCTCGCTAGTATACCAAGCAGGATATTTACGCCTAAAATTCTTATTCCGTGGTACGTGGATATCAAATAGTTTATATACCTGGTTATAGAAGCTGTCAACAACAGTATCAACATCGGATAAACTATTCAGAAAAGTCCAGTCAGTATTTAATAATTTGTTATATAGAGATACATAATCAGCTTTCTTAAAATTATAAGTGGTATCGTTAGTATTGGCTTTAAGGTTATTTCTTTTTATCGAGAGTTCGCTTAATTCAATCCTCAAAGATTGATGATAACTATCCTCTCCAACTAGTGGTACAGAATCACGGGAAACAGTACAGTTAATGTTACTAAGTACTAAGTCTAGGAGTTTACCGTTGTTGTTCAACACTGAGTTATATTGATTTATATCTAGTAATGCCATGAAGTTGCAAAAAATGTTAGTTTTTCCATCCTTTTCAGTATATTTTGGACAGTTGAAATCTCCGAGAATTAGTACTTTATTTGGGTTTAATACATGCCAGTGAGCAAGTGCATCCATCAAATTTGCATATACATCTATCGATAAAGAAGGTGGAATGTACATGACCATTATATAAAAGAAATAATATGCTACTGAACACTTACAAACTAGTAAATCAAACTGTGGAAAAGTAACATCAAATTCACGAGTGTTCACAATTTCAGTCTTTATAGATTCGTCGACCGCGAGTAAAACACCTCCACCCATAAACGTTTAACTGCTCGAATTTACGGTCACTACGAAAGACTTGGTAGTTACTCGGAAATAATTCCTTAGAGTTCACTGATGGTTTTAACCAAGTTTCGCTAAGAGCTACGATGTTATATTCAATTTCACTGATATTGACACAGAAATCATGAAACTTGCTATTAAATCCCCTGACATTTTGATAATAAGTCGTTATTACTTCAATGGATCTACTGTTGGGCTTACCTAGTTTATCTGAACTATTTTGGGAATGTTGTTAATATACTTAATTTTGTAATTTGAGTTACCTGATTTGTTAAGCTCATTTAGTTCCTGCTTCACATGTTTGTAATATTCCAACTCTCTTTTAGTTCGCTCTGCTGACAAATTGATATTTTTATATTGCTGTTTTGACTTCAGTTTATTAGAGTTGATTAGTATTTTTTTCACCAAATCCTGACCTTCAACTGTTATTTTGATAGGTCTAATTCTAGATCCAGTAAAACGTCCTAATCTAAGTGGTTTAATATCTAAATTAGAGAGTTCAGGAGAGATTGTGCTTAACATGTTGGTAACAAACTTTTTGTCAGAGTTGATTTGGTCTGTTAGTGCTTCGTTTTGGTCGGGTACGTTGAATATTACTAGATTGTTCTTTCGTTTTTGTCGTTCGTTAATTTCGGAAACAATCTCTTCAAAATCAAGTTTCGGGTTCGTCGTCTTTCTTCCTTCTCTCAGTTCCTTGATATCGCTTTGAAGTTGTAGAATCAATGCTTTGAGATCCTTCATGTCGTTGCCGATAGCTCTGCACGTAACACAAGACCACTCGTACCCTTTTTGTCATTAAGAGTACGGACTTCGTTCGCTGATATATCAACGCAAGTGTGTTTGAATTTGTTTTTACAAACACTACATGTGACCGTTAAATGATTCTCACATATTTGATTACAGCATTTACATGTTGATTTAGCCGCCATTTTCAGTTTTGTTTATTTTCGTAGGACTCTATAATATTAAGTTTTAAGCAATATATAGATTTCAATTTCAATTGTCCTTTCTTACAGGCACCAAACTTATTCCACCACTAAAGATCTTTAAAATTTACACTCACAGATGTTAGAAGGTTGTTATAGTTAGCACAGATGTGTTTTATTATTTTTAAGTCTTCGGGACGATTTTTATGAGGGTTTATTATTATTATTATTTATTATAAATAAATATTTGATATTTCAATGAGTTGTGGGAAACTCAACTGATGAAGGTTTTCTACTAGAGACAGTCTATTGTCTTACGTCCAATGGGTTATAAAATCTTGAAAAAATAGAACCTGTTAATGTTACAGAACAAGTAATATAACTTAACAATTGATTTTGGATGAAGAATTTTGCCCCAGTTTAAAATTCACAAATTTAAATTTGCTTCAATAGTCTGACAAATTAAAAATTGATCTAAAGGTGTCTGAGATAATTTGATATTAAAACCTTCATTTTATAATACTTATGAAGTTTTAAACAAAAAATGTTAAAAACCTGAAATATGGCCGTTTAAATGAACTGCTTATTTTACAAATAAAAATAAACAAATTATAAACATTTTTAATATAATAAGTTATCAAAGTCGAATCCACAATAGCTCATTTTGTAGGTTTTGCAATTCTGTACAAAATTCTCAATAGTAAAAAGCACGGTTTTGAGGTATTTGTGATAAAAGGTATAGGTAAAATCATAAATTATCGGTTTCTTTCAATGCAGACATGCGAGTAATATATTTTGACATTTTGATTTTAAATTTGTTTTTATTTGCCAAATTTATAATAATTCCATCTGATAGCATTCTTGGTGGCCCCATTTTTAAACTGATTCATATGGTAAAAATTAAATCACAGATAAACTGATTCAAATATTAAATTAATTAAATCTATATATTTTTTATTACATTCTGTTATTAATGCCGAATAATTATTAGACATCATTCGCCCCCACTCAATCTAAAATTAATTATTTGTCGGCACAAGGTGTTTATACTGTTAAATTTTTAGTAGGTTATATGAAAAGCCATATCAATTTAACCCAACAACATCAATAACAATTCAATGATTCTATACAGTTTTATTAAGTCCAATATTATACAATAAGTGGCAAATTGTAATAATCTCTATTTTGTACCACAGGCCGTTTTTGCCCTCATCCAATTTTAAGAACAAAAATAAGTGCTAACTTAAATTAATTATTATTGCACAAATAAAATTTGAATATTATTCATTTAAATGTATAAAATACCATTCATCAGTTGCCAGGCGATAAGAAAACGTATGAATACATTCTTGTTACATATTACGAATGATCAATAAAAATTATTATTTTTTTTATGCTCGAAAGGAGTTACCTGAAAATACTTACCACTTTAACACTACAACATCTTATAATTATATTATATAGTAATTATAATTACAAATTATGGAATAAATACAAAAATATTTTAATAATTTTAATTTTGTACAATCCACTGGTATTTCAGATAACTGTACAAGAAAGAATCCAGGTGTGTATAATCTAGATTTCGTTGTGGACATTTTATCTGTCCTCGTCTCCAATTGTTTAAATACCCGCGAACAGGACGTACAAAGTGCAAAGGTGCAACTTATTAAAACTAAATAATTTTGTCGACAACCATACTACACATACGACCATTTTGTTGTCTCTCCTTCATCAGGTGGAATTTTGTCGATTCGCTATGCCATGTAGAGAAGACGTGACTTCATTAAAAAAATGTGGTCAATAATTATAATTTGTAAGGATTCTGTATGAAGCATACCTAATACCTATCGTGAAAAATTTATACAATTTAGTCTCTTGAGAAGAGCTTCGCGAGTTCACTTTACATACTTGATAAAACGTTAAATTTTATATTTAGGTAATCTTAGGGCGCCCAGCATCTGTAATGTGCTTATCACTTCCAGTTTCTCTAAATAATTTTCTTTATCATTTAACTAATTGTAGATTGGCGGATAAATTTATGACCAGCAAATAAATGGGTCAAAATCACCAAGGTGGAAAATTACAAGTTCGGTTTTATGATGAAAATTCTTAGATGGAATTGTAATCAAAATCAGCTTATATGGTTCCTAAACTTGTAAATAAACAATAGTTAGAAGGGGCAAATAACCTAACAAAGGGCAAATAACCTAACAGTTTTTTTTTAATATTGGTTTTAAACAGAGCCGTCTCCAAAACTGATCATTTCGGGAACAGTTTTGAAAATTTAAAGTGTCAATAACTTTTCTCACTAAATTATCTTTACATCCACAGCAATACATTTTTTAAAAAAAGTATCTAATATTGTATATGTTTTCTGTGATTTTGTAATGTTCGATAAAATGATCAGACGTTTAAGAAATGACACGCATGTTCCCTGAATGATGACATAGGTATTAAGTGTAAACTGAAATAAACGAATTAGTTCAGAAAATATGATTATTTAAATACACAGTCAAGCAGAACTGTAAAAATAATCATATAAAGGAGTACTGATATCTATATTTTAATATCCAGAGAAGGGCTTCGATTGTAACAAATCAGTCCAAATGAAAATCTAAAACATAAGGAAGATTACTTTCATAACCTCTACTCTAAAGGTAGGGTGAATTTTAAAAATATTAGTTTTTGATATTTGATTAAATTTATTAATCAAAGTTTATTCCTACGATTACGATATTGCGACGTCGAACCCTCAGCATGAATATGTCGTGTGGTCAGGATAATCGGTTTCATACAAGCCCGCACTGTATGGGATTGATGATCCAAAATATCACACATAAGAGGGAAAGATCTTGCTTGAAGTATAATATCAACATTACGTGATAATATAAATCTGCATGAATAGATAATTGCTTTTTAGCAAAATCTTTGATCTGAATTTCACTTGCATACGTAGTAGTATAGTTCTGAGAAGTCTATTGGTATCATCATCTCGTTTACAGTTAAGCTTTCTTTCATTTCCTTTTTCAGTTTGTTGTATCTTTAAATACCATGGAGATGTTCTTTCATTAATGAAATATCTTCAGCTAAAGCCGTTTTCAATTCTTCAACTGTACTCAGAACACCAACCTTTTTTGTAATCATAAATGTCTTCTATCACCATTTGATATGCATTAAAGGATTTCCAATAGAAATATGCCAAGGAATCTATATTTATATATGGCTCCAGTCTATAGTTTTTACATTTTTCTCACGCACTATTCATCAGTCATAAAAATTTAGTTCTGAACTGAAATCCTCAACAAACTTTGCTGTACTGGCGTGACAAACCTATTGTACGTCTTGCAACTAATTTAATTTAAATTCAAAATGTTCGTACTTAATAGATAAGCAAGTTTCTCGATTTTGAATTTTGGAGCTACCGCACAACACGGCTTTGATCTAAGAAGCTTAAGCTAAATTGTTTCCTTTTTTGATGAATTATAACGTATGCGCTTTAACTGTGACTGTGTTATCTGAACACATCTTACTAACGTCAGCTCTTTGAAAGAAGTCTGTATGTAACCTTTCGGTGAAGTTCTGGCTTTAAAACATTCTCGCAAAGTTTTACCCAATACTTGAATTTCCATTTATAGCTTCTTTCATTTGGTAGAAAGCTCAAAAGTGCCTCAATTTATACATTTATGGACAACTTGTTGATCTCTTCGTAATTTATTATTTAATGACTTTTATTATCCATGTTGTGTTTCAACTGATCTATAGTTTTTTCTGTTTTTTTTTATTTTTCGGTATGTTTTAGCTTCATCTTTGAGTATTATTTTTCACCGAACGAATTGCGGGTGAATCGTCAGCTGAATGTGGTGGTGTGTTAGTTAGTATAGTTGCTAATGTATTCTACTTTTCTCTTTATTTTTTCATACGTTTTTCCAATGAATTTTTTGCTTACATCTCTCCTTTTCCATCATGTCATTAATGTCCTTCTCATAAGCTGTTTCATTAGCCAAACTGTCTGTTTGCTTTGCTTTTTTGGTCTTTTTTGTTTTTTTTTTCAACCTTTTTACATTCAAAATCGTTATAAAAAAGAAAAAAGGTAAAGCATCTCATTGAAAATTATGTGAACATAACATAAATAGTAAATTTATTTAGATATTGCAATTGAACGGAACAAAATTGTAAGTCCGGAAATGCGGACTGACAACTTTCGAGAACATATCATCATATCTGACAATGTTTCAGAAATGATCGTTCACTAAAAGGGCGCTTGTCTTGACGGTAGTTATCTGGCACAGTTAGTGTCAAATATTTGAGGTTATTTTTGATATTTAGTAAACGAAAATATATTTTTTCGATATTCCAAACTACTATGTACATTCCCCGAGATGGTCTTCAAATGAAAGGTACTTAGCAATTAACTATGATTAATTTGGTGAACAACACTTACGACAGTTGGCTTTACTACTATCTCACTATACAAGTGCTGCATGATATTAAATAGATATGCTTAGATATATATACAGGGTGAGTTTTTTTTTATGGTCAGTATGGGGATCTCGGAAACTAGCGGAGATAGAGCAATGGTTAAATTGAGAAAGATTTTCTGTTTTACTGGCCCAATTTAATGACACTTTCGGATTTTTGTAAAAAGTCATGGCTTCCTAGATATTTTGAAAAACGAAATTCTGTCGATTTAGTCAAATCCCTCTAGCTCCATTGTTTTTGATTTTACGAAAAAAGTGTAAGTATCAGAATTGAAGGGAATTGTATCCCGAATGTGTCATATCCTCGTTTGCGTGACATATCTCGTTTTTGAGATATGACACACACTTATCTTTTTTTGAATGGAAACCATAGCTGGCTATGACCTCAAAAAATCGGACATTTTTAGAGCTTTTCAACGATATAATACTCGATATAGTTATTCATAAAAATAACGCAGTTATGGATGCTTTTCTCTCTTATTTTCACTTTTAACGTAGGTAGCTATGAAAAAGATTGTGTTTCACTTTGACGTTTCCTCATTTGAGAGTCCATTAGTAGTGCTGAACTGACAGTCGATATTGACAAGTTTTCGTGATAAAATGGAATATTCTAACGAAGAAAAACTGAATATGGTGGAATGGTATATCATATGCCATAAAAATTCAGTTCGTGCAGCTGAGGAATACTTTCATAGATATTTTAATCGTCGTCAACCTGCTCTATGTACATTTAAGAGGCTTTACGATAGTTTACGCAGATATGGATCTTTTCTAAACCACCAAAGGAACGTAATCAAATTAACGAAACAGCACAAATAAATGTTTTGGCAATGGTAAATCAAAATCCATCTACATCAACTCGTGAGATTGCGGCAGAAGCTGGCACATCTCAACGAACTGTAGTTAAGGTACTGGAAGCGCACAAGTTCCACCCGTACAAACTTTCAGTTTCTCAAACTTTGCATGCTGGTGACGAACATCGACGTATTTTGTTTTATACATGGGTTAGAGACATGTGCCTAGACAATCCACAGTTTCCATTAAAGGTGTTATGGTCAGATGAAACTAGATTTACTAACTGCGGTATGTTCAATAGACATTATGAGCATATCTGGGCTAAAGAAAACCCTTTCCATGTAGAACAAAGACGACTCCAGATAAAATTTGGTTTTAATGTTTGGTGTATCATACGGTCTACTATTCTGGGGTCTTTTATCTATGACGAATCTCTTACTGGGGAGCGCTACTTGCATTTCTTGCAATACACTTTTCAAAACATGTTGCATAATTTGAATTTGAGAACTCGTTTGGAAATTGAGTGGTTCCAATATGATGGAGCACCTGCACATAACTCATTATTAGAAAGACAACACTTCCAAACTCTTGGATAGGAAGAAATGGCCCACGCGAATGACCACCCCGGTCTCCCGATTTGGCAGTTATAGACTTCTATTTATGGGGTGCGCTAAAAAACAAAGTATACAAAAGAAAGTATGAGAGAGTTGGTGACCTAAGGGAGGCGGTATTACAAGCAATTGAAGAAATTTATAGGCGGTCTGTGAGGAAAGCGGTAATGTCAATCTTAAAAAGATGCAATTTTTGTCTAAATATCAATGGTGGACTTTTCGAACATAAATTGTAACCATTATTATGTACTTTAATTTCTTAAGTTTTAAGTAAGTACTTAGTTATTTAGTTTAGATTAGTGAGAAAATTTAGTATTGATTATTACTGGAAACTCTGAGAAAATGTTTATTGTATTATAAAATAATGGAGTTTGTTCCGAAGGATCTTACTTTTGGACACGTTCCCCAAATGAATTTCCATTAGGTTATTCTACAAAAATATGAATTATTATTTATTTTTTGACTATAATTTATAATGTGCAGTTAAAACAAATAAATGCTACTATTTACACATATTTATTTGTGTCATGAAATTGCGATATTAGTAATTCATTTGATGCCGAAACAAATTTTCCAACTTTGTGATTTAGAGCCAAATAAGTAAGTTATTAGAGTTTTTTTGATTTTATTGCTTAAATTAGCAGGCCATTGTATATTTGGTTTGAAGGCAATTCTCGAACACTTGTTATGTGTCTTTGTTTCGTCAGACGGCGTAATAAATAACTACTTTAAAAGTAAATTTTTAATTATATTTTATAACAGTAACACCCAACAATTTAACAATAATTCAAAACGATATAGCTGCTTCTATTTAGGAATCCAAACAGTAACAATTGTATTAATAGTTTCTGAATTAAGCTTAATAAATTACTAGATTGCTAACTAACCTTCATTAATAATAAAGAGTTTACTTAAATTATTAACAAATTGATATTCTGAATATGATCTCAAATTGCTAACAGTAGTTGTCGCACCATCTTTAAACATTGAGATTGGCACAAGTTAAAACATATATGCAGATATAGTTAATGAAGGAAATAATAATTTGAGATATTACATATAATTTATCTCCAGCATTTACCTACATACTCTGATATAAAAAAGAAATCTTCAAAATCGGTATAAATTCTGAAAACATTCCTGGTTAAAAATAATTACTTCTTCTGATAAAGCCAATTTCTAAAAAGCTAAATTTGACTAACCCTTTTTCCGAAAATTAACTGAAAATTTCCAAAAAAGATATTGACAAAAGCTCAACTGCTCTGAGTCGGCCACTAATTGAAAGAAATTCATTATGATAATTAGCTGAAATTAATTTTAACATTAATTTCTACAACGTTTATTTATTATCTTATTTTCGATAAATTGTTCAACATGTATTTGATATTTGAAGATGCGAAATGTAAGACCGACATCTAGGATTTTCTTACATCTCGCGTCTTCAAATTTAACGAAATGCATCAAATGCATAAAGAAGTGTTCGAGAGCACATTCAATTGTGGGAAGCGCAACTGATGAAAGTTCCCGACCAGAAACAATATATATTATATTTATATATAATATATATTGTCTTACGTACAAAGGAATGACACCTCGAAGAGAGTATGTATTGGATATTTGAAAATATTTTTAACAAGACGTTTTTGATAAAGATATGAGCAATTACCAAAGCACATTGAACAAAAAAATATATATGAATTCAACGTCGAGAGAGGCCGTGCTAGACATGTTTAAAGTCCGAAATGTTATTAAGTTGTATATAATTCCTTACAATGAATTTACTATTTTCAATTTGTCTTGTGTATTTGCACTACAGCTTTTTTTGCAATAATATTTATCTTGAAATAAGGTAGTGTCAAAAGAAAAAAAATGTCTATTTACACAATTGTACTCTCATGAGAATTTTTTGTTAAAAAATAATTAAAATTTTTATAAAGTCTATTTCTTTATATATTTCACTGGTAACAAACTAGAAATAAAATTTATATTACAAAATATCCAAAGGTAGAATAAACGAAAAACATACACATCAATCTCTCCTTTTACTTCTATTGTAAACTAGTAAAAAATATAACCTTTAGCTTCTAAAACGCGTAATTACATTCAAATTGTACGATGAAAATAAGGGAATGCCTGTGTTAAATTTTACTAATGTAGTTTAACGATTCATAATTTTATAAGTATAGAAATCGTAGAAGAATTTCTGCTCTTCTATTGAAAACTAATTATTACAACCAATTTTGTTTTACATAAGCCAAAATAGTGTCTTTGAGTTTCCGTCTGTAATTGGGCCCTAGTAAATCTTTTCTACTCCAATCTGAGGGTACAAACTCTTCAGCCGTATGAACAATTTTGTCCCTTTCTGTACAAATAGGCTTCAATAAGACAAGAATATGATATATTTCGTTTGGTGCAGTTAGATTTAATTCTTTTTGAAACGCTTCCCAAGAAAACTGAGATAAATCTAAATTATAATCCCTTATAGTATCAATAAAACTATCGTAGTATATCCGAATCAGTTCGTCAATATGTTTGTATAATACACTATTTATAACACTTGTAAACAAAAAGAAAATCAAATCACGAGGAGCTGTTGAATAACACAAAAACTGCAGATCGACCATTTTGTTGCTAATAGGTATCCCATTTTTATCCTTTAGAAGCATTGTATTGCTTACCCAGTAATCTGAATGTTGAATGGTACCCCAAGGTTCCGTAGGAGGCGGACGCTCGACAAAGGGATGAACTGCAAAATAATCGACAATGTTTTGCAATCGATTTAGATAAGGCTGAAGTTCCTCAATATTTTTGGCTGTCTCCATTATAACGTCATGAAAAGATTGTCCAACTTCTGGAGGTAAAACTTCCAATCCTTTGTATTGAACCAAAGCAGGACGAACCTTTTCTTCGAACACAGATGGTTTTAAAAGCTTAAGAGCGATAGGGGTAGCATGAATAACTGCTAAATCTTTAACGACTATTTTTGCACTTTGTAAATCAAATCCAATTAACCGATCTTCCGTTCTATATCCTTGCACTTTAAGATTTTCAAATATTAAAACACCATCGTCATCAACTTTTTCACTGTAATCATCCAAACTGATTCTTGCTCCATAACACTTTGGAAAGAAATTGTCAATGTACTTTTCTTTTGGGACCTTATACTCTTTTTGATGTTCCAACAACGCTGGAATGACCTGGGAATAGGCGACGACTTCTTTTTTGAATGTTACGTAAATATCAAAAGCTAGTCTTAACAGATCGTTTGTCGGCAATAACTTAGCTACCAAATCGAGTTTTTCTTCTCTTCCATCCTCATGTTTTAAAACAGTTTCAATAGCTAGCATAACAGAACCATAATGCTCTCCAGGTCCGGTTAGTACGGAATAATTTTCCTCTAGAACTTTAACGTTCTCGTGAAAATACGCTGACAAAATCTTATCAAGATTGTTCACTTTCGATCTCACCGGTGACTTTACCATATCGGCGACGGCTCTCGATGTTTGTTAACTAATGAACGATACGAATTGACTGATTTATTCTATTGTATCACTTTTGTGTACTCCTATAACAGCGGATGTTCGGTGCGATGTATACGAAATATTCCATAGTGGGGGACAATTTAAAATATTTATAGTCTGATAACACAATGCGAAGGCTTTCCTTATAATATTGCCTTAATAATTTTTTATTACCAATAAACTGAATTGTAACAAACTGAGCATTAGTACTGTGTTTGACATGATGTCTAATAATGATTTTTGTAAACAATTCCACAACTACTGCCAAACCAATTTGGCACAATTCACACTATTGCGAGAAATTATCAAATCATTAATAGATTTTCACGTTTGAATATTTTAGAACGTCTATAAATATACTTCCTTTGTGATGACTGATTTTTTTCAATATTTTTTGTTTTACATGATACAGCACTGATTGAACGCAAGGTTTTGGAATTTAAATATGTAATCATTCATAATTAAACTTTAGTTTTTAACATTGAAATTAACATTTCCTAATTTTCATACGAGAAGTTATATTTCATTAAATGAACATTTATTTGCCCAACGTTCTATTCGGGGTGTTATAAAAAATTAAAAAAAAAGAAATGTATGTAACCCCCGTTCGTTTAATTCGTGAAAGTTAGTTAACAAAGTTCCTTTTTAAGTGTTCAATAAAACTAATAATTAATATTGTTACGAAATTTACCTAAGCCGGCTTCATTCCGATGAGACATCAATCGCTGGGTTAATAAAAAGTTAGACTGGAATTTTCGAAATGGCACCAAACAGTATTCTCGAGGCTGGGCAGAAAAAAGTAGTACCATCGAGAACGACACATTAACCTATATAAAGAAACATTAATTTCAGTAGTTAGTTTTAGTTTTATTTAGTTGTTATGAGTTCGATGTAAATAATATTAGAATTAGCTGTAGGAAATATTTGATGTTTTATGTGTAAATAAAAGTTTCTAGAAAGTGACAGTGAATATTAGTTTTTAAAATTAATTAATCGAACCCACGGAGTTTATAAAAATCTGGTGATCAGAAGTAAAGGATTAAGTGAAGTTAAAATCGCTATTTGATTTATGGAAACCCGAAGTATGGAAAATGAAAAAATGGATACTCCCAAAAAAATATTCAAACAGTGTTACGGATGGACTAGACGAAAAAATAGCTCAGATCCGGGAAAAACGTGACAAGAAGGAGAAACAACATCAAGAAGAATTTCAACAAAGGTTAGTAAAATATTCTGATGAATAACGTAAAATAGAATTAGAAAATTTTTTCACTACGATGAAAAGCGAACAACAGAATTTAGTTGAAGGATTATTTTCGAAGTTTGAATTCACAAGACAAAACAACAACCTCACCAACCAGGGAAACTCCTAGTCATCAGGGGCACCATCAATGGGCGAGCAATTACCATCACCATCGACACCGGCGCCGCTGTGTCCATTGACAAGTCCAGGGTTTTGAAGTCATCAGAAATCCGGCCATGTCAATACAAGGTGAAGCAGATATAACATTGCAGATAGGGGACAACCGAATCCAGCATAGGGTTCTGGTAGCGAATATTGAGAACGATTTCATACTGGGTATGGTCCTAATCAGCCAGCATGGATTTATGTTCGACCCGAGATATGATGTTCTTCGGTTCCTAAATGAGGAATTTGTATTAACACGGCCCGTCAACAGTTCAGTCACCTCTATAAAAATTGTGGCAAAATCCTCAGCCAGAATTCCCCGTCAAACGGAACTGATTATTCAGGGGCAGCTCGATAGCAATCCTGGGAGCTGCGTTGGAATGGTGGAGCCCGTACATTCAGCTCATGACTACTTGGACGGGCTATAGTTAAAACCGGACGAGAAATACCAATTAGAGTCCTTAATTTGTCCAACAACGACATCAGAATCGCCAATGGTCAAGAAATAGGTTGTTTCGAGCCAGTGGATCAATTGCGGAGAAGAGTACCGACATCGCTGAAGGAGACAGGGTCCAGTAAAGAGTTCCTACAACAGTTTGCTGACCATTTGACACACCTTACACAAGAGGAACAGCAGAAAGCCAAGCAATTTATTACAAACACTGGCAAATTTTTAACAGTCAAAATGGAACCACCGGTCGCACCAACATCATTCAGCACCGAATACATACCGGAAAGGTTCAACCCACCAGAATACCGCGTAGACGACTACCATTGGGGCAACAACAGGCAGTAGAGGAAAACATCGAGTCCATGTTACAAAATGGAGTTATTGAACCATCCATCAGCCTATGGTCTGCTCCCGTCGTGCTAGTTAAAAAGAAGGATGCAACCACCCGATTTTGCGTGGATTACAGAAAGCTGAATGACGCCACTGAAGAAAGACAGCTATCCACTACCCCGAATCGATGACACTCTGACCACACTATCAGGCTCCCGTTGGTTCTCCACACTAGACCTAAAGAGTGGATATTGGCAGATTGGTCTACACGAAAACGACAGAGAGAAGACAGCGTTCTCCACCAGTAAAGGGCTGTTTCAATTCACGGTCATGCCCTTTGGGTTATGTAATACTCCCGCTACATTTAAGAGCCTAATGGAGTATGTATTGAGCGGGTTGACAGGGAGAACGTGCTTAGTATCCTTGACGACATTCTGGTCATGAGTCAGACATTAGACGACCATTTGAAGAACCTGGGTGAAGTATTCTCCAGAATAAGAACGCCAACCTGGGACTCAACCCGAAGAAGTGTTCCTTGTTCCAAAAAGAAGTAGAGTTTTTGGGCCGCGTCGTTTTCGAGTCAGGAATCCGCACCAACGAGGACAAGAGAGAAGCTATTCGTCCCAATAGGCATGAACTCCGAAGCTTCTTGGGCCTCTGTTCATACTACAGGCGATTTGTGAAGGGATTTGCTACAATTGCCGCGCCTCTACATCGGCAGACCACTGAGAAAGAGACATTCCGTTCGAATCAGGACTGCGAAACATCATTCAGACGACTGAAAGCGGCACTCTGTTCCAGCCCAATCCTAGCATTTCCTACCCAGTCCGGCGAGTTCATCTTAGACACCGATGCCAGCAACACAGGTTTGGGGGCCATCCTATCCCAGGCCCAAGTTGGTGAAGAGAGGGTGATCGAGGACTACACCCGTAGATTCTCGAAACCGAAAAGAAATTATTACGTCACCAGAAAAGAACTTTTTGCAACAATAAGGGCGGTAGACCATTTCCACAAATACCTCTATGGTCGTCATTTCCTAATCCGAACAGATCATATAGTAGGATGCAACTGTTCTACATGCATCCTACTATATGGAATACCTGAAATATGGGGCGAAACAAAATTATAGTTATACAGTGTGTTTAACACCATGTTAGAAAAAGTTAAGTGTTAAAGGATGATTCAAATCTAGAGTGAAGAGAAATTATACTTTACTAGGTGGCTCAAAAATTATCAGAAATAATTGTTATATAGCGTAGACCATAAGCAGTTGCACAGCTGAAATATAGGGTGGAGTAGAGTTATAGTTAGGTTTTTAAAAATATTTATATTGCGTGAAAAATAAACAGTAGCATGTACAGGATGGCGGCACTATAGTGTGATGTGTAGAGTTACAGATATACAAGGTGGTTCAAAAAATGTTGAATAAAACTGTTATATAGGGTGGCCCATAAGTACTTGCAGTTTGGGTGAAATATATTCGGGATTTATGGATTTATACATAGATATATAGTGGTTTAAAAAGGTCGAAAAAATTGTTACATAAGATAACACATATGTTTTTGTAAGGAATTGTACATTCCATACTCTGGTGAAACCACGGGTAACGGCCAGTGTATTTATAAATTTAAAACATCAACTAATTTGCTGCGGTAGCAAACTCCGTTCTACATTGCATTTCGATCATAACAATTTATTAAAACATGAAAACTGACAATTGAATATTAGAAGAAGTAATTTGTAGCGTTTGTAAGGACTTATTGAAATTTACGTAGAAGATAACGACAATTTCAATCCATCCATCAATTAATTTACTACCACGGTTCCCTTGTAAAATTATATACAACACAGCCTATAAGGGCAATAAAAAATAGTAGGTACACAGGTTGACCGTATATATAGTATACAATTAAAAGAAAATAAAAAAACAATAAAGAATAACATCAATAAAATAATAATTCAAATAAAAGATATAACAAACCTTTAAAAATAATTGCATAAAAACTATATAAAATTAATAAACCACATTCAGATATATTCATACATTGCGTTCCGAGGGGAGCATGGGGAAGCAGCGGCCCCCTGGACCTGAAAACCCTGCCGTGGGCCTTACAAGCTTCCCCTAAATTTGCTGGCTTGCCTCCCTAGTCCACAAAATTTTCTCATTTGTCACTCGTTATAGGACACTTTTTTTCTGATTTGCCCCTCCTTAAACCAAAAGCTGGGTACGCCCGTGTATTCATAAACTAAAATATGAATCAAACTAATAATAATAAACAATTTTTAAAGTAACTATAACTAATAATAGCAGATCAAATATTATTCAATAAAACATAATACTATTATTATAGACTCTGTGGGTTCAATTAATTAAAAATTTTACACTCACAATAAATATCTTTATTCGAGAAACATAAATAATACACTAATATGGAAACAACTTATCGCTTCGCTCTGACGATTCAATTCACGCCACACTCACTATAAACTGCAGAAAATACGAGAATTCAATGGTCACTTTTGGTAAACCCAAGTTATATTCGACCGGTATTTATTATTGTATTCGCACTCTTTTACTAGAATGATTAACTTCTCGAAAGTTTCTTAATTTTTGGCTGCGAAAAATTAATGTTAAAGCACTGCCCCCTTTAATTCTGATCGTCCCGATCAGAATCATTCTCTCCATGGTAAATAGCCAGTCAATCCAAATGAAATCTTAGCTCTCGGATTCCGACGAATACCATAGATAACGTAATTGATCCTCCTGACTACCTTGTATGCACCATCCCAGGATGCTGTGAATACTGGAAATTTGCCTTTGTTCCTCTGGAGGTTGTATAGTCAGACCTAGTCTCTCTGTTGGAACCCATTTGAATTTGCCTTGAGATCATAGCGTGTACGTTACAGACTTTCTGGAATATTTTGGATTCAAAATAACTTCTTTGGTCTGAATGTAACTCCAAACATGCTGAATAACTGTTCTACCAGCACCGTCACCACCATGGTTGCCTCTTCATTGCATTGCATATGCATCAGGCCATTTGCTGAAGTAATTCATTGTTCCCCTCCCAGACTCGGGAAATGAACCAGCGACATCATTGGCAATTCTCTCAAATGGGATAAGTACATTATATTGCTGCATTCTACCCTTGGTCCAGGTCTTCGGGCCCGACTGGCTGTACAGGTGTCAAATTTCCGGCACCAGGCTCTAACGTCTTCGAAGTAATTTACCCAGCAGTACAGTTGGCGAATTTTATCCAAAGTTTTATTAATGCCCAGATGACCTCCCGTAATTCAATTATGTACTTGGATCAGGGCGGCGGATACATTTTTCTTTGGGACTACCAGTTGGGACTTGGTTTCTCTGCCGTCATGCTTTTCCACATTCTCTTTAATATTATTAGAGAGACCTATTGTGCTCATAATGGCTTCAGGACGGCTGAGTATCTCGTCCCATCGTGGGCTGGGTGCCCCTCTCTTCTTAGATGAAAGGATTGATTCAATATCTGGGTCAGCCATTTGGTTCTGGACGCATTGTTCCGTTATCCAATCTTCATTCGTCTGTAGGCGAATCTGCCTTCCATCTTCAGACAATGGCATTCTGCTCTACAGGGTCTTCTTAACAAGACATCCACATATTATGCAAACGACCAGCACGGTCTTGAAATTGTAATGCTGTCATTTCTCCATCCACCTGGCAAGTTATCCCTCCGATGTCTTCAGGTCTAATAACCCTTTGAGGGCGGAATAGTCGGTTCTGATTCGTAAATGACGACCATAGAGACATTTCTCTAAATGGTCTAGACTCTAGACCCTTATTATTGTAAGAAGTTCTTTTATGGTGACGCAATAATTCCTTTCCATTTCGAAAATCCACGACTGTAGGACTCGATCACCTTCTTCACCATCTTGCACCTGGGATAGAACAGTCTCCAGACCTGTGTTGCTGGTGTCAGTGTTTAAGATGAACTTGCGGGACTGTGACGCTAGGAACTGAGTTCTTTAGTGTTGGAGACCGTTATCGTTTTCATGTAGTCCAACATGCCAATATCTACTCTTTAGGTCTAGTGTGGAGAACCAAAGGGACCCTGTTAGTATGGTCAGAGTGTCATCAGTTTGGGTGAATGGATATTTGTCTTTTTTCGTCACATCGTTCAATTTCCTGTAATCCACGCAAAATCCGTTGTTTTCATGCTTCTTTTTAACACAAACACGATATTTTTCTCGACTGCATGTTGTGGCCCCAATGGTAGGCGCCTAGATGGAATTCTTATGGGTTGTGCATTCCTGTTATCTATTCTGTGCTGGATGATATTTGTACGAACGGTGGTACCATCTTGAATATTAAAAATTTACCAGTGATTTAAGATAAATTGTTTGGTCTTCTGCTGTTCCTCTGATGTAAGGAGTGTCAATTTGTCGGCAAATTGTTTTGAAAAGTCTTTATCGGGACCTGTCTCCTTTACCGATGCCTGGTAAGCTTCTTCACAATTGATGATGGTGTCTACTGGCTCGAAACAAGCTATTTCTTGACCACTGGCAATTTGAATGTCGTTGTTGGACATATTCACGATTCTAAGTGGCAGTCAGAGACTAACAGTACGGGTTCCACCACTCCGACGCAGCTAGCAGGATTTAATTCTAGCTGCCAATGAATAATCTATTCCGTTCGACCGGGAATTCTGGTTGAGGATTTCGGTACAATTTTTATGGAAGTCGCTCAGTTGTTGACGGGCCGTGTCATTACAAATTTCTCATTTACGAATCGAAGAACATCATATCTCGGGTCGAACATAAAGTCATGTTGGCAGCTTAGTTCCACACCTAGTATAAAATCGTTCTGAACGTCCGCTACCAGGATACTATGTCGGATTATGTTGCAGCTGCAACACTACATCTGACTCACCCTGTATTGACATGGACTCACCGGTAACTGTTTTTTGTTGGATGTTGATGTTACTTGGCCGGATTTCTGATGACCTAAAAACTCTGGACTTCTGATGACCTCAAAAATCTGTCATAGGTGATGGTGATTACGATGCCACTGATGGTGCCCTTGATGACTAGGCTGCTGCTATCTCGGCAAAATCGCTGGATGGATAGGGGGCTGGTGGAGGGTTAGTCAGCGTTCGCCCCCTTATGCTGACTGTTCGAAGTTTTCCTGGCTGATAAGGTTGTTTAATTGGCTATTCCGGCTTGGTGATCGCTCAGATAGCCTCACTTTACAGTTAAGTTGAAAATGTCCTATCCTGCCACAACGGAAACAGGCAAGTCTCGTCTCAGTTCTTTAGTACCATCCGAGTAGTTTGTTCATGCAGTCAACAACTTGAAGACGCGAGATGTAAGACCGACATCTAGGATTTTGGTACAAAGGAATGACACTTCGAAGAGAGCAGTCAACAACGCCTGAAAGGGTGACTCTGATTGTTCCGGGCTGAAGGAAACTCCTCGTACCCTCGGCTTGGACATGTTTAAGACGCCCTCTACCTCGTGGAACTCCGCAAATCTTGTTGCATTTTTTAATTTCTATTTTGTACTTCGCTTTGGACGACATCGATGTCATTTGCTTTATTTCTAAGAGTATCTATTGAACTTTCTACTCCCTTCAATTCATCATTTATTTCCTTTATATCAGATTCCATTATTTCCATTCTCTGACTAACTGCTTCATTAACTTGCGTTACTACTTAGATGTTCAAATTGCTGTTGTCTTTTAAATTCATCAGTTTGTCTCTTATCTTCAAATTTCGAAAATAAACCTTAAATTCTGTTGTTAACAAGATTTTGCTGTTCATCTTTCATGGTGGTTCGGTACAAATTTTACGTTTTTCATCAAAAGATTTTACTAAACTTTGTTAGATTTCTTCTTCATTTTGTTTCTCCTTTTTGTCCCCTTTTTTTTCAGGATCCCTTCTAGCTTATCGGTAACTTATTTTTTGTTGGTCTCGTCCATACCTGTAATACTTCTGTTTGGCTACATAGAGAATTGAAATTTTAAACGTCACTTAATTCCACTTCTAAACACCAATTATTATAGATTTCGTGGGATAAATAAATTAAAAATTGTACACTCACAACAAATTCTTTGTTCGATAAAAATCAATTCACTTATTTACAAAATAAAACTGACTAAAATCGAAACAGCTGGTCGCTTTAACGATTCAATTCACGCCACCCTCAATATAAACTGCTCACCCCATAAAACAATCGTGCTTAAATAGGTCTCGCCGAAAATACGAAAATGCCATGGTCACTTCTGGTGGGCCAGAGTGTGTAGTATTCCATTCAGAAAACGAAAACGAAGCGTCCTTGCTATAAATCGAACTGTTCGGGAGCCCTGTTCTTGTTCTTGTTTTTATATTCGGCCGGTTATTATTATTGTATTGGCAATTTTTTAAATTAGAATGATTAACTGCTCGAGTTATCATAATTTTTGGTGGCGTAAAATAAATGTTATCACAATGTGTTTTATTATTGAAGAAATAAGTAAGTTGATTAATCGAAAATAATAATCAGTATATATATACTTCTGATCTTTTCCCTTATCTACATTCATGAGGGATTTTCACTAATTACCAATCATTTAACATCAATAGCATTATTAAAGTACTTTATTGCATAATACATGTAATTTCTCTGACCAAAAGACAACGTGTGTTTTTGATGCGAGTATTATTTGAATTCCCTAATAATAAAGATGCTCTATTCATATTGATGTATTATGGCGGCACTTCACTTTTTGTAGCGTATTCGTATATTTGCTATATTTGTCCAAAAACGGCGATGTATGGAGAGGTTATTCGCTATTTTTGCTTTATTTGAACAAATAAGTCGAATACCGCTAAGAGCAAATACGCCTTACCGTCCAGTTGTCGGTTTTCAATGCACTTCAAAGGAGTCAAATAAGCCAAATATTTGCTTCAGCCGTCTACACTTGGTTCATGCAGTTGCACGCGGCGCTTCGATCGTGATCAACTAGTGTTGTTTTTAATGGCAAAGTAGTGTTTGTGGCAAATTGAAGTGGTCGAAAAATAACATCATGAAGTTTCTCGAGTTGTACCAAATGCATCCTTGCATTTGTGACCCCAAACATACCAGCCACAAAAATAAAAATAAAATATATGATGCATGGATAGATATCTAAAACAATATTGGACAACAATGCACAATCGCTGATTTAAAGAAAAAGAGGGAATCTTTGATGTCTGCGTTCAGGGATTACAACACAAAAATTAAGAAATCAGAAACATCAGGAGCAGGCACGTCTAGCGTATTCAAACCAACAGGGTTTGCTTACAAATACATGAATAGTTTTCTGTGAGCCATCTATAAATGCAACCCATCTACGAATACTGAGATAGGTTTTGTTTATTTATCCTTACGGTGAGTCATGTATCACATTTACTGGTATTCAAACATATTTGGCATGTTTGAGTGTTTTGCGATGTGTGGCACGTTTGGAATATTTGCGAATACATCAAATATTTGGACGTATATAGCGATACAAAACAAAAATACGCTAACACCAAGAGAAGTGCCGCCATTATATACAGCAATTTGCTTTAGACTGAGCATAATAATGTTCATTAATTATAATTTTCTACAATGACCTCAAAGTAGGATCCTAGAGACTATCAACATATCAGAAACCTTAAACTGCAACACTAATAAAAATTATCTGAATCATCTGGTTTGTAGACAGTACTTACCCTAGTCTATAGAACACATATAACACATTTACTACTTTGTTGTTTGCATGTAGATCTGACCAAATACGAGTATTATGACTACATTTTACCCCCAGATATTTACAGCAACCATTTAATATTATACTACGGTTATCAAGTAGAGCCTCTTTGTGATTACAAAAAGAGATCTAAGTGGACTTATTTACATTGAGTACAAGTTACTCCAAGAGTATATAAAATTACATATCCAAGAGTAATTTAGTTTTTATTTCACAAAAGAGATTAGTGAAGATTTGCCCACTTATTGATACAGTTGTAACATCGATCTAAGTAATTAGACCCTTGTCACTTTCCCAGAAATCTTTTAAGAATACCTGACAGAAAGAGCAATGTTGAATAGACTCCTGAAAACTTAATATGGCTGTAGACTGGTCAACTTTTGGCACTACTGACTCTCACACTCTGTATTCTAACTTGTAAATAGTTTTAGATGAGATTTAGAGCAGTATCCTACCCCACTACCCAAATATTGTAATTTTGAACATGACATAATACTATCCTAAATCAAAGGCTTTAGGGAAATATATAAATAAATATCGTTGGATTGCTGCAGCAGAGATTGTCATAACTCACTTAACAAAACAATAAGATCATCAATTATGGAATGTCTTCGATGGCACATTCCATAGAATATATTCAAAAAAATGTATGAATTAGATGTTGCGGTTTTAGTTCAATGCTGGTTCAATGCAAGTATATAATTGACGAAGGACCTTTAGCGGAACAATCAATAAACACGTGCTGTCACATAAACGAATCACCAAATAAAAGTTATCACTAACCTTTTACGTCCGGAAGCTCTGGTGTTTTCTTGGGTCTTCTTTCTTCAGAGGCTAGAACCGTAAGAGCAGGAACATTTTCTTAGAGCTTCGTCTGGACAACACGTTACACAAAAAATAGCGACGTAATGTTCATTGATTGAGCAAACAAAAATGCGGGTTTAACAACAAATGATGCGCTTTTGTAAACACAAAAGAAACAAAATGAAAGCGGTTTAGCGGTCGTTACGAACGAAGCTACTAACTCGCGGAATCGTAACGCAAAAAACAACAATAAGCGCCGTCTCTTCAGACGGGATCAAAGCGTGACCGAATAGTTCGGAGCACAATACATGAACCTCCCCAGCGTCCTAACAGCTGGGGAACCGAAACACGAATGTCAATACTGTCTATATTTTACACGCAAAAAACACTTACAATTAGCATTAGCGCGACGGAATGTTTTAGAAAAGGTGCAGAAGTTTAAATATCAATGAAGTAATTCAATCAAATTGAACACAATACACTAAACAAATTGCGGGAAAGCACCAAATTCCTTTAGAGAACATAGTGATTAGAATTCATCCGTTTATGTTTCAGTGCAAAATCGTACAAAAATCACTTTTTATGAAGTCCTTGGTTAGGTTTGATAATATACCTTTGAGTCTGTAATTATTTACAATATACCTTATATACTGAACGTATTTCTGCAGTCTAATATCTAATAGTGGCGACATGTTGATGTCAACTAAAATCTTTCTCAAATGTTGGCGACTCGGTGTGTACACAATGGAAACAAGAATTGATGATTTTCAGGAAAATTGCAAACAGTTGAAAACGCTAATGTTGTCAACAATTTCGGTAGATACGGACATCACAACGGATAGAGAAGACCGTGAATTGGAACTTAAGACGGAACTGGAATGCAAGGATTTAGAAGTCAAAGCTCTTAGACCGCAAAATGGTGGTATGCAACTATCATAGCGGACGAAAAGACAATTGAAAAACTGTTGGAACTGAAAGAGATTAGGATAGGGCTGACAACAGGGTTAATTAAAAGGAAAAGAGAAATGCAGACATGCTTTAAATGCTGAGAAAGTGGGCACGTGGCCAGGGAATGCAAAGGGGAGGATAGAATGGGCTGGTGTAGGAACTGCTGCAAGACGGGCCACAAAGCAGCTGATTGCGGAAACGAAGAATACTGCTTTAAGTGCGAATCGAAAGGACATAGATATAATGATGGAAAATGTAGAAACAGGAAAAAACAGCAACTAAACAGAAATACAGAAGAAAGAAAAGATGCAGATTCGGATACTGCAAAGTAATCTAGGAAGATCGGCGAAAGCCCATGATGAGGCTAATGAAATAGCCCTCAAAAATAGAATAGACGTAATAGTAGCTAGCGAGCCAAACATAAGAATAATTAGAAAAAAAAAGAAAATGGATCGTAGACAAGCAGGAAAGCATAGCTGTCGAAATTAGGAATAGAGAGACGGGTATTGAGGAATACGAGACATATAAAGGTTTCATAGTTATTAAACATAGAGATGTCAATATAACATGTTGCTATATTTCTCCGAATATAACAATAGAAGAATACAGAAGTAGGATAGATGATATAGAACAATCACTAAGGAAATTATCACGGAACAAAATCATGGTATTGGGAGACCTCAACGCAAAATCCCCGCTATGGGGCGCTCCTAAGACGGATGCTAGGGGAGGAACAATAGCCGAATTGGCTGCTACATACAATTTAGAGATATTAAATAACGGCAACCCAACTTTCGTTAGAGGTAGTACACAAACACACATAGACGTCACCATGTGTTCGAGCAACCTGGTACGGCACATTAAGAAATGGGAAACCATAGACGAAAACATATTTACAGACTACAGATATATTCTGGTCCATTTACAAGAGGGGGGAAAGGCGAGAGAAATCAACAAGAACACAATATAACATCGAAGAATATGAAAAAATGTTTAACACAATAACCGGGGAAATAAACAAAGAATTGACACCAGAAAAAATAACGACAGAAATCAAAAAATGCCTGAAAGCCAACAGAAGGCAGATAAACAGAAACGAAAACAAAGAAATCCCATACTGGTGGACAGCTGAAATCTCGGAAGCTAAAAGGAAGTGCGTAGAGATACGGCGGAAAATCACAAAAGAAGCAAAGAAAAAGAGAACAGAACTACCGGAAATGATGGAGGAAATGAATAGGAAAAGGAAAGAATTAAAGAAACATAAACGGAAGCAAGAGGAAATGCTTGGAAGAATTTTGTAGACAGCTGGAAACAGACGTATGGGGAAGGGCATATGGGATAGCTATCCAAAAGGTACAGCGACACCATTGTTGACACTTAGTACAGAGAAGAAAACAGAAATAGCAAATACCCTTTTTATAAAGACCAGAGGTGAATGGAAAGAGCGAATAAAAATATCAAGAGATTTAGTACCCGAAATAACAGAAGAAGAATTTAAAATAGCAATTAAGCATATCAAGATGAAAAAAGCACCTGGACCAGATAATCTACCGCCAGAAGTCATAAAAATAACATTTGTAAAGAACCAAGCCACAATAAGGGATATGTATAACGAAATAATAAAGAAACAGGAATTCCCTACAATCTGGAAGAAGGCTAAAGTAATATTTCTGAGGAAGGGCGCTAAACCTATGAACCACCCAACATCATATAGACCCATTTGCCTGTTGGACGTTATGGGTAAGGTATTAGAAACACTAATTAGAAACAGAATACACAAAGAATTAGGAGATGAAAAAAATGTCAGAAAGACAATTTGGGTTTCGGAAAGGAAAATCAACAGTAAAAGCAGCAAACTCGATTCGTGACAAAGCAAGGAGCACTAGAGCGGGCTGGGTGATACTCATCACTTTTGACGTTAGAAATGCATTCAATTCGGCATCATGGAAACGTATTGTTAAGGAAATGGAGAAGAAAGGGATCAGTGAATATCCAATAAGAATAATAGAGAGTTATTTCTCCAAAAGAAGTATTATACTCGGGAAAGAAAAAACGTTAAAAATGAGCACAGGCGTACCACAAGGATCAGTACTAGGGCCGACGTTATGGAATATATTGTACGATGATCTTCTAAATCAGAAGCTGCCAACTGGTGCAAATACGATAGCATTCGCAGACGACCTGGCACTATATGTGGAAGGGCAAAACGCTGACAGATGGTTGAAAAAGCAAATGAGGCAATAAGAATAATAGGAGACTGGATGAAAGAGGCAAAGTTGAAATGGGCACCGGAAAAGAGCGATGCGGTGCTACTCAAAGGTACAAAAATGCAGAAAATAAGAGAAAAAATAAAAATAGAAATAGGGGATCTAAATATAACACCACAAAAGAGCGTAAAGTATCTCGGTATATTTATCGATCACCAAGGTACATACGGGACACATATTGTAAATGCAGTGAGCAAAGCGGGTGATAAGTTGCAAAACTTGGAAAAATTATGAAAAACATAAACGGACCATCACATGCAAAGAGACGACTGCTTTATGGAGTGGTACAATCAACACTTTTGTACGGGGCACCAACATGGCACAGAGGTATGAAGATAAAAAGATATAAGAACATGATGTTAAAAATTCAAAGACAGGCGCTGCTGCGGGTAATAAGCGGATATAGAACGATCTAGTATGAGGCAACGACAGTTATAGCCGGTATTCCTCCGATCCATCTCACGTTAGAAGAAAAGAAAGAAAATTACGAAAATAAAAAATACAGAGAAAACAGGAATAATACGCTAAAAGAATGGCAAAAAGAACGGGATGCGCTAACGGGAAAAGCGGAATGGACAAAGAAACTAATACCAGACCTAACAAAATGGGCGAGCAGCAAATATAGAAGTACAGATTACTTTATGACACAATTTTTGTCTGGGCATGGTAGTGTCAAAGTATATCTGAAAAGGATAGGGAAAATGAGGGAGAGTAACTGTGATATGTGACAAATTGAGGAGACAATGGAGCACGTGGTTTTTGACTGCGAAAGATATGCAAGGAATTAAACAAGAACAGAAACAACGATTGGTGAAAGGATAACACCATCTAACGTGATAAAACTAATGATAGAAAGTAAAGAGAACAAGGAAATTATATACAAATGGATAAGGGAAATTATAGAGGAAAAGGAGAAAGAAGATTTAAACGGAATGGTGTGATGAAGGCAAAGAAAGGCAGGAAGGTGGCGACGCAAGTTAGAAATAACAGTACCACCACCTTCATAAACTGCAGAAACAACAAGGTGGTTTTAGTGGGTGTGAGTCCCACACTAATTTGAGGGATAGACTCTAAGCTCAAATTGTCTATAAAGGATTTCCACCTTTCCAACGCAGCTCCCAGGATTGCTGTCTAGCTGCCCATGAATAATCTGTTCCGTTCGACCGGGAATTCTAGCTGAAGACTTTGCCACAATTTTTATGGGGGTGACTGACGTATTGACGGGCCGTGTCAATACAAATTCCTCATTTAGGAACCGAAGAACATCGTATCTCTGGTCGAACATAAATCCATGCTGGCTAATTAGGTCCATTCTCAGTATAAAATCGTCCTCAATATTCGCTACCAGAACCCTATGCCGGATCATGTTGTCCCCTATCTGTAGCACGACATCTGCCTCACCCTGTATTGACTGTTCTGAGCTGGATGTTATTGGTAACTAGCAGAATTTCTGATGCTCTGAAAACCCTGAACTTGGCAATGGACACAGCGGCGCCGGTGTCGATGGTGATGGTAACTGCTCGCCCATTGATGGTGCCTCTGATGACTAGGCTGCCGCTATCTCGGCAAAATCCCCGGATGGATAACGTTTTCGGGGCTGGTGGAGGGACAGTCAGCATTCGCCCCCTTATGCTGACTGACTGACGGTCCCTGGACATGTGGCTGTTTTGTTGGTTACCCCTGGTCGGTGATCGTTCAGGTGGCCTCACTCGACAATCACGTTGGAAGTGTCCTGCCCGTCCGCAGCGGTAACATGCCCCCCCCTAGTGCCAGTTCTTTGTGACCGTTCTAATATTTTGTTCAGACCAGTCAACAGCGCTCGAAATGGTGACTCTGACTCTTCCTGGTTGAAGGAAACTGCTCGGACCCTCAGCTTGGACATGTTTATGGCGGCCTTGGAATGCCCGAAGTAGAGCTTCATTACTTTTCTTGACGCCACTTAGTCTTAGATTTCGTTGTACTTCCACATCTCTGATGCCGTTTATAAAACTCTGTGTGGCCAACTGGTCTTTCGTTTCCTCAAAAAAAAAAGATACGGGCTTTTAAATTGCCTTGTACAGGTGGTCTGCAAAATTTCGAGTTAAAAGGTTTTTTTAGGGCATACAAAGACTTTCTTTTCAAAACAAGGAGAATTTATGTTTCATTTGAAGAGAAAACCCTAATAAAGAAGCAAATTAATAAAAGACCTCTTCAACGATCATTTCTAAATTACAATAAAAAGCAGACGTATAAAACAGTTATACCCTAACACCAAACCTTTCTTTTTTCACTCAAAGCACGTTTCAAGAGCGAAGCTGTCATCATCAAGGAGTAAACCAAAACAAAAAGGTGGACAATTGTTTCCAAAGGCAAAAATGGCCTTTAAGTGCTATTTACTATTTTATTTTAACTTTTAAATCAGAAGTAAAAAACTGACAACTTTGTGTGTTTGTTTCTAAGGTCCTATATATATATATATATATATATATATATATATATATATATATATATATATATATATATATATATATATTATAGACGAAAAATTTACATTAAAAAATATTTGCAAGTATGCATATTTCAATGTATTTTTGAGTAACGTAAACAACTAATTACTAGCTTCTTAATTTCATCGGATTTGTTACAAATTATTGTTGGTATGTTAGTAATTCACTATTAAATTCCCTATTTATAACAAATTCTTCAACTATTATTATGAATTTCTGACGCAAATTCCTAACATTGTTAACAACCAGGAGCGGATCCCAAGGGGAGCGATAAGGGCGAGCGCCTAATGCGAGATCTTCAAGATTAGTAAGTTTGATACTAAATTGAGAACAATATTACATCCAAAAGCTTAAAATAAAGTTATTTTAGGAAATACAAAGTATTCAAAGTCGTGGAGAATTCCTCTTCTACTCAAGTTCATTGCGAACGAAATCGCCCTCCCCCTCACGTACAAGATCGGCCCCTTTGGCGCACAAGATGCCGCCCCTGCTAATAACAGGTAGTTCAAATTACAACAAAAATATTCTTAGTCTTATCGTGGCTTAGATTCCCTAGTGAAAAAATCCAATAGGGAAAGAAAAATATTGCATATTAAAGACCCATTTTGACCTATCTGAACCTAGTCCTATATAGCGAATTTTTTTTATCGGTATTAATGACATTTTAATTTTCCTTCCTTTCATGTAATTTAATGCTGATTCTATATGAACGTACCCGGTGGGATTAAATCTGTTTCTATTGTAGCCCGTTTATATTTGTACAGAATAAAAAAAAGTTTCAACAGGTAATAGATAATCAGTAAATTTAATGTTTTCCATTTGCAGCAGCTCTACTGAAAATCTAGAACTTAATGTTTTGCTCAGAATTCTGTAGGTATATATGCGGATTGACAACGTTAAAAACACATTAAGTTCCCATACACTTATTTATTGGAATCTATGGGATTTTTCCCACATGGTTAGTGAAAAACTATAAGGTTTGATTCGATTTTCTCTTCTAAATTCACTACACATTGTTAAACATTTATAGTTCTTCTATATCCATAAAACTTCTAATTCAAACATGACAATGAAGTTTTAAATTAACAACTACTAGAAATGGCATGTAAGAGAAATTTCTGGCGCTTCTAAAACCAGAATTAATAACTGAAACAACTTTACCCACGAGAACCTTTGTTAAATTTCCATTCTTCTTCTTTATCAGTTCTAAAAATAAATTTTCCAAGGTTTTTGTTGAATGCGCCAACCTCTTGGGTGTTCCATTGACCTAAAATCGAAGAAAAAATCCATATGAAATTGGTTACGTTTAAAATCATTTTTAAGTCAATTGAAAATCTTACAAATATAATGAATAGTTCAAGGGCATTAAAATTTGAATACCCATTTTTGATTTGATTTTCGTAATTTGTTTGTTCTAATAGATTTGTCAATTTAACGTGAACGATTTGGGGGGGGGAGCTGTGTGATGAAACCTACGATTTTAGTTGCTAGTAGGGATATTTATTACACTGTGGTAGGGATCATTATTTTTTCAACAAGTTTCTGACAAAATGCTTGTCAATAATGATGAAAAAGAACAGGTGCAGAGGAATAACCCGACCAGTTGTCTAACATCAGCCTATGTTCCAATTTAGAGGTAGTAGTATTAACATAATTAAAATCAATTTGGTCTAAATTTGTGGGATTTCTGGGAATAATCACACCACACTTAAGAAGTCAATATTTCAGAGATTCCATATAAACTTTAAAATAACAGCGTTTGACAATATAAAGTGACGTAACCAAGACAATTTACTGCTATTTATACAGATTAGCACAAAAAAATTCCAAAGATCATATTATTTGGATGAATTTGAGTTGTGTTCAGGGGCGGCTGTCCCTTAAGTGCACTCGTGCGCTGAACCACCAAATTTAATAAGCTTTTAATAAGGTTAAAAATCAACACAAAATAAATATCATTTCAATACCAACGAATTTATCAAAAACCAATTTAAGCTCTAATCCAAACTTCTATTAAGACTTATATTCGCTTGAAAGAATATTTCACCGTGCACTTCGGCTAGCGCACGGTGATACTTATATAGCTTCTATGAGATACGATATAACACGCTTAGCCCGTGAGATAGAAGATATTTATTGCAAACTATATGGAGCAATGGGCTGATTCTCGTACGCCGCACGGAGACACCGAGCTGTGCTGATATTGACCGGCATAATGTGAACGTTTCAATAATTCAAATATTTGTTTACGTGATTTAATTAGTGGTTGCTTTGTTTTTGTCCTCGTAGTCTATGAAAGAATATTTAATATACTGAGTGCGTGTGTGTTTACATAACTGTGAAAATGAGTATCAACTTTAACATTTAACAATAATACATCGTTTCCAAACAAATTAGATATAAAATTGGCTGGTCCACCTAGGCCATATCTTAATTGAAAACAAGAGTGCAAAATGAAAATAAAGTATTTACACAAAGTTTTAAAAGTGAAATTTATAATAAAAAGAAATGGTTGTGTGGATGTGATCGCATCCATACATTATTTTTTGTTTTCCTTTCATTATTTATGGCGGGGAATCAATTCGGACGGAAACTGGAGTGAAGGATTAAAACGTTTCTTAGAAATACGATGTCTCAGGACTGGCTGAATGCTCTTTCTGTGCTTAGCATTGAAAAAAATATATTCTATCAATGCCAGACTTTAATAAAAAGGTCATTGAACATTTCGAGAAGAAAGTCCACGAATATTTTAATTAATAAAAAATAAATGCAGTAATAGCAAAGCCATGGTTTGTTTTGTTACATCGTTGAATCACAATATTTGACCAGTAAAGTGCACCACCAGTTTCATAACCCACCAGCTGCCAGTGGTTGTGTTTGGAATTTTATCTGGCACTCCTAAATACGACTTTGTTACAATGCATTCTTAAGAATGTATCAAAAACTTCTAATGTTTTCATGGTTCCATTACAGTCATAAATTTCAGACATACGGTTGTTCTAAACAATGACCATAACTAATTTCATCGTTAATTATCGGCAACCAAGAACGACTGATTTCCCGAGTACTTTGACATATATGGAGTAAAACAAGCTACAGTCTTTATTTACAGTTAAAATATACTTAGTTACACATATATGTACCTAATTAGTAATTGGAGTGTATGTGTGGATTACCTCCTCGTGGTATTCCCTGGATAAGTCTGGCTGAAACTCCACACAAATATAGAAGCGACCTAATGCCACCAAATATTAAGTGGATGCTTGTAACGATCTAAGAACTGTGAATTCGAATCCAGTCACTAAATTTGGTCGTTCAACTGACTGTAAGACATAAACCGTTGGACCTTCACTTGGATTATGGAACTTTAAATAAAGTGTATCTGAAGACCTAAATGCTACTTTCTTAGCATCATTGCTAACGAAAAGAAATAGAAATGCATGTAGCTGTCGAGGACGGATGAAAACCTACAAAGTCGCGGTGTGTAATCTATCCGGCTACCACTATATCCAAAAGTACAGTTTAGCTGAATTTGTAAAAAACATATTATCTGGCGTGATCATAGACATGACAGTAAATGTTTAGATCGAAAATGTAGAGATCATCACTTTTAAACTGAATAATGTAACATCAGCTTATAAACCACCCGTAGCTTAATGGCTTACAAACATGCTTGTTTCAACTCCACACAAGCCCTCAGCCAGTCGGAAGGGGGAGGGGGGGATTTTTGGTTTCTAGATTCAATTTTAAACAATTAATCATGTTTTTCATAAGAATAAATTTTATATTTATTATTTTATATTAATTTTGCAGTCCAAATCAGCCCATCACCAATCAAAAAAAAATCCAATGGCTTTGATCCCCTGCACTGGGCCGAGTCTATGACGAATCTATGACGCCAAGGTTCGTAGGAGCTTTCGGTCGGCCAAATGGAAGTCCTACCTTTCTTCCCGCATATCCAACATTATTGAACGGGTAGTAGAAAACGTCGCAGGTCTCACGTTGAAATTTTAGGAAAATCAGAAGAGAAACTTTCCAGCAACAAGTGGATGAAGGCACTATGAGTTCATCTCCCTTACTACATCACTATATGGATTTTGTTAAAATAGTTGTCCAAAATATGCTCACTAACCGAAGAATCAGAGCGCACCTTAACAACAGGAAAAGTATAGAACGTACAGTTAACAATGATGGTCTCCCACAGGAATTCGAATTGGCGCTTTTACAATTAATATGCCACAATCTGCAGCTAAAAAATTCCCATACGCAGATGACCTTGCCTTATGCACGCAAACAAAGAATGTCGAGGATAGAGAGGCAATACTCAACAAAGATCTGGAGACTTTCAGTACTATAGAAGATGGCGGCTGCAACATAATCCAAGCAAGTCTGAGTCGTGCGCATTCCACCTGTCAAATAAATGTGCTCGAAGGGAGTTCAATCTGACCATGGGCGTAGAAACGGCCCAAAAACTGAAAACAAGTAATAATCTGCTCCATAAGATTCAGCTACGTTAAGAACGGCTGCGGTTGCATTATCGTATCTACTCCGTAGCGGAATACTGCTCACCAGTGTGGTACAAAAGCTGGCACACTAAATTAATAGACACTCAATTACACGAATCTATGAGAATTGTTACCAAAAACAAACTAACTGAATGGCTGAATCCGAAAACAACCAGCGGCAAAGAAGATGTGGGACGAAACCTTGAACGACTAATCTCTGTCAATACACGACCATCTACAGAACCAGAGAGAAGACACCTAATTACGAATTTGGGAGGAGGCATGCCGGGACTCTGGGACTAGACTTTCCTAAAAGGAAGTGGATACGACTAAACAGGTTTCAAACTGGCCACATCATATGTAATTCGATTATGCAAAAATCGGGAGTTAGCAATACCGGCCTGTGTTACTGCGTGGACATTGAGGAGACAATGGGCCATATTGTAAATGTATGCCCTTCCATATGTTTTCCGGGAGCTAGAAGAACGGAATAGAGTGACTCCTGCTGCTGTGGAATGGTTATCCAGTTTTGACATATGAGTTTAATTTGTACTGTATTGTTTAATATGTTCTGCATGTTAGTATTTGTAATTTTTTTCTGTATTTTGTTTCTTTCCTGTTTCATCTTGATCAGTCGCTTCTCATACGAGAAAAAATTAATTAGAATGTACCAAATCGTATAGGAAACCACCAATACAGGAATTTGCAAAGCATAATGCATATGGCAAGTATACATTTTGCCGGTAACATTTCAAGAATTCAATTCAAGCTTTAACTACAGCTTTAACCTCAAAAATGCTCATTTGAAAATATTGAAAATTAATAATGAGTTATTTGTCATTGGACCGAATAAAATGTATCGGTTATAAATGTCATATTTATTGAGGTCAAATAAAGTGTAATTATATATATTAAATATCGTGAATATAAGTGCCCAAGGATATTCGTTAGATATGATTTAAACGGAAACAAGGTTTTTTATAACCATTTGTTATTTCATCTTCTAATCTAATCTCTTGTTCAGATATACATTCATGTTCCTGGGAACAAACTATGTCGGATAACTATTCTAAAAAGCTGTGTATCGTTTGAAGATCAGAAATTTACTATGAACAACTGCAAATCTACAGATATTTGGTCACCATGTGATGATTTAAAAGAATTATCGAGTAGTAACTATGCTGTGATGATTCTGAATACACCTATCAGTGTAAGATGTAACCCATTATTCATTAAAGGAATGTGGAATGAAGGTATTATAAGTCACATAGATTAAAACCTAAGAAGCTAATAATAACTTAGTGATTGCTTTTAGCTAAAGTGAGGATTACAGTAGATGGTGGAACTAAGAGGTGGTTACAATGGACACAAAATAATAAAGATATTTTAGGAGAGGATCTTTATCCCGACCTTATTACTGGAGATATGGATTCACTGTCACAAGATACCCTTAGTTATTTTATCTCAAAAAATGAACAGAGTAAAGTAGTTGTTACTCCAGATCAAGATGAGATAGATTTTTATAAGGCACTAAGAGAATTATCTATATATTGTTCAGATATACATGTTGAGGTTTGTATTTCAGAGCATATATATTACTGAAGTCACATTGCCATTATTGATAAATTAAAAATAATGAAAATCTATTTTACTTATTTTAATTCTTTAGGAACTATAGAAAGAATTTACGTATTTGTTAAGTAATTAACAGTATTTTCAGTATAGTTTTCAATATTAGCAAACTTTAAACATTTATTTTATCAATTATAGATATATTGAAACAGTGATTTATTTTGAGTTTAAAACTTAACTCTCCAAAATTAACAAACAATGAGTTGGATTAAATGACATCTTAAAATGATATTTTCATATATTTAGCAGATACTTTTGCAATCCAGTCCAATAGTTTCAAAAAAGAAACATTGGAGAACTGTTTCATAGCTGCATTAATGGATACCTGATCCCTGGAACAAGGCCTTTAATAGCATCTTTTTATAGCACCATCTTATTTCTTAAGGTTTGCAATCCTTATTGAGTATTGCCCTGAAAAGTTCTACTGAAGTACAAATTTTCCTCCTTCCTATACTTCAAATGTTTTCACTAATATTCTTTCTTTAACTGTTCCTTTTGTTTGACATGATAATGCAAAAATTATAAAAAGGGCTATCATAAAACTATTACTTTTAAAGGTATTTTTTCCTAGACCAGCAAATTAATGGAGAAAACCAATTATGCAAATTGCAAGAAATCTCCATTATCCTTAAAAAGAAACCAAAATTCCCATCATACACATTTCAGAAATGTTCAAAACCAATTATACACCAGACTTTCTAAACTGTAGCCTTTTACTGAATTATTGAGTTTTTTCCAGATTCCCTAAACAGCATTATTACTTTGCAAATTTGTAGAACCGTGTGTCATAGGAACTTTACATAGTTAGTATTTAGTAAGTTTAGTTGTTTATTACAATTAAGGACCAAACATGTTCTATTAAAATAAGTTTTCCTAATTAATTTATAATTTATAACAATGATAATAAATTACTTTATTATACATTTTACATTTAAACTACAATGGTGAAGTATAGTAACAGGCCATTCATACATTAAAGTGAGTGTGAATATTTGTGAAATTATTCCCACAGAATCCATTAAATTTGGTGACAAGAGTAGTGAGATTAAGTACAGTTAACATCTTTATTATATTACTGACTTGACCATACAGTGTATGGCATCACACTCCCTCTAAGGCTCGCTATGAGTGCCTTTAGGGGAAAATTCACTAAACCCCACATATCCTGGATATCAAAAGGGTTTAGCTCTGTGGGAGCCCTTGCCAGGTTTTCAGGCTCTTGGTTGGAGTCGTGGCGGCAGTTTCCCATGAATTTCCTGACCGTCCGGACTGTTCCTAACAAGACGGCTTTTTGCATTTGTTTGTAAAGATGTTAGGTATTTTAAATTGTTTAATAGATTTTTTGGGACTAGTCCTGTCTTTGACATTACAATTGGTACAGTTTGTGTGTTGTTCATGTTCCACTGAGTTTTTATTTGAAATTCCAAATCTCTATATTTGGTTATTTTCTCAGCTTGCTTGATATTTATATTATTGTTGGTAGGAATTGCTATGTCAATTAAAGTTGTTTTCCGAGAGACTTTATCTACCAAAACTATATCTGGTCAATTGTGAGCAACAGACCGATCTGTCAGTATCGTGCGGTGTCAGTACAGTTGTAGTTGTTATTTTCTAAAACATTAATGCACGATGTTATGAGTTTGTATAAGGTTGGAAGGCAAGTGATTGGTCGGTACTTTGCTGGGTCCTGTGCACATAGGTTGTCCTTTGGTAAGAGGTATGTAGCACCATGCGTAAGGAAACTAGGCATCTTGTGTGGGTGGGTAATTACGTCATTTATAAGGGCTGTTAGTGTTTCATGGTTTCGCACAGTTTCTTTCTCCAGTAATTTTGTACACCATCTGGTCCTGGTGCTTTCCAGTTATGGAGGTGTTTCATTATATTGGATGTATCTTCCGTTGTAAATGGTTGGTGTTGCATGGCCTCACAGTTCTGAGATGCAGCCTCCTCCTCATTAATCCAGCTGGCTCTGGAGTTATAAGAGATTGTTGTGGAAAGCTGTGTTTTCCAGAATTCCTCGATGTCTGTTTTACTGGGGTAACTAGGGGCTTCATTATTATTGTTGTTGTTAAGTTTTCTATAATACCCTTTTTCTGATTGTCGGAAGAGTGTGTTGTCTAGTTATTATATTATTATCATATTTATTTACACCATCCAACAGCAGAGCCATTTATAAGATAACTAACTCCTGCGATGATGGGCCGCTCCTTTTAAAATCAGCATCGAATTCTCTCGTACAATCGAGTGTCAACTTTTCAGCTGCCGAGCGATTTCGAGAATAACTTTTTTTGTCACCATTAAAAAATTCCAGTTCTTGTTTTTAAGCCCAACAATTGATGACTTATCGGAATGAAGCCAGGGCCGGCTTAAGTAAATTCCGTAACAATATATACCATCCGACTTAGCCATAAATACCTTAGTTATTTTCTATGAACATTTTCAACAGCCTGAGTGAATATTTGATAACCAGAACTCCAGATAATAGAGGCATATTCTAGTTTTGTACGCACAAACGCGTTAAATAAAGTTCTTATTGTATTTATGCTACTGAACTGCAATCTATTGCAATATCATTTCCTTGTTACTTTGCATTTTCAATAAAAGAATAATAGGACCAACCTGACACTTTTTTTCAGATAGATACCATTTTTGTATTGGTAGATAGTTGTGGCAGAACTGATCAAATACTTGCTAACATTAATACGTTATTTAGAAGTTCAGAAATTATAAATAATGTAAGAATATTCCTCTTGGGTTCTGAATCTCTCACATGGTTACTTCCTAAAGGAGATCATATCATACATATACCGAGTTGTATAAGAGAAAACCAAGAATGGTGTGCCTTGTTACCTATAGGATCATCTTGTACTGTTACCACAACAGGATTAAAATGGAATTTAAGTAAGTATGATGAAATATTGTATGAAGTGATAAATAAATTATGAACATAAAAATTAAATAGAAGTGAATTTCTCTAAAACAAATTAGAAAATAACATTCATTAAAATAATTATTTTGTCTACCAATATTAAGCCGTTTATTTATCGGGAGTACCTACGAGTTTCTCGGGGCGGATCTAAAGATTTCTTGAGAGCGCACGATCAAAATTATAATAATTTATATTATTATTACCTTTTCTCCACAATTTGTTCGAAGTTTATTCAGATTAAGGGAGTGTTGTTTAAACAGTACTTTGGCCGGAGTCATTCCTGTATGGTTGTGAAAGATAGACTAATATGAACAGGAATATATGCTCAACACAAGCACGCTGGTTGTTGCTAACGAATTTTTCAGTCCGCTGTAGCTGTAAGTGGGGCTTCTCGTTTCCTTGCTGCCCAACATCACACATACCTGAAATACATTAGATTCGAAATTTCATCCTTCGTCGGAATGGAGCTGTAAGAGTACACCTAATTTGCTAAATAATTTTTCCTCTAACTCCGTTGCCACCATGGTAACATTCTGGTTAGGTATGGCAAAAGCTTCAGTACATTTGCCAAAATAATCTGTACTTACCAAAATATAATTGTTACCCTTTTCCGATTCAGAGAATGATCCGGCTACATCAACGGCGACTTTTTCAAACGGAAGGCTCACATTGTTTAATTGTACTTTTCCCAGTAAAACCGTTATTGTCTAAAGTCTTATTTCATCTTCCCCCTAAACGTATGGACATAAGCTGTGGGATTGTATCTGTTTCTATTGTACAGAATCAATAAGTTTAATGCCTATTAGTTGTAACAGCTATATTGAAAATATAGAAGTTAACGTTTCGCTTACAAACTTCCATGGGTATATATGTAGATTAATAGTGTCAAAAACATATTAGGGTTTAGTCTCTTTAATTATTTACAAAAGTTCCTCGACTAACATCCAAGGTGTAAGATTAGAAGGTGGACGGGCTTCCTATTCCCACAATACGAGAAACGCGTTCGGTTATTGAGGATTTAAATCTTTCGTCACTAGGTGGCGCTTTGTAGCATGTGTACCATTCAAGGCCATTTACCAGTCTGCAGGTACTTTTTTCATCATCATTCTCACACATAATTGTAGCAAATAAAAAACAATAACTGTATACAAAAAAATCCCTTATTTTGTTTTTCTTTATAGTAGTTTGAGTTTTTCAAAAACAAGAACAATATATATGGTCTGCCTTTATGATTTTTCATTATAGTCAAGGTCAAGATACCTTTCTTGTTGTCTTTATCTTTTAACAACCCCTCGTCGCCAGATGGCCTGAGGTATTAGAGTTATATTTTAAAAAATGTGTAAATTTAAAGCACTATTTACCATTTTACTAATATTTGTGTATCTACGAAACTAACCCAGATTTCATTCTTACGATATTTTTCTATTAATTAAATCTTTTGAACAAATAATTGGTACACGTGTTATGGTGGCGCCATCAGTGGTTGTTAAATGAAATCCACATTAAATTCTCAGGTTTTGATAAGTTCTAATCTTACACCATGTTGACATCGCAATCGCTAGCTAGTCTTCGGATTGTGCTCACACATTTATGTTCGTTTTCCTTTTTTTCTTCCAGAATGTCACAAAGGTGTAGACATAAACGACCTACAATTGCCTGAATTTATGGAATAACTTTCCGAGAACAAACCATTTTAACAGAGAAAACGGTATTTATCAAAAATTTAATTCAATTATAATCATTAAAATTAACCTGTTAGTAAGTTTACTTCTCTTTACATAATAAAAGAATTTGATAACAATACGTTTTTGACTCTCGTTTTATCTTTCAACACCACTATTAACAAAAAAATAATAATCCAGTTTAGTAACCTAAAATAGTATACCCAGGTAAAATTGGTTTGAAAATAGTTAATTTTTTATGTTTTAAAAGGTGATTAAGTAATTATAGTTTTTTTATAAAGATCGTTACATTCTTGAAATCATATTTTTATAACCTTTCAAATAAGGTCACGAAAATCGAGGGCCTGCTCTACTCTCTACTGTCATGTCTGCAATATAACAATTGATCATTGTCATAAGTTTTCCTGTTATAAATTATTACGTAAGACGAGGTATTAGTCAGTGGTGTTCCGAGAGGAGGGTCTCAGGCATCATGACCTCCACTCCCACCCAAAACTAATATCCGTCAGATTGACAAATGTCTTAAAGTAAGAAAATGTAGAAATAAAATCAAAATAGATATTCGAAATAATTTTGAAAAATGTGCGATTTCCCCGCCCCCTCATTTATGCAAGAGCGCAAGCAGAGAGCAAAAGAGGTGGGTTCGTAAGAGTCGTTTTTTGCGCTAACAATCTAATATTTTAACTGAATTAACTGTTTAGATATATTAGTTATTTCTTATTTTTCCAGATAAGCACAAATTGTCCTTTGGTGGGATAGTGAGCACTTCTAATACTTACGATGGATCACCCAGTGTTTATGTAGAAACCGACAATCCGTTAATATGGTCCATGAGTATAGCAGCATTTTTAAAATAAATTGCTCTCCGTAGGTTCTGTACTATAGAACAGCATGTGATATTTTTTACTTAACTATACTTGGTGCAACCAATTTAAAATTGTATATCAATATTCATTTGAGCTTAATTTTTAAAGATTTATATATTTAAAAAATATTTATTATAAAAGTTGTGTTCCATAAATATGTACTTAGTTTATATTGTAACTATTTGTTCTCACCAAATCACCAGATTTAACCTATTATTATTTTTTGCTTAAATAGCATTTCCTTCTGCTGTTGGGTGTGCTATGAATTTACTAAATTCCCTTCAGTAGTTTAGCATCCCAAGGATATGTCTAAATAAGGGTAATAAACCCATAAAAACGAGTTTACCAATCACAGAACCTTACAACGATGAAACCTCTTGGGGGGATAATTTTGTCGAAAAAATCTACTACCAAAATGCCATTAAAAATTAAATTAGAAAAGTCAATAAACCAATTATTTAAACTCAACGCCCTGTCAACAGCTAAACTCTCATCTTCAAGGTGTAAACCAAAACTAAATCCACTTACAATTCTTGCAAATTTATAATACTGTGGGCAGGGGCGTATCTTCAGCATTTTTCAGAATTTTCTTGGGGAGGAGGCAAGAAACAAAATATTGTGTAGTTACACATCATTTTACTCTATCTTTTCATTCCAAATAAATTTGGGGGGGCGGCAATACAAGTTCACAACATCCTTAGACACATAGACTACAGTTGTTTGAGCGAATGACGCCCCTACGTGTAAGTTAGCAAAGAGTTTAACAAAACGATTCGAAAATTTACCTCGCCCTCAAAAAAACTTTAGTGTTAAAGCCTCTTTAAATTTCATTTGATTATTACAAAATATTTCCCTACAATCAGGCGAAATTTTAGTATCATTTGATGGTACCACTATTTCTCAGTGTACCCATCCCACAAACTTTGAAATACCTTGAGGATTTACTGCACCAATGTTCTTTTTGGGAGCCAGGGGTAAATGATAAATATCCCCGCTGCTTTTATGAACAGAAAAAGCGAACGGCTTGGTGAACCCCTAGTCTACGTTCCTTGCTAATTTCGGTTTCTATCTTTATTTTAAAAAATTTTGCATAGAGCAGTCAGACAAGAGTGATTATTCTACAGTTTCTTTGGGCTCTTTGATCCTTATTTATATATAGGTGATATACATATACTTAATATACAATTAAGTATATGGTGATATATAACACGTCACCGGCGGATCCAGGGGGGCTAAGTGGCTGAAGCCCTCCAAATCATTTTCGTAGTATTATTTTTAGTGACGTAAGCCTCCCCCAAATGACAATCCTGGATCCGCCACTGTAACAGATCCACCATTTTTGCAGTACGTTTTCTCCATTTAAGCGCCTATGACAACTTTCTTAACATTCTAATTAGCGTCTGTCGTGAACATGGCGATTTTCTATTTGTAGTATTCCTTAAGGCTTCTATTAGTTCTTCTTTTAATTGAATAGGTTCGGAGTCATCATTATGGACTGAGTTTCCTGCAAAATCTAATGTCTCTTCTAGTAAATCTGCAAAATAAATCCTCAAATCTGTTACCGAAATTTGTTTGTAATGAGTCACTTCTACTATTTTTTAAAGCTTACCAAACCACTGTGCATTTAGGTAGTCAGACTTATCAATTTCGTCACATTTTTTTATCCACGAAACATTTTCCTTTCTTCTTTTGTGGCATGTTTTTCCGGTAATTTCTGATAATTTTTTTTATATAAATATGCAGTACTCTAATCAAGTAAACTTTCAGAATTGCGTTTCATCAAAGTAAGATTGGGTTGGCTAGAATTTAAGCACCTTTGTTCTATGGTAGGATAGGAAATTCGTACTTTAATCTACAATCTGCACCACGTATTATACAGACCTCTAAAATGTTTTGTGTTGCTTTCATAGTTAAAGAATGAATTATTTATTTTAAAACTAGTTGAACCGCTCCGCACAATAATTTTAGGAATTTTCACATTTTTGATGTTTTCGCATTTTTAACAGTTTTGGAATTTTGACATTTTTTGCAGTTTACAAACACACAAATAAACAAATTTTACCTCTTTATATATTACTACAAATAATCATATACATGGTTAAATTGGGAAAGATTTGCAGTTTTACTAGCCCATTTTAATGACACTCTCGGATTTTTGTAAAAAGTCATGGCTTACTAGATATTTTGAAAAAACGAAATTCTGTCGATTTAGTCAAATCCCTCTAGCTCCTTTGTTTTTGATTTCATAAAAAATATCAAAATTGAAGGGAATTGTATCCCGAATATGATTGTCATGTCCTCGTTTGCGTGACAGCTCTCGTTTACGAGATATGACACAAACTTATCTTTTTTTGAATAGAAACCATAGTTGGCTATGACCTCAAAAAATCGGACATTTTTAAAGATTTTCAACGATATAATACTCGATATAGTTATTCATAAAAATAACAGAGTTATGGAAGCTTTTCACTATTAACGTATTCGCTCTGTGCGCGACTTCAGCGCCATGGTATGGTTGAACTACAGGGGGCTATTGTAATATATTTTACTAAGTATTGAATGGCTGTCAGTAATAATAATATCGAATGATAAATAAAAAAATGCTTTTTTAATTAAAGGGAATATTTATAATAAATATTTGTTAATGTAAAGTGTTCTTGTGCATTACAAAATAAAATGTAAGTATAGTTAATACTGAAAAAGTAGCATAGAAGTTAGCACACATAAAGATAGGTTAACTGAAATCAAATAAAAAGAAAATAGAGAAAAATTTTTATAAGTAAATTTAGATTGAACGAAATTACCAAAATATTTTATTGTTTCAAAATTCTACAAATTAAAAGTGCTGATTGTTTTTGAGTACAAAAAAATAGATTATGTTTGCTAACTAAAATTAACATATTACAATTCAATAATAAATCTGAGAAAAATTGTTAAACGATTAAATTTATCATTTTTATTTTTAGATTTGGATTTAAAATGGAAACCATAATAAAAACGGGATTTCAATCAATAACCCACGAAATTCAGTTCCAGCCACAGACATTGGTAAAAGGAAAAAAGCTGGTTCTTGCTGAACATGTCCGAGAGGTAGAAGAGTTTCGCAAAAATAACGAAAGCTATTTGATTAAATCGCGAGTAATCAGGCAAGCATCTGTCCATGCTACAGCTTACACCACGAGTTTAAAATTAAATGTAGAACGATGTGTTGTTGATGTGCAATGTAATTGCGTTTATAATCAGAGTAAAAAATGTAAACACATCGCTGCGCTGATTTACTTCATAAATAATGAAAATAGTGCTTCAAACACAAGTATTGAACAGCAATGGGGGAAACCCAGTGCTCGGCAATTCGCCAAAGACAAGTACTCGAAGGGAGCATACTTTGAAAACATGATACCTCACAAATATAATCAACTACATGATTCAAAAGACGTAGAAATCTCCGAATTGGTGTCTGACTGTCCGTTAAAACAAATTTTAATTGCTCAATCTAGTAAAAATAATTTCCACACTGTTCGAAATGTCCTCAACTCTTTAATAACGCAAGTTGAACTTAATATCGAGAAGGAAGATTGTTCAGAATGCGTAAATAATTTTTTAATTTTTTACAAAGAACATCCTACGTATTCACGTATTTATGAACTAGATAACAATATTAAAGAATTTTATATGAATAATATTGTGTTATCTGAAGAACATATTGTCGCATTAGCCTGTGAAACGTTGGATCAATCATTATGTGAAAACTGGTTCAAAGCTAGGCACCTGAGAATTTCTGCTAGTACAAATGTTCATAACATTAAAACACTGAATAGAAAATCAATCGAAAGCTTAGTATCTGATTTTTTAAATAAAAAAAAATTGATACAGCTTCTACTCGATATGGTTTAAAAAATGAACCTATTGCACGAAGTAAATACGAGACACTTTATAATTGTAAAGTCAAACGTGTTGGTGTTATCGTCAAAGCAAATCAACCTTGGCTATGCGGAAGTATTGATGGTGTTGTGATAGATGATGGTTGTATCACAAAAATTGTTGAAATCAAGTGTCCCAGTTCTTGTGAGAAGAAAGCTGTCGTAAATTTTAATGATAAGTCATGCAATGTAAAATATTTACAATTTGTAGAAGATCAATTGATTGTAAAGCATACTGATGTTTATTACACTCAGATGCAAGTACAAATGTATATTACTGGTATGACTGTCTGTGATCTTTTTGTTTATTCGCCTCTTCCAAATGGTAGTTGCTTGATTGAAGTACACCGAGATGAAGATTTTATACAAGCTGTCATTATTAAAAGTGAACAGTTTTACTTTCAAAATTATTTACCTGCTTTATATAAGGCTGTATTAACCAAAGAATCAAATTGCAATAGTAGCTTAAAAGAAAATGAAAATTTGATTGCCAGTGAAGATGAAGAATTATTAGAAAATCGTACTTTTACTGGCCTGGATATCAGTAATAACTTAGATTAAAGAATATAATAATTATATTTGTTGATGCCTGAGTAATGTTAAGAAAATACTTTATTGTTTGTTACGCAAGTATTATTGATAAATATTTTATTACAATTTAAACATTTGTTATAACATGTAACGAAATTATTTTTTATAATATTGATTAATAATTTGTGGTAAATTAGAGTAAAAAATACAATAAATTTTAACATGTTGAAGTTTTTAAAAATATAAACAAATTTTTCGAGTTTAATGTAGTATTTATTTTCCACCCTCTTTATCTTCTTTATTTGACAGTATGGGAGGTTGTAAATTTACTAAAACACAACAGATGTGCAAAATGTCATCTATGCAATGAAGCAAATTTTCTGGAATTTTATTCAGTATCTGATATGTTCTTAAACGCTGCATGATCCGTTCTACGTGAATTCTTACTCGTGCAACACTGTATGTTTCTTGAGTTTCTGCTTTGGAAAATTCATTTTTCTTTTCCAAAAACGGTGGCATAACTATATTTACTTTTTTACCACTTGTATCTATGACCGTTTTAATTTCAGGAAAACCTTTATCAGCTAATACTTTGTCACCATCTTCTAACAAATCAAGCAACCCTGATTCTATTGTCAGCTGAGAATCTGACTGGTATGGATAATCTTTTTGTTTAATATAATAAGTGGCAAAGAGTAAATGAATCTTAAATAATTAATGAAAAGTTTATAATAAAAAAATTCAATCTTATTTTTTAATATATAATTATGCTAAATTTAAAAATGTTTAAAAAAATTTTTTTTTTAATTAATAATAATATTTCCTAGTATTTTCTAAACTTACTATTTTTTTAAGTTTCACTCCTTTCAAGATTTTTATTATTACGGATAGTAAGGTTATGATTCTACTTACTTTTGTCTCCTAACAGCAGCTATCCATTTTTTCCTTTGATTTATTTTCCAACTTGCTGTAGGAAATTTATAAAAATGACAAGCACTTTTTCTACCTGTATTCTTACAACTTACAACACAACAACTTTTGTGACTCATTTTATGTTATTTTATTTAAATAAATTTTAAATAACAATTCACTTGTATATTTAGCTAACTCGAAACATAAAAACAGCCCGCCGTAGTATCGGATATAGTCACGGGTAGCGCTGACGGTAAATCAGTTTCTCCCCACCATGGCTTCGCACTGAGCGAATAGCCGTGAAAAAGATTGTTTTCACTTTGACGTTTCCTCATTTGAGAGTAATTCCATTAGTAGTGCTGAACTGACAGTCGATATTGACAAGTTTTCGTGATAAAATGGAATATTCTAACGAAGAAAAACTGAATATGGTGGAATGTTATATCATATACCATAAAAATTCAGTTCGTGCATCTGAGGAATACTTTAATAGATATTTTAATCGTCGTCAACCTGCTCTATGTACATTTAAGAGACTTTAAGATAGTTTACGCAGATCTTTTACTAAACCATCAAAGGAACGTAATCAAATTAACGAAGCAGCACAAATAAATGTTTTGGCAATAGTACATCAAAATCCATCTACATCAACTCGTGAGATTGCGGCAGAAGTTGGCACATCTCAACGAACTGTAGTTAAGGTACTGAAAGCGCACAAGTTCCACCCCTACAAACTTTCAGTTTCTCAAACTTTGCAAGCTGGTGACGAACATAGACGTATTTTCTTTTGTACATGGTTTAGAGACATGTGCCTTGACAATCCACAGTTTCCATTAAAGGTGTTATGGTCAGATGAAACTAGATTAACTAATTGCGGTATGTTCAATAGACACAATGAGCATATCTGGGCTAAAGAAAACCCTTTCCATATAAAACAAAGACGACTCCAGATAAAATTTGGTTTTAATGTTTGGTGTGGTATCATAGGATCTACTATTCTGGGGCCTTTTATCTATGACGAATCACTTACTGGGGAGCGCTACTTGCATTTCTTGCAATACACATTTCAAGACATGTTGCATAATTTGAATTTGAGAACTCGTTTAGAAATTGAGTGGTTCTAACATGATGGAGCACCTGCTCATAACTCGTTATTAGTAAGACAACACTTAGATAATATCTATCCAAACTCTTGGATAGGAAAAAATGGCCCACGCGAATGGCCATCCCGGTCTCCCGATTTGGCAGTTGTAGACTTCTATTTATGGGGTGCGCTAAAAAAGAAAGTATACAAAAGAAAATATTAGACAGTTGGTGACCTAAGGGAGGCGGTATTAGAAGCAATTGAAGAAATTGATAAGGTCTGTGAGGAAAGCGGTAATGTCAATCTTAAAAAGATGCAATTTTTGTCTAAATAACAATGGTGGACTTTTCGAACATAAATTGTAACCATTATTATGTACTTTAAATTCTTAAGTTTTTAGTAAGTACCTACTTATTTAGTTTTTTCGTTATATCTGATATACCTAATAAAATAATCGTTCAATGTTTTTTGGAATAGTTATAAATAAATCAATCTATTTCATGGCTAACTACGTTAAAAGTGAAAATAAGAGAGAAAAGCATCCATAACTCCGTTATTTTTATGAATAACTATATCGAGTATTATATCGTTGAAAAGCTCTAAAAATGTCCGATCTTTTGAGGTCATAGCCAACTATGGTTTCCATTCAAAAAAAGATAAGTTTGTGTCATATCTCGAAAACGAGAGCTGTCACGCAAACGACGACATGACAATCATTCGGGATACGATTCCCTTCATTTTGATATTTACACTTTTTTATAAAATTAAAAACAAATAAGCTAGAGGGATTTGACTAAATAGACAGAATTTCGTTTTTTTTCAAAATATCTAGTAAGCCATGACATTTTACAAAAATCCGAAAGTGTCATTAAATTGGGCCAGTAAAACTGCAAATCTTTCCCAATTTAACCATTGCTCTATCTCCGCTAGTTTCCGAAATCCCCATACTGATCATCAAAAAAAAACTCACCCTGTATATTATTCTAATATTCCAGGTCCAGATAAGTAAGGAATGAGTGGATTTTCTTATATTCACTTTAAAATCTTTTAAACTAAGCGTTTTAAATTTATAAAAAATATACACTATTATTTCTCACACAGAGCTTACATTATGAAAAAGTTGTAAAGAATCAGAAATCCTTCTTCAGTCCTGATTGGATCATTACTTGTTACTGTTATTAATTCAAATACTTTTTCCAATGGCAGGCTGCACCATTTTCAAGACATCTGAGAAAAAGTAAGGGTAGCGCGTTTAAGCCAATATACACAAGCGTTATTAATACATTTTACGTTACTGTAAAGAAAGTGGAATATATTGTAATGTTTTCATTTACTTTCCGGTAAAACACAGCAGAACTCACTATAATTTATTTTCACGACTTTAATTTATATTGTCACAACTATTTACAATTTGTTACCTGATGTTTATACTAAACTGCGACTAAATACTGAATGAATCCTTCAGTCAACTCTCCGTATTTATATATTTCTTCTCGGAATTCTCTAGAAGGTTTCGCGATTATTTAATGAGATTCTACAAATTTCCATCACGACAGCCCTGACCTCGGGTGGCCTGATCAACATTTCGGATTCCACGAAAAATCACATTGCGCCCTCCTTAAGACCATTTCACCTTGGAATGACCCAAAATCCTTGCTGGTGTGGCGACATTTGCAGGATTCTCCATTTCAGCAACGGGACGTTTGGTGGAAGTAACAGTCGACGGTATACGAATATGGGCTGCGAATGTTGAGACAGCATACAAAGATGTCAATGCCATTGGATCGAAAGACAGTTTCCATCAACCTTCTCACCACCCTCCAATTCAGTCCACCCAACCTACAGGCTATCTTTGGGACCGCCAATTTCATCAGGTTTTTCTCCATCATCAAAGTTCTCAATTCTAACAGAGTTTTCCAAAGTTCGCCATATGTTGGCGTGTCCTGCGAGAATGTTTTCGTTACCAAATAGAAGATGTCTCTGGTACCCATTGGTTGTTTGCCTTCGAGATGAAGAACCTTGCCCAGCACTGGATCTTGCTCCCTTAGTTTCTGAAACTGCATACCCCTTGGCTAGACCCTAGACATCCGAAGATCTCGAGCTACGCAAGGGAATATTCTATGGGTACTTCAAACAGGTCTCGGGGTTCCTCTCTGGTCACGTCGTGTTGCACTTTCTGCCATCAGAGTCAGTGCCATAAACTGTTCGAATGTCATCTCGTCATGCTGAGGACTTGGGCTTCATCAACTTCGCCTTCACGACTTCTGGCATAAGGGGCTAACCTGTTCAAATGTACCACCTTTGGTTTTCCTCGAGGTAGCTTCGTTATTCTGTGGAGAACATCTTTGATCCCCTGTACAATTTGGTAAGGCCCCTCACAAGATCTTTGTAGCTTGGGCGAATATCCACGACGACGTTGCGGGTTATACAATCACACAAGATCATCAACTTGGAATTTCCCGCACTCGGGATTGATGTCGTAGGCTTCCTTCATTCGGTCACTGGCATTCTCGATATTTAACCGGACTCGCTGGTGGATGTCGGTCATTCATGACGTAATTGGCTGACATAGTCTTCACCTGCGGTCTCTTCCCCTGGGGGACATCCAAACTTCAAATCGGTCTAACCCGTGGACTCGTTCACAGACAAACAATATGCCATTAGAAACAAGTGAAGACACTGGTCCCAGTCTGTTTGAGGTCAGAGCTTTCTTTGACAAATGGTCTTATTCATCCGTTCTACCATTCCATCAGATTGCGGGTGTAATGCTGTCCGTGTTTTACTGATCTTCAAGAGTTTGCCGATGTCTTGGAAAAGAGTAGAGTCAAAGTTACTTCCTTGGTCGGAGGGCAACTCTAAGGGAACATCAAAACGGATGATCCATTCCTTGACAAGGACATCATCAACTGTCTAGGCATATGTTTCTGCCCATTTACTGAAACAATCCATCACCACCACAATGTACTTATTTCCGGAGTCGATTCAGAGAGTGGACCGGCAACATCAATGACTTTTAAATGCACTGCCCCCTTTATATTACTTCAAGGGACCTTTTCCTTGCTTCTGAGGCCCAGTACTTGCTGCACAAACCGTAAATTTCCGACACCAATCCTTGACTTCTGCTTAGCAGTTTACCCAATAAAAGCGTTCTCTCAACTTCGGCAGGGGTTTTCGTCACTCCTAGATGTCGTCCGGTTATACCTTCATGTAGTTCTCGCAAAACCTGCGGTCTCCTATTTCTGAGCCCATTAGGACTTTATGGCGGGTGAGAAATGGGAAATCTCCTGCCACATAGGTTTGCGGTCTTCTTCCTTCCATCAGATAACCTCTTTTAATCTCTGGATGTAATTTCTGGTCTTTCTGAATCTCCTCAGATTGCCAATGGTGAGCATCTAATATGGCTGCCATAAGAAATAACAAAGTTGGTTATGGTTGCAAAACATCTAGAGGGCAAAACAAAAACAAAACTCCAAGGGGTAGTGGGAAATTATATGAATCGTGCAAATTTTTCAAAACATTTTAATTCGTTAAGCGCTTTCGACTATTAATAGTCATCATTAGAGCCTAGGTTGAAGCTACAGTGAGTTCACAATATAAATGTTCAATTTTTAAAAACAAAATAAAGAGTATGATCTGAATACACACTGATCAAAATTATTCAATTTAAAATTTTTTGGGAAAAGAATTTCATTAAAAGACTTTTAATGAAGTATGATCTGAATACACACTGATCAAAATTATTCAATTTAAACTTTTTTGGGAAATGAATTTCATTAAAAGACTTTTAATGAGATTCTTTTCCCTTACTCTATATTTGGTTTTTAGGGTTCCGTATATACAATATACGGATACCCTTATAATATCACTCCGGATTTCTGCCTCTGGCACATCACAGCAATTTTCTCCTAAACTACTAGACGAAAGAGGTTGAAATTTGGTATCAATGTATAGTTTGACCCGATCTTCTGGGGGGAAAAACTAAAAAATCGACCACCTCCCCTGATCTCCGAAACTACTGAGCCTAAAATTTTGAAAAAAATAGGAAATATAGAACGTTGCCCGAACTTTAAACGAAAAATAAGGAGAAACCATTAATCTTAATTTTGGGGGGCAAATTTATAGAATTAAATGAAAATTTAAAAATAAAAAAAATTCAAACGCATCATATAATACATAAAATGAAAGGTCCCATTCTGAGGAACACAAATATATTTTTTTCATATTAAAAAAACAATTGTTAAAAAGATATTAACGAAAATATACCAAAATTTACCCATTTCCTCCTCCCCTTATCTCCGAAACTATAAAACGTAAAGTTTTGAAAAAAAAAATAGAGGTATAGGGTCTGACATGAAGTTTACTGGAAAAATTAGGAGAAACCTCTACTTTTAATTTTGGGGGGCAAATTACAGAATTAAATGAAAAATATAAAATTAAAATTGTTGTATATCAAATGAAAGGGCTCATTATGACGAAAACAAATATATTTTTTTCAAATTTTTAAAATACATTTATTAAAAGATATTAACAAAAATATAAAAAAATTTACCCATTCCCCCTCCTTATCACCGAAACCATAAGTTGGAAAATTTTGAAAAAATGGAGGTATTACCCCTCACCTGAACTTTACTGGAAAAATAAGGAGAAACCCCTAATATTCATTTTGGGGTGCAAATTATAGAATTAAATGGAAAATATAAAATTAAAATTGTTTCTAACACATCATGTTATATGACGAAAATTATGACGAAAACAAATATATTTTTTCCATATTTTTAAAAAGAAATTAATTAAAAAATATTAACAAAAATATAAAAAAATTTACCCATTCCCCCCCCCCTTATCTCCGAAACCATAACCTGGAAAATTTTGAAAAAAAAATGGAGGTATAGCCCCCTCACCTGAACTTCACTGGAAAAATAAGGAGAAACCCCTAATATTCATTTTGGGGGGCAAATTATAGAATTAAATAAAAAATTATAATTGTTTATAAGTCATTAAAATAAAGAAAAGAAAAAACATTTCTCGCTTTATTTCCGAAACCATACTACCTAAAATTTTGAAAATAATTAGGGGTACTGGGGCTCACTTGAAATTTATAAGAAAAATTATTAGTAAACCCCCCATAGTAATTTTAGGGACAAATTATACAATTAAATGGAAAATAAAAATTACATTTTCAAATGCATGGTGTAATATATCAGATAAAAGGCTCATTATGTGAATTACAAATATATCATATTTTTAAATAATTTGTTTAAAAGATATTAACAAAAATATTAAACATCGACTTAATTCCCACTTTAGAAACTACCCTATTTAAATTTTGAAAAATATATTTTATTTGTATTTTTAAAGAATTTGAATAACAGATTTAATAATTTATGATTTAAAACTTGAGCTATTTTTCCCTTTATCTTTCAATCTACAGAGCCTCAAAACTCAAAGTAGATTATAAAAGGCTTCCCTGAAAGTTTATTAGTAAAATAAAACTCTAATGTTATTTTTTGGGGGCCAAATTAAAAAAATTTAATACATATGCATTCTAATAAAAATCAAGCGAATCCTGAAGCAGATAAAATAAAAAGTCTATGCATGGAAAAGGAAAGTGTATATTTTTTATAAATTTAAAACGCTTCCTTTAAAAGATATTAGGGTAAATATAAGAAAATGCACTCATTCCCTGCTTGTCTGAAACTGGAATATTAGAATCTTGAAGGTGGTACGGAACCCTTAGTATGCGAGTCCAACTCTCTCTTGACCTAATTATTTAAAATTGAATATTTATATTGTGAACTCACTATAGCTTCAACCTAGGCTCTGATGATGACTATTAATAGTCGAAAGCGCTTAGCAAATTAAAATGTTTTGAAAAATTTGCACGATTCATATAATTTCCCACAATCCCTTGGAGTGTATTAACGTGCATACAGCAACCCTGTGTATTAGAAAAATAAAATTGCCAAATTTTATGAAATTTGTTTACAAGATAGCGAATATATATTGCAATTTTTCGAAAACCACAAGTTTTTTTTTTGGATATTTTCAAAACCCCTGTAAATATTTTTAATTTCGATACAGCACCTGGTTGGGCTTAAATCTCTTGCCGTTTCGGAAATCCCCATGTAGTTGATTTATTCGTATAATTGCAATTATAAGAATAAACCAAAACAGTAGTGGAGATACGTTGATGACATTTTTGTGATCTGAGATTATGGTGCTAAAGAACTGCAACCATTTCTAGATTATATCAATAGTCAAGAACCCACAATAAAATTTACAATGGAGATGGAAAATTTGCATAATCTTGCTTATCTTGATGTACTTATAGATAGAACAAACAACACAATAAGTACAAGCACTTATCGGAAACCGACGAATACTAATAGATGAATTTTAACTCCAACCATCCCTTGAATGTAAAGAAAAGTGTTGTAAAGTGCTTATATGATATACTCTAGGGAAGTTAGTCTTCTCAATTGCAAAGAAAATCCACAGGTGTTTGATTGGATTTTCTTGAAGAATATTGTATATAGCATGACAGAAACCCCACTGCCCCAATCTTGGAAAAAGTCTTCCGAATGAGTTCTATGATTTATCTGACAAACTATTGGTCTCACAAAAAAATATATTTAACATTTTTTGTTGGAAATAAAATTGTGTACAACTTTTGTCAAGTAACTTTTAGTCGGAGAACCATAAATAAAAGACTTATAAGCGAGTCAATAAAAATTTGAAAAAAAATTTCTATTTGTCCATATAACTTTTTTTCCAATCATTTTACAAAAAAATGACATGAGACCATTTTTATACATGGCGTTTTAGGAAATAATTTTCATTATAAACTTTTTAAATTTATTCACTAGTTAAGGTTTTACAGCGCTGCCAATACTATTTTTCAGTATTCGTAACTATGCGTTAATATTAATGATTTGCTATAATAATATTGTTGACTTTGATTTTCTATCTGATCTACATAATTTTTCCACCAAGCGTTGGGAGTTTCAGTATTCTTTGTTTATACAATGTTTGAGGGCGAGTTGCAAGCCAAGTGCGTATCTGCTCCTCGACTTCTTCATTTATTCCAAATCGTTTTCCTTCCAGTGATTCTTTCAGGGGCAAGTCAGGGCTATAAGGAGGGTGGTCGAGGGCTTCCCAGCCCATTTCTTGCAGCGCATTCCTTGTTTTTTGTTTCAAATACGCGGCTTATGCCAACCGCAACAACTGGCAGTAGTAATCCACATTCACTGTACGTTGGTCATGTAGAAAATCCATCAGTAAATTTCCTGAGAGTCAAAAAAAATGTTGGCAAGGACTTTTCCAGATGAGAGGCGAGTTTTGAATTTTATACTTTTTCCGCTTTAAACAGGCCTTCCCTTCTCGCTGAAATCTATTTAGAAGGCATTCAAAGATCTTTGGTTTACAGTCAACAACCTCGGAACCCCTCGAGCATTAATGTTAATGTAACCAAATTGATCAATGGTAATTGATTGAACACTTCCATAGCTGACACCCAATTCTGAGGAAATTCTTCCATGGTAAATCGGCGGTAACGTTCAGTAAGCTCTCAAACACTGTTGGCAGTGTCAGCTGCAAGGCTTGTCCTTGTGCGTCGATCATGGTTATCATTATCGTAAACCCTTAAATTTTCTCACCAACATATACACACGATTTTGACACAGTGTACGATCCCCAAATTGTGCCTTTAAATGAGTCAGAATTTCTGAGGCTTTAACGATTTTACTGGTTAAAATAGGTATTGACGACAAAGCCAAGCATACGCGCGTACCCGGCTGGTTCCCCAGTGCCCATCTACTCCAAACAACATAATCTAGCTCGAAACTGCTTTCTAAGACGAACAGCAAAATTACCGTTTATATTTGATTTACCCTTGTATATAATGTAATTCGCTTGGAAAAAGCGTTTTAGACGTCATGCCAATTCGATGATATGCTATTTTTATTCTACCGTAAGGGGAAATCAGGATCCCCCTCTACTAATATTTGTGTGTTGCCGAATACCGTAATGCAGAATTTCAAATTAAATTTACAGGCAATAAAACAAACCTAAAATAATATTAATTATGATGAGGTGTACCGAAAGATTTGATAATTACCATGTTCCATTCAGAATTATAAAAATGTAATTTGATGCAGAATGGGAGCGTTGTAAACATCACCAAAAATAAAGAGCACTCTATAAAAAATTACATTTGTGAGAAAACCATCAAAGCCATGAAGTTGAAATTTGTAACAGTTTTTTTCGATAGGCAAATGAATGAGTTTTATCGTTCTAAATTTTTTTAGATAAGAGTTACGAGTGATTGAAAAATGCGTCTTTTTCACATTTTTCGCGAATAACTCATTTATTAATTAACCAATCCTATCGATCAGCATCTCATTTAGTAGGTTCTAAAAATGCGCATGCAACACACTTACCTTTGATAGTTGAAATTTTTATTCTGTTGCTGAGAAGTCACAAAAACTGCCAAAATTAGGGTTTTTGCTATTTTAAACACCTAGTATAATTAACTATGAAGTAAAAAATAAAAAACTTTTTTGGGTTATGCGGTGTACCTTCTTCAAGAAAAACCATTCAAACACCTGTGGAATTTTTTTGCAAAAATGGTATTAAAATAATGCTAAGTTCCCTACACTAGAACATCTACTTCAAAATGAATATCCCTAATGCTTTTTAATAAAACTATAGATCAGATAGAAAGAAAATCACAACAACAAACCAGCACAAATAACCAACACATCACTAATACCAACCAAATGCAAACAGATAACCAAATTAGGAAAATAATTCCATTTCTCACAGGTGTATCGGAAAAAATTAAGCGGTTAGAAAATAAATACGGTATTAAAACTGTTTTTAAAACAACTAATACATTGCGCTCTATCCTCACACATACCAAACCATTTAACGCAAATCAGAATTTCAAAAAAAATTGTGTGTAGGTACAGTATTTTATGTGACTGTGGCTATTCTTATACCGATGAAATTTCAAGAAATAAGGAAAAAATAACATCAATATAACATTTCCAGAGGACATGTGGACAAATTAAATATTGCCAATCATGTACTAACGAGCACCGGCAGCCATAGAATAGACAACAACAAAGATTTTGTTGAAAGAGGAAAAATTAAAAAAGAGAAAACTTAAAAGAGCAGAAAAATGGTACCCTCAGTATCAAGTGATCACCAAAAGAAAATTGTCACTGTCAAATTTATGACAAACAACAAAATCCAAAACGAATTTTTCTTAGAAAAAAAAACACGAATTAAAATACTAAAACGTCTCCAAACATAGATAAGTATAACACAATATTCAATACATTACTTATACAGGTTGGAACAGCCAAATCGAATAAATTCGATAACGAATAAAGGAGGGCTTGTAGGGAAAAACGCTTGGACACGTCGATATGTATTTTTAAATACGCATTTTTCAATCAAAAAAATTATATAGGGTGTGTCATGTGACAGTGGCCAATACCAACTTTCTTATTTTAAACGCAAGCAACTGTATATTATTTATTTTTTGAATTCTCCAGAAAATTCTAGATATAATTCATGTACAATTTCCTACATCTATCTTCAACTGTTTCGGAAATATTAAGTGCTTTCAGATTTATTACAAAAATTAACATTTAAAAAAGAAAATTATTTTATTTCACAAATTCGCTACGTTACACTCAATACTTAATTTTCATTTAGCTCTTGATATTGAGATAGTAAGCAAAAACTATTCGTGCGTTAGTTTTTATTGATATAAAAAAAATAACAGTTTTTATTTTCATCGAAACTCCGTAGCCTTAGCATCTTGTTCTCTGCCTGCATGACAATGGTGATCAGTGTCAGTGCTATTGTCGTTTGAAAAATAGTTCATTTAACAGAAATGCACAAAATGACCATTCTACAAATGATTGGTTATGGAAATTACACACGAACACAAATGGAAGTTTCTGGCTTATTTCACGAAAAATTTTCAAATTTGCCGCCTGTATCCCAAGGAACAATTAGCAAAATAGAAAAGCAGTTTCGCGAGCTTGGTCATGTAAGACAGATAAAAAAGTAGCTGCCAATTACTTTAAGTGATAATACGAAATTGGATATCATGCTTGACTTTCAAGAAAACCCACATAATTCTGGTTGAAAAGCAGCCCCACTGTTCAACGTTAGCCACACATAAATTTTTCCAGTATTAAAGGAAAGTAAAATGCATCCTTTTAATATGATGCCGGCTCAGGAACTCATGAAAGACGATTTCTATAGGAGAACGTATTTCTGTGAACAAATGATGGTAAGGTTAGATAACAATGTGATCCAATTAGAAGATGTTTTGTTTTCTGATGAGAGCACATCTACACTTCACGGTCATGTTAAGCGTCAAAATTGTCGCAATTGGTCTAATGAGAATTCTCACTGGATGACAGAGAAACATACGCAATATCCTGAATAAGTTAATGTTTGGGCAGGAATTGTTGGAAATCATATCGTAGGTCCCTTTATCATTGATGGCAACTTGAATGGAGATAAATATTTAGAACTGCTCCAAAATAATGTCGTGCCAACTTTGACAAACTCAAACTTATATCCTGTTCCAGTAAACCCACAAGTTCCTGCCAATACAATATGGTTTTCAGCAAGATGGAGCACCGCCCCATTACGAAATTAATGTCAGGCAGTACCTGAACCAAATTTTTCCCAATCGGTAGATAGGGAGTCGCTGATCGATAGAATAGCCAGCACCATCTCCTGATTTGACTCCATTGGACTACTTTTTGTGGGGATATGTCAAAAGTACTGTATAGAAAACTAAACCCCTCAACTTAGATGACCTAAAAAGACGATTCACGCTTTGCGATTAGATCAATCACGCATCAGATGAGTTTTTTTGTTTTTTATATTATTAAGAAATAATCAGTATTACTTACTAGATTTTTAGTGTAATGTAGCGAATTTGTGAAATAAAATAATTTTCTTTTTTTAGTGTAAATTTTTGTAATAAATCAGAAAACACTTAATATTTCCGAGACAGTTGAAGTTAGGTGTAGGACATTGTACATGAATTATGTCTAGAATCCAAAAAATAAATAGTGTTAAGTCCGTGGGTTCAGTTTAAAATTATACAACTAATATTCACTTTCACTTTTCTAGAACTTTTATTTACATCGAATATATACAACAGCTGATTCAAATATCACAACAACAATTTTACATATAAGCTCTTCGCTCTACTAATTGACTTGCGATCGTGAGCTGCTTCCTTTTTAAAATCAGCATAGAAAATTCTCGTAAAATCAATCATCAATCCTACAGCTGCCGAGTCATTTCGAGAACCATTTTTTCCTCAAAGCGATCGGTTTCGGACTGAAATGAAACAGGGTCGGCTTTGGTAAATTTCGTAATACTGCCCCCCCTTTAATTCTGATCGTCCCGATCAGAAACTCCATGGTAGGGAGCGAGTCGATCTAAATGGACCACCTTCAACTTAGCCCTGGGGTTTCGACGGATCCGGTAGACGACGTCATTAAGCCTCTTGACCACCTCGTATGGACCATCCCAGGCGGGTGTAAGCTTTGGGGATTTACCCCTGCTCCGTTGGGAGTTTTACAGCCAAACTTTGTCCCTCTCCTGGAACCCGACTGGATTGGCCTTGAGGTCGTATCGCGTCTTCATCCGGTCACTGGTGGCCAACATCTGCGTTCGGACTAATTCGTATATTGCCAGCATGTTATGTTGGAGCTGGTCGGCATAATCGTCGATGTCTTGGGAAGGTTCTTCGGGGGAGCCAAATGCCAAATCGCAGGGTAATCGCAGCTCCATTCCGAATAGGACCCTGGCTGGGGTCAGGCCTGTACTATAATGTACGGCGGAGCGACTTGCCAACAGGAATAGTGGAATATGCTCATGCCAATCACGCTGGTTATTGCTGACGACCTTGGATAGGTGTTGTTCCAAGGTCCTGTTGAATCTTTCCACAATTCCGTCTGACTGTGGGTGTAATGGTGTTGTTCTCGTTTTCCTGATCCCCAACATCGTGCAGACCTTCTGGAATACATTCGATTCGCAGTTACGCCCCTGGTCCGAATGTAATTCCATCGGGACGCCAAACCTGCTGAATAGTTGTTCTACTAGCACCGTCGCTACCGTGGTTGCCTCTTGGTTGGGTATCGCATATGCCTGTGGCCATTTGCGGAAGTAATTCATTGCGACCAGAATGTATTTGTTTCCCCTCTCAGACTCGGGAAACGGACCGTCGACATCGACGGCAATTTTCTCAAATGGGACGCCCACATTGTACTGCTGCATTCTGCCCTTGGTCCGGGTCTTCGGGCCCTTACTGGCTGCACAGGTGGCACATTTGCGGCACCAAGCTCTGACGTCTTCGAAGTAATTCGGTCAGGATGGCTGGTACCTTTTTCTTCGGAACAACCAGTTGGGACTTGGTTTCTCGTCCATCAGCGCTTTACATTATCTACTCCTAGAGACTCCCATTGAGCCCATAACGATTTCTGTACGCCGGAGTGTCTAGCTACCTCGGCCCATCGTGGCCTGGGTGCCCCTCTCGTTTTGAGTGACAAGATTGGTTCGATGTCTGGATCAGCCATTTGGTCCTGGATGCACTGTTCCGTTGTCCAGTCTTCATTGGCCTGCACTCTGATCTGCCTGATGGAGATACCCTCTCGCTGTTCCGTCTTCAGACATTGTCCGCATTCTGCTCTACAGGGTCTTCTGGATAGGCCATCAGCATTATTGTGCAAACGGCCGGCACGATGTTCCACCTTGAAATCGTATTGCTGGAGTTTCTCCATCCACCTGGCCAGTTGTCCATCCGGTGTCTTCATGTCTAGCAGCCATTTGAGGGCGGCATGATCTGTCCGGATTAAGAAATGACCATCAAGGTATTTGTGGAAATGGTCTACAGCCCTTATTATTGCCAGAAGTTCTTTTCTGGTGACGCAATAATTTCTTGCCGGTTTCGAGAATCCACGGCTGTAGTACTCGATCACCTTCTCTTCACCATCTTGCACGTGGGATAGGACGGGCCCCAAACATGTGTTGCTGGCGCCGGTGTCTAAGATGAACTTGCCATACAGTGTAGGAAAGGCTAGGATTGGGCTGACTCGGAAACGATGTGGCCCAAAAACTCTACTTCCTTTTGGAACAAGGAACACTTCTTCGGGTTGAGTCTCAGGTTGGCGTTATTAATTCTGGAGAATACTGCGCCCAGGTTCTTCAGATGGTCGTCGAATGTCTGACCCATGACTAGAATGTCGTCGAGGTATACTAAGCACGTCCTCCATGTTAACCCGCTCAGTACATACTCCATTAGCCTCTCAAATGTAGCGGGAGCATTACATAACCCAAAGGGCATGACCGTGAACTGAAACAGCCTTTTACTGGTGGAGAACGCTGTCTTCTATCTGTCGTTTGCGTGTAGACCAACCTGCCAATATCCACTTTTTAGGTCTAGTGTGGAGAACCAACGGGAGCCTGCTAGTGTGGTCAAAGTGTCATCAATTCGGGGTAGTAGATAGCTGTCTTTCTTCGTGACGTCATTCAGCTTTCTGTAATCCACGCAAAATCGGGTGGTTCCATCCTTCTTTTTAACTAGCACGACGGGAGCAGACCATGGGCTGATGGATGGCTCAATAACTCTATTTTGTAACATGGACTCGATGTTTTCCTCGACTGCCTGTTGTTGCCCCAATGGTAGTCGTCTAGGTGGTATTCTGATGGGTTGAGCCTTTCCGGTATCTATTCGATGCTGGATGATGTTGGTGCGACCGGTGGTTCCATCTTGACTGTTAAAAATTTGCCAGTGCTTTGTGATAAATTGCTTGGCTTTCTTCTGGTTCTCTGGTGTCAGGTGTGTCAAATGGTCAGCAAACTGTTAGTTACTGGGCCCTGTCTCCTTCACCGACGTCTGGTACTCTTCCTCGCAATTGATGATGGTCTCTACTGACTCGAAACAAGCTATCTCTTGACCATTGGCAATTCTGATGTCGTTGTTGGACAAATTCAGGACTCTGATTGGTATATCTCGTCCGGTTTTAACTATAGCCCGTCCAACTAAGTAGCCATGAGCTAAGTGTACGGGCTCCACCATTCCAACGCAGCTCCCAGGATTGCTGTCTAGCTGCCCTTGCATAATCTGTTCCGTTCGACCGGGAATTCTAGCTGAAGACTTTGCCACAATTTTTATGGAGGTGACTGAACTGTTGACGGGCCGTGTCAATACAAATTCCTCAATTAGGAACCGAAGAACATCATATCTCGGGTCGAACATAAATCCATGCTGGCTAATAAGGTCCATACCCAGTATAAAATCGTCCTCAATATTCGCTACCAGGACCCTATGCCGGATCATGTTGTCCCCTAGCTGTAGCACGACATCTGCCTCACCCTGTATTGACATGGACTCACCGGTGACTGTTTTAAGCTGGATGTTATTGGTAACTGGCCAAATTTCTGATGCTCTCAAAACCCTGGACTTGGCAATTGACAGAGCGGCGCCGGTATCGATGGTGATGGTAACTACTCGCCCATTGATGGTGCCTCCGATGACGAGGCTGCTGCTATCTCTGCAAAATCCTCGGATGGATAACGTTTTGGGGGCTGGTGGAGTGTCACAGCGGTAACATACCCCTCTGATGCCAGTTCTTTGTGACCGTTCTAATATTTTGTTCAGACAAGCCAGCCGCGCTCGAAATGGTGACTCTGACTCTTCCTGGTTAAAGAAAACTGCTCGGACCCTCGGATTGGACATGTTCATGACGGCCTCTACTTCCAAAGCCTGAAGTAGAGCTTCATTACTTTTCTTGAGGCCACTTAGTCTTAGATTTCGTTGTACTTCCACATCTCTGATGCTGTTTATGAAACTCTGTGTGGTCAACTGGTCTTTCGTTTCCTCTGGCAGGTCTGGGTAGGACAAGTGAACTAACCGTGTAATCTCTGCCTCGAATTCTTGGAGGTTTTCACCGGATTTTTGCATTTTTCAATGCAGTTAGACTTGGTATACCTGGCTCAAGGATTGATTGTCGTATCGTTTGTCTAGGATGGCGATGATCTTGTCGAAATTGCCTTGTTCATCGACTGGAATGCTTTGGAGGAGTTCTAGGGCCGGACTTCTTAACGAAATTACCAGAGAAGTATATTTTTCTTGACTATCCCATCCATTAGCTGTAGCCACGGCCTCAAATTGCCGTTTATACATGGGCCAAGATGAACTGCCATCAAATGTGGGTGGTTTACTAAAGTAACCTTTGGTACTCACGGTGGGCTGGTATTTCACTCTCTGCAAATTTTGTTGTAATTGTTTAATTTCGGTTTCCTCTTTGTTTTGGATGACACTGATTTTATCTTGTACTTCACTTTGTACTGTGTTGTTCATGGAACTGATTTCAAATTTTACTTTACTTTGGATGGAATCGTGGTCATCTACTTTTGTTTCAACAATATCCACGGTATTTTTTTTGGTCTTAATATCATCATTTAGCTCTTTTATGTCTGACTCAACGATTTGCATTATTTCATTAACTGTTTCATTAACTTGCGATACTATTTGCATTAACTGTTCAAATTGCAGTTGTCTTTTCTCTTCAGTTTCATGTCGTTTTAATTCAGTTTGATCTTGTTTGTCTACAAATTTCGAGAATAATCCTTCTATTAAATTTTGTTGTTTTTCTTCCATGGCAGTGACAAGATTTTGTTGTTCGCTTTTCATCGTAGTGACAAGATTTTCTAATTCTATTTTACGTTTTTCATCAAAAGATTTCTTCTTGATGTTGTTTCTCCTTCTTGTCACGTTTTTCTAGAATTTGGGCTATTTTTTCGTCTAGTCCGTCCGTAACCTGCTTGACTATTTTTTTGGTAGTTTCGTCCATTTTTTCCATGTTTTATATACAAAGCTGATTCAAATATCACAACAACAATTTTACATATAAGCTCTTCGCTCCACTAACTGGCTTGCGATCGTGAGCTTCTTCCTTTTTAAAACCAGCATAGAAAATTCTCGTAAAATCAATCATCAATCCTACAGCTGTCGAGTCTTTTCGAGAACCATTTTTTCCTCAAAACGATCGGTGTCGTACTGAAATGAAGCAGGGTCGGCTTTGGTAAATTTCGTAACAATAATATACAGGGGCTTGTATTTAAAATAAGAAAGTTGGTATTGACCACTGTCACATGGCACACCCTATGTTTTCTTTGTTGAGAAAATGCGCATTTAAAAATACATATCGACGTGCACAAGCATTTTCCCAACACGCCCTCCTTTATTCGTTATCGAATTTATTCCATTTGGCTGTATACAGGAATACTGGTTGATCATTTTGTAGAAATCTCTTTATCTCAGAATAACTGTCAGGAAGAATATCTGTACAGACAACCAGTAATCCGGACAATTTTGTCGAAATTGCCTTACTACACTTTGTTCTCCATATACAATTTTCAAATACTTATCTGTTGTAGGAAAAAAATTTGAGGAGACAAAACCCAATGAATAGGCAAAATAATTCAAGACCTCCTCAACAATCTTATCGAAATTACTTACGTATAAAATAAACTAAATATGGCACAAATAACTTTCAGATAAGTATTGTTAGATATAAATTACATTTGAACTTAAAAGAATCATAGTAGAAACTGAATCACAGAGGAATGTACAGAATTCTAAGAAAAGATGTATGTATGCTTGAAGTCCAAACCACTAAAATTCCCTTACCATCTATTTTTAAACGAAGAATTGTATAGTTAACACCTCACAGTTGACGCGACTGGAAGAAAGATGTAGTAGGAAAAGAAAATTAATGTCAACGCTGTTTTTTTTCAAAATTACTTATATATAGTCTCTGAAAAATAATTAATATACATATGAGATTAAAAATACTAAAAACCTATTTTTAGAAATTGGGATAACACATGTTATAAATGACTCTTTAAGTAAGCCCATTTTACACAATTTTAAACAAATTTGTCACATTTTGCTTTTTCATTATGCAATACATGGTTGCCTATATATATTTGGTAATCTATAACAAGTGTGTCCCATTTTCAATACTTATTTCGGGTTTCTCAATCATATTGTAATATGGTAAATTGAAAAATATTTTCTTATATTTACGTTAAATGAACTCCACAGACAAAAATTCCATAGGTCTCGTCTTTTTTTGAGGTACAGGGTGATTTTTAAATTTGGTTGTTGTCTAGCAACTCACGTATCTCCGTTACGAAGAAAAACTTACAGATAAGGTCAAAATTGATTCTCATATATGTTTTCCATAGAATCCAAGTAATTAGATATTTTTTGTAGAGAAGTATTAGATTACAAACCAAACTTTTATTTTTTAAATGTAATGTATATGTTAAAACAGCTAAAACCACATATCAGGCTTTTCAAAAATATACAACAAGTTTTAGTGTTTATTGTAAAATAATTAGAATTTTCCAGGTTTGTTCTTGTAAAGACACTATTAAGAACGAAAACCTTTAGTGACAACTGTTATTATTGTCTTTATTTAGCAACTAGCAGACCCGACAGAAGTTGTTCTGCCCAAATGTGGCTTGGAGCTATTAGCGGCATCAGCAAATGTTTTTTTTACATTACCATTCGCGAATCCCCTTGAACACACACAAAAAATTTCATCAAAATCCGTTCAGCAGTTTAAGATTTTATAAAGGACATACAAATAAACTTTCTCATATATATATATATATATATATATATATATATATATATATATATATATATATATATATATAGATTATGTCAGAATTTCAGTTACAAAGAAAATGAAGAAGCTTCGTAACATGTTGATATATGCAAAGCTTAAATATGAAGAATATTGACGAAATGCATGTATACTGAACTTATTTGGGAAATTTGAGGAGAATGCCAGAGGTAATACAGAGGCATTAAAAGAATTAGAACATAACTTTACTAAGAAGAGTGAAGCTAATAACAAGGCATTGAAAGAAAATCTTACTAAGATTTATGAGATTTCAAGGCATTAGAAGCAAACCTCAATAAGAAATTTAAAGAATTAATAAACAATATTACCAAAAAGGGTGAAACTAATATTGAGACAATAGAAGCAAATCTAAATGGAAAGAGTGAGTACTTTGAAAACAATCTCCAGGAAAATTTCAATGAAGTGGATGATAGTATCCAAGAAAATGAACGAGTCTCACACATGAACGAAAAAGGGAAAGAAGCTATCATTAATTATGGGAAGTAATCAATACTATTATAAAATTGTAGTTGTCTGTTTGTTTGTTTGTTTGTTACCTCATCAGGTAATAACTACTGAACTGTTTTTGCTGAATCCTTTTTTGTTGCAAAGCTTATAGTTTAACTTAAAATCTGGTATACATTTTATCTCCCTACATTGACAGAAACGGTAGATATAGCCAAAATACTAATACCATGTTCGGTAATACACAATTAGTCAATTGGTTCGCGCATGCACCAAATATTAGATACATATTTTATTCATAATTCGGAATATGCCAATGTAACATGTTTGGCTTTAAAAACAATTCAACTGATATATTTTTCGGGAAACTAAAGATTTCGTAAATAAAAATTGAGATTAATCATTTTGAAAAAAAAAGAGTTATTTATCTGGCAGTAAGAAGTAGGAATTTTTTAAATATACTATTTCTCGGAAATAAAGAGATGAATTAATGAAAGGTTAATTATTTTTTTTAAATGAATACATGCTTGATCCATCTTTTTACGGCCATTGCGATACAGATGTCAAAATTTGTATTACTCTTCTCCTGATATGCATGGATTAATCTTTTTGTGAAAATTAAGATATCTAGTAGGGGAGGGTGGCGGAATTTGTTAAAACATAATGCACGTATCTGACTTGTTATACAGTGTGATTAAATGAATTAATATAGATAATAATTCATCAATCATTATTGCGTCGAGGCAATGGGGTTATTATATATTTCTAAAAGAAATAACTACAACTAAGTTTAACCATTCTATCAATAATGCTACAATACACGAAAAATAGCAAAATTTATAAAATTTAAAACTCCAGTTCATGTTTTGCATAGCTCAATACAATTTATGATTTATTACAAATTTCTTATGAAAAACCATAATTTTAATTTGTGTATAGATAGAGCTTAATAGTAGACATTTTTGACTCACAACAGCGCGCACAACAATATTAGTAGGAGAGATAGAGCGGGATTTTGTATCGACCTTGTAAAATAAAAATAGTACACCATTTGCATCCTGGCGATGCAGAAACACGTTTAAGTATCTTTTTGCAGTTGGTAAACTGAATATGTAGATTAGAAACAATATTAACTTTGCAAAATCAATACATAACAGCTTGCATAGTCTGATGAAACGCCAGAAAACCATCATGACATTTTTGGCCAGTAACAACAAGAATGATTTGTGTTTAATGATCTGTGTTGTACTTTGGTAAGAAGGAGCTCGGACGTGGAACAGCTATTTATGAATTCTTGAATATGTAACTGTAACTGGAGAACATATTTTTGAATCAATTAAAAAACATACTTACACTTAAAAAAATGGAGCACTTTTCACAACAGCCGTTTGCCCAATAATAGAGATGGATTGGTACTGATGGCCTATAACATGGCTGGTAAGATCACCAGACATTTAGCTATGCACTTTCTCTTATTATGGAAATTTTGCATTACCTGATATACAAGGCTCGCGAGCGTTCTATTGAGAAGCAAAGCAATTATCTCTTCATTTTTGCAAGGTCAAAGAGGGCTACGAAATGTGTGTTTACGGCATCATGCATTCCAGGAAAAAGTAAGGCCGCAGTTTGCCATCTTCATAATATTTGCGATACCGTGCAAAATACTGAAAATAGGTTGTAGGTTCGAAAAGTATTTATCAAGCCATTACCGAAAAAATTCTCTTTACAGATGACCAGTATTTGAGCTGGAAATATTCTAACTCTAATCCTAGAACATTTTGTTATAAGTGGTCAACTAATTTTCAGGTGTTGAGTTTTTCCCCTTTTTAAAATGTTATTCGTTATGTAAGATTTTTTTGTTATTCCCCTTTCTTTTATAACTACCTGCTCTTTTTAATACCAAGTTAGACAACATTGATTTGTCCAATATTTTTGAGAAGATGTGCATGTATACATTTGAACACAAAAAACAGCGTACACTTGATGCGCACTTTTTAGATTTTATGTGACATTACATTATCTTGTATGTAGTAAATATTTCGTGGAATTTAATTCACATGCACTTAAACCTAAACATATATAATTTTGTTTTGTGTTTTCTTTGGTAAAAATATGTTGGTTACTTGGTATATTTTGTACCTAGGAAACCCGGCAATTAAAGAAATTTAATAGAGGAGGATGATTTAAGTTTAACCCATCGTTAAGTAAAAATATCGAAATACTTATGTTAGTCAGTTTCCAATGATTTTAAAATATTTATTGATATTATTTTCTGATATTCTTATACAATCAATGCTGCATATGTACGTCTGCCTCCGAAACTACTGAACGGAAAAGGTTGAAATTTGGTATAAGTTTATAGTTTGGTGAATTGATCAGAAGTACATATCGTAAATGAAGAATTTCTGATTTTGAGGGTGGGAAACTTTTTCCCCTTTATCTTCCAAACTATTGAGCTTAAAATGTAAAACAAAAATAGGAATATAGGACAAAATTTACAGGAAAAAATGTTACTTTTGGGGTACAAATTATATAATTAAATGAGAAACAAAAAATTTTAATTTCTTGTATCGCAGAAAGCGATATATCACATTTTTTAAATAGATTGTTTAAAAGATATTAACAAAAATCGACCCATTTTCCCCTTAATATCCTCAATTATAAGACCCATAATTTTGAAAAAAAAAATAGAAACATTTGAATTTTACAGAAAAAATAATGAGAAAACTCTAATATTGTTATATTTAAAAAAATTTAACAAAAGTGTACAAAAATCGACCCATTTCACCTTTTTATCTCCGAAACTATGAAAGACTATAATTTATTGAATGAAATGAACTTTGCAGAAAAATAATAATGATTAATTAATATATAAATAAATGAAAAATAAAAAATAATAATGAAAGGAGTTCATTATGTGAAATACATTTTTTTTTCATATATTTTTTTATAGATTGTTTTGAACAAAAATATGCAAAATTTCACCCATTTCCTCCTATCTCCGAACTACAGAGCCTAAACTAATATCGTGATAATAATTTTGGACGACAAAATAATAAAATTAAATGAAAAATAACAAATTTAAAACGTTTGAAGCGAATCAAGTAAGATGAAACGTTTTGTTATGAGAAATACAAGTAATTTTGGTTTTTTAAATAGGTATTAAGAAAAAGGCAAAATTCGACTGACCCTAAACTTTGAAAAAAAAATGAGAATGTAGGCCTTCACTCAAAATTTACAAGAATTTAAAGCATAAATTCTAATATTAATTTGAGGCGACGGGAATCGTCATAAAAAATTCAAATATATTTTTTCTTGTATTTTTAAAATAATTTGTTTAAAAGATTTAATATTCTATAATATAAAATTCCACCATTTCTCCTTTATTTCAAAAACTACCAAGTCTAAAATTTAGATAAAGATTACGTAAGGCATTACTGAAAGTTTATTAATAAAAGTGAAAATCCCAATCTCAATTTTAGGGACCAAATTAGAAAATTTAAATAAATATTGTTATAAAAATTAAACTCATCAGGTAGCAAATGAAATGAAAAGGCTCGTTGTGCGAAATCAATGTGTATATTTTTTATAAATTTAGAACGTATAGTTTAAAAAATATTAACAAAAATATAAGAATATGCAGTCATTTCCTGCTCTTCTGAAACTGGATAATTAGAAAAATATATATTATGATTTACCTTCATTATAATTAATCTCAAAAGTGGTACGGAACCCATTCTATGCTAGACAAACTCGCACTTGAATAAATTATTTATTTTAACTCTACTGTTCTAGTTTTTAAAAGTTCACTTACCGGGTCATTTAGCTGTACGTCCTTTTGGATTAAGATTTCTTTTGTGCAAGCAAAAAAATGGTGCAAATGGCGTTCTTTTTACTTAATGACGAAGTTCACTCCTATTTTTGACTAGTTTACCCCTGTCCGCCACCTTGATGGTAACGCTCTAGGCAGACGCCTCTATAAAATTTGCTTAAATGCATCACAATCTTGAATGCAGCCAATTTTGGAAAGTTTACTCGATGATGAGCATGACCAAAAAAAATACCACTTTCACCCCCTTTAACTATTCTCTGTTATCACGTGGTTATCACTTCCACTGGCGCCTGCCTAGAAACGTGAAGTAGTTCAGGAATTGAACTTAACACGATACATTCTGTCCATTTTCTCGATGACGAGCAAAAACCGGCTCTATCTCTTAGACTATATTCCACACCACTTCGGTGTTCATTTGTTTGTGTTCTTATCAGCAGAATATGAAAAAAAATATATAAAAAGAACGGTTAGGTGATTTGAATAGTATTAATTATTGGTCTTCTATAGCTTCAAAGTTGCTAGATATTTAGGTATTTATTGTCTATTCTACACCACCCTAGGAGTATAGAACTAGACGCAATGCAAAATATAGTCAAATTAGGCATTTTTGACTCACAACAGCAGGCAATTATATGCAACAATATTCCACACCATTTCCGTAACGTCATTAAATATATCTCAGCTTCCACAAACCGACAGAGATAATGCATGGCCGTTTTTATGTAGTAAGAAAACACTTGCTATACAACAAATAATATTAAATTATGTAATTTTTGATAACAGAAAATGAGGGAAGAAAGGCCCACATTTTAGGGTTAAAAATATAATGGCTTCGCAAGTAATCACGATAACATGTGACTCATTAGCTCAATACTTTTATAGAACTTGTTTCTATGAATTTCATTAGGTCCTTGCTACAAAGTATATTCCGAAATAACAGAATTAGCTTTTGTTTGATTGAGAATTTGCTTTTATATTATTTAACGCATACTAGCCGTTAGTGCACCCGCATATGGCCTGTAAAACTGTATGTAAATACTTGAAATGGGACTCACCTTATATTGGTTGCACTTGGTTATTGTGGCACCTCCGGCTTCCGTCATCGTATAGAAATAAAATTAATAACGGTTTTCAGTATATTTACTCATAAGCTTTTTAGCACAACCTTAATTCCAATTTAATTTCAGCTGAAACACAACAAAAATCTTGTGTTCAGATCAGGGGCTTCCAAGAAGCGATCCCGTGCTTCAGAGAGGTGATCTCGTACTAAATTGTTTTTTTTTCCAGTTTCTTGAAGTTATATTGCCTCGTTTTAGTTTTAAATTCATTAACATCGAGGCTCTCGGAGGGGGCGATCTCCTCCATCGCAATTGTAATTGACATAAATAGTATGGTTTCATTAGTAGATTTTCACTTTATTCCCAACGTTGGACATAGCCTTAAACGATTTTCTGTTGCCTCAATAAACAATATACGGGGTGTAAGATTTTCGATGTTACTTAACGAAGTAGCATACAGCGTGTAAGTATACAGAGTGTAAGTTTATAAGGTGTAAGCTTATAGAGTTGTAGTAAATAGAGTGTAAGTATATTTTACAGAATTTGAAGACGAGAGATGTAAAGACCGACATCTAGGATTTTCGGGGAAACTAGCACATAGAGGTTCTGAATCTGGAGCCGTTCCATGTAATTGCTGTTACCTGTAATTCCTAGGTTAGAATGTCATGATGAAATTTTCAGGTTAACTTCACCTGTCAGAGATATTGAATACTCTCTTCGAGGTGTCATTTTTTTGTACGCAAGACAATATATTTAATATATATATTGTTTCTGGTTAGGCAACCTTCATCAGTCGCGCTTCCCACAACTGAATATCCTCTCGAACACTTCTTTATGTATTTGATACATTTCGTTAAATTGGAGGAGACGAGATGTAAATACCGACATCTAGGATTTTCGGGGGTGTAAATAGGGACACTTTAAAGTTCGTGGGTACAATTCGGGATAAGAGCTTCGGACAACGCCGTTCAATATTTGCCAAAAATGAGTGAGTCCAATATACATGGTGTTTTTAAACTGGATATAAGTGTACTAGATTAGAGTAGGGTGTAAGTGTGTAGGTTAATAAGGTGAAAATATACAGGGTGGTATTTTTAGGATGTATACGTATTCATGGAGCACATATACAGGGTGAAATGCAACCACCAATAAATGTCAAAATTTTGAGGGGCCCGGAAAAAATCGGAATGAGATCATCGGTATCTAGGTGAGGACCAGTATGCAGGGTGTTACTAAACTGAGAGTAAGCATTACTGTCTGTTAGTGTTAGTAAACAGAGAGCATTCAAGGTGTATACAAGATGGCGTATTTGCAGTAGTGCATACAATGTGAAAGTACACACGATGTAAGTGTATAGCGTGTGAGTAAACAGACTGTAAGTGTACAGGGGGTTCTTGTACGACCTTAAGTATATGCAGTAGCGTACTTGGTGTAAATATACGATTTAAGGACACAGGATTATAGTATAGAAGGTGTACGAATAGGGAATATTTGTAAACAGCAAGAAGCGGGAAAATTCTGTAGCAATACACAAGGTGGAACTATACAGTATGTTAATATTGCAATGTGGTTTATTTACATTTCGGGTTCTTGCATTTATTTAAAAACACAGTCGAACTATAATTTGTTGACACTATTTTTATATTCACAGAACTATATACAATTTATCTTGTTGTTTACTAGAAGGCAATCTAATACTAACTGAATTCTTTCGTCAGCTCCTCATATTTAAATATGTCTTTACAGAAGGCTCTAGATGGATCCTCGAATACTTGAAAACTTTCAATAGAGCTTGCCGTCAGCCTCGAGACACCAGAAAAACAACATTTTGCAAATATCGTTCATGATATGGTGATATTTACAGGACTCTCCATTTCTACAACGGGAGTTTCGGTGAAAGTAACAGTCGAATCTGGGCCACGAATACTGACACAATATACTAGGATGTCGATGTCACTGAATCGATAATTTCTATTATACTTTTCACCACCTTCCAAATCAGCCCATCCCACCCACGACTATCTTTGAAACCGCCAATTTCATCAGGTTCATCTCCATCGTCATAGTTCTCAACTCCACCAGAGTCTCCCCAAGATCGCTATATGTTGGCTTGTCCTGCGAGAATGTTTTCCTTACTAAATAGAATGTCTATGGTACCAACTGATTGGTTATCTTCGAGATGAAGGACCTTTCCCAGCACTGACCTTGCTCTCTTAGCTGCTGAAACTTGCCGTTCTTCATGCAAACACCTTGGCTATTCTTCTAGACATCAGGAGATCTCGGATCACACAATGAGCCAGGGAATATTCTAAAGGCACCTCAAACAGGTCTCGCAATTCCTCTCTGTTCACTTCTCTGTTCGTGCTGCACTTTCTTTCGCCGAGGTAGCTCTCTTTTTCTGTAAACATCGTGATTCTCTTTAAAATTTGGTAAGGCCCTTCCCAAGATCTTGGTAGCTTGGGTGAATATCCGACGTTGCGGGTTATACAACCAAATAAGATCATCAACTTGGAATTCCCGCCCTCGCCTTTGATGTCATAGCCTTTCTTCATTCGGGCACTGGCATTTTCGATATTTAACCGAACTCGGTGGATGTCGTTCATTTTTTGACGTAACTGACGGGCATAGTTTTCACCTGCAGTCTCTGCTCCTCAAAGACATTAAATATATATTCACAATAACACTGGCCGGAGTCTGACTCGTAGACACGTGCACAGACGAACAATAAACCATTAGAAACAAGCGAAGATGCCCATGTACCTCTTATTGCTTCATGGGAGCTTTTGCTCGCTCTTGAGGACCATTACTTGCTGCACAAACCGTACAGTAGCGGTACCAATCCTCGACATCTGCTTGGCAGTTTACCCAACAGAAGCGTTCTCTTAACTTCTCCAGGGTTTTCGTCACTCCAAGATGTCTTCCGGTTGTACCATCATGTATTTCATGAGGGAGTTCCATTGAGTCCAGTATGACTTTATCGTGGGTGAGATCTCCTGCCACATAGGTTTGCAGTCTTCTTCCTCCCATCGGATAACTTCCTTTAACTCTGGATCAAATTTCTGGTCTTTCTGAATCTCCTTAGATTGCCAATGGTCATCGACGACGGTAGTTGTACAGAGAACACGAACATTTTTTTCAGCTCCTTGGCAATTTTTACAAACATCAGTGCATGGTCTCTTCGGTAAGGCATCAGCATTCTTATGGCTCGTTTCAGCGCGATGTTCCGACGAGGAAGTCGGTACTCCGTTGCTCCCCTTGCAAGGAGTCCGTATGTATATTTCCTACCTTACCACACTTTTCAGTAAGGGCGTCATCTTCTATTTTTCTTACAGTGGCTTTATCATTTGAAAAATCTTCTGACCTTTCCCAATCATTCGGCCTCTGTCCTGACCTCTACAGGTATTTGAGTCGCTCGAGCTAGTGTCAATGTTTGTCTGACATCGTGGTCCCGAAGTCCATCAAAAACGCTTGCACTGCTAACCTTTCTCTCACATTTTCCGGCATGGGTGGGTAGGCAAGTGGAACAAGGCAGGCAATATCAGCTTCAAACTATGGAAAGGGATTAATTTTATTTCTGATGGCGATATTTCAGTTGGGAGTGGTAAACGTGCTCCAAATGGGTTTGTCCATACCTCAATTCTAAATATTTGACCAGTTGTTCGTAGTCTTCTTGCTCCGAGGTATTCAACGTTTGCAAAATATCTCTATCTTAGAGCGAGGGTTAATGCTATTGCCTTCTCCTCTGCCGAACATTCGTTTAACTTTCCTACCGAATTAGCGCCGATTATTAGTCCAAGATGATTTTCCATCAAATTGTAGAGGTTTCATTTTGTGTTTGTTCCTTCGGGGCCAATTCTCGAATTCGCTACTTCCGAACTGTTTCCGCTTTCGGTCTTTGGTGGAGTTTCTTCACTTTGTATTGAGGCTACATGTTCTCTTATTTTGCTGATCTCACATTCTATTATCTGTTTTAGCTTTTCTATCCGCGCTTTATTCTCGACTATTTTCTTTTCCAGCATTTCTGAATTTCTGTGTACCGTGCTTTTCAAGTTTTCTTCTGAAGTTTAGAGTTTCCTAGTAATTTGTCTTCTAAGGTAATCAATTTTTTAATTCTATACTTTAAACTGAATTCCTAACATTTAATTTCCTAATCTCATTCGTACTTGTTTATAAATCTTTTAAAAATATATACATAATCACATCTTTATGAGCAGTCATAATGTAATAGAACAAGACATCAGTTGGTTTATTGAAAATCCAGTAATTATGCATTTTATTTTCTCCTTCGACTGTATAATAGTCCTATAAATATGTTTAACGATATTACACAGTGTAAATTTAGAAACATTGTTACGAAAATGTAGATATTATATTCATTGTTTGGCGAAAACATTAATAAAGGTGGAAAATTGTTTTAGGTAAAAAATTATTTCTTAATCATCTGTTAACGTGTAAGAATTCAGTACTAATCAGAACTCATTAAGCCATTCACAATTCATCCACATTTTAGGAAAAATACATTATTTCGAAACTGAAAATGATACAGCCGTGAAAATTGCTATTTTTTTTTGTTAAATTTTTTTGCGAAATTCGACAAGTGTATGCATGAGAATTGATAAACTCGTTCATTCTTTGAATGAATAGATACGTAGTTGGTCCACAACGAATATTCAATTTATGAAATGAGAGGGGAGTGTATATAAAGATTTTGAAATTCACTGCCTGAGTACATGTATAATCTGTGCCTGAGTACTCGAAGCTGATATCTCAGTACAAACAAGAAGTCGTCGGAAATATGAAAAATGTTAATGTCTTTCCAAGTTGAGAAAATGTCAAAAAGACAAAACCGACAAAATTCCCATAACGATAAAAATATTAAATATACGAAAATTTAAAAGAATGACAAAAGTAATAATTAACTGATACTACAATTGCAATTTCCACAATTTACGTTTTTTAAAAAACGTAAATTATTATAATGAATTTCCAACAAGTATCGGCGGAATCAATCAGTAATGCCAAAAGTGCCAATAATTCGAAAAAGTCAAAAATGCAATGAATATTGGAAATGGGATAAAATTTCAACATTTTCAACGATATAGGTATATTAAACACATAAATATTTATTATTTTGTGGAAAGCGAAACTGAGGAATATTTCCTTGATGAGAAATAATAATTATTTACAGTATTGGGAACAAAATTAAATCCCGAAGAGAATATCACGTAAAACGCCAAAAATGACAAATTTAACTAAAATATCAAAGGTCAAAAATCACAAACCCTACAAATAAAATAATTTGATCAAGTGCGAGTTGAGTAGGGTTCCGTACCACCTTCAAGATTCTAATATTCCAGTTTCAGACAAGCAGAGAATGAGTGCATTTTCTTATATTTACCCTTATATCTTTTAAAGGAAGCGTTTTAAATTTATAAAAAATATACACTTTGATTTTCCAAACATAGACTTTTTATTTTATCTGCTTCAGGATTCTCTTGATTTTTATCAGAGTACATATGTATTTTCTAATTTGGCCCCCAAAAATTAACATTAGAGTTTTATTTTACTAATAAACTTTCAGAGAGGTCTTTTATAATGTACTGTTTTTAGGCTCTCTAGATTGGAAGATAAAGGGCAAAATAAGTCAAGTTTTAAATTATAAATTATTAAATCTGTTATTCAAATTATTAAAAAATACAAATAAAATATATTTTTCAAAATTTAAATAGTGTAGTTTCTAAAGTGGGAATTAAGTCGATGTTTAATATTTTTGTTAATATCTTTTAAACAAATGATTTAAAAATATGATATATTTGTAATTCACATGATGAGCCTTTTATCTGATATATTACATGATGCGTTTGAAATTTGAATCTTTATGTTCCATTTAATTGTATAATTTGTCCCTAAAATTACTATGGGGGTTTTCTAATAATTTATTTTCTGTTTAATTGAATTAGGGATTTTTCATATTTTTCCTATAAACAAAAAAATGTAGGTCTTATAGTTTGGGGAATAACGGGGGGAATGGGTAATTTATTTTAAAATATTCATTTAAAAAAAATTAAAAAAATATCTTTGTATTCGTCATAATAAGCCCTGTGATTTAATATATTACATGACCCGTTAGAAACAATTATAATTTTTTATTTTCCATTTAATTCTATAATTTGCCCTTATTTTTCCAGTAAAGTTCAGGTGAGGGGCTATACTTCCTTTTTTTCAAAATTTTTCAGCTTATGATTTCGGAGATAATGGGGGGGGCAGAATGGGTAAATTTTTTTATATTTTTGTTAATATCTTTTAATTAATTTATTTTAAAAAATGAAAAAAATATATTTGTTTTCTTCATCATATACCTCTAATGTTTTTTAAAACTTTACGTTTTATAGTTTCGGAGATAAGGGGGTAATTGGTAAATTTTGGTATATTTTCGATAATATCTTTTTAAATATATATTTTTTAAAATATGAAAAAAATATATTTGTGTTCCTCAGAATGAGACCTTTTATTTGATATATTACATGATGCATTTGAATTTTTTTTTATTTTTAAATTTTTATTTATTTCTATAATTGCCCCCCCCCAATTAATATTAATGGTTTCTCCTTATTTTTCCTGTAAAGTTCGGGCAACGTTCCATATTTCCTATTTGTTTCAAACTTTTAGGCTCAGTAGTTTCGGAGATCAGGGGGGGGACGGTAGATTTTTTTTAGTTTTTCCCCCCAGAAGTACCCCGAAAATCAATTTTTTTCTTTTACGATATGAACTCCTGATCGGGTCACCAAACTATACATTGATACCAAATTTCAACCTCTTCCGTCCAGTAGTTTAGGAGAAAATTGCTGTGATGTGACAGAGGCAGAAATTCGGAGTGATATTATAAGGGTATCCGTATATTGTATATATATATATATATATATATATATATATATATATATATATATATATATATATATAACTGCTTTCGGATATTTTAAAAACTGGCGTAAGTAAAATATTGGTGTATAATTTGTAAAATATTAAAACGCCCAAAATAACAAATGTTTGAAATAAAATACATTCACAAATTAGTAAATGTGAACCAAATCAAAAATGGCAAAACCATCAAAAAAATGTCATAAATATCAAAAATAACAAAATATATCAAAACACATAAAACGTAAAATATCAGAAAACTCTAAATTAACTATTATCAAAGAAAAATCTGAAAAATGTAAGAAATTTAAAAATTAAAAAATTATTCAAGATAAAAAATCCCAATAATATCAAAAATCTAAAAATGCAGATTCATCACAAATATCTCCACTTAAAGACCCCTTAAATGTATTTAAAAGTACTGAAAATATCACAAATCTTAAAATGTAAAAATATAAGAACTATACTAATGTCTAAGTACTTCTTGGGAAATAACACCACATTAAAGAAAATTGCTGTATATTCCAAACGTTTCGGGGTCTAGGTCAGACCCCGTTGTCAATGGTTAAGAAACTAGTCTTTACTACTATACTACTACTATACTAATGTCAAAAAAATAATAAAACAATTTTTGGCACCTAAATTATGAATAATATAAAAACATTCAAAATATAAAACTATTAAAAATGACACATAATGTCAAAACTACCTAAATAAATATAGTAAAAATAACAAAAAATATTGAGAATCAAATATCGATAAACCATTGAAAATGTCAAAATTCCATTTAAATAATAAAATTCAATTAGTATAACTTAAACAAATACAACGTGAGACAAAGGTGACAAAATCATCGAAAGGCTTTTCTGCTGAAAGGAGTAATAAATTTACTTTGGTATTTGTGTGTCTATCTTTATTTTGTGCACGGCTAACATACATTCCACCTTGATTAAAATCGACTATTAATTCTATGGTGTATTTTAATTTTTAATAAAAATATATTATTTGTTAAATTACTACGGTAATCCAACCCACTAGACTCACATAATATTTTTACAATAAATAACAATATCCCTCTTTTTAACAAATATAAATGTTAGTTGTACTTTGTATTCTGAAGAAGCCAGGAACCTGGTGAAACAATATTGTCAATAGCAAATAAATTCAAGTAAAAATTACATAAGTGTGTTTATTTTAACATAAAATTAATATTGTATTCGAGTAACTAGAAGCGAAAGCAGAAGGCTACGAGAATTGTGCGAACCGACCTGGAGAGGACAGATGTGACTCTGCCGAAACGTCTTCATTTTACCATCGATCCCGGCAGGGATCAGTTATCAACTACGCGGATGAATTCCCGGAAACCACCTAAAACATATATATATATATATATATATATATATATATATATATATATATATATATAAATCTAGTGTCATATATTCATTATTATTATCCGGGGTCACAGCGTAACTACGCTTTCCGGTCCCCATTTGTCATACCCGGCAGTCACCTGGTCTTGAATTGTGTTCTGAGATCGTTCATAGTAAGGGGTTTTTCAATTCATTTCTTTTCCGATAGACTTTAGTCCTGAATTTTCTGTACATGGCTACATTCTTTTAATTGACGATTGCTTGTTTGCTGTGTTAGCGTAAAATTTGCTTTTTTAATTTCATTTTAAGAGTTTTTATTTTCTTCTTTGTTAATTAAATTAAGTTCATTAAATAGTCCTGTAATTATATGTATTAACTGCCCGGCAATAAACTACTAGTTGTACGAGTATTACGATTTCACAGTCTAACAGTTTTTCAAAGTGCATCATTGGCGGCTCCAGAGGGGGGCCCTAAGGGCACACAGATATACACACACACACTCTCTTACACACACACACACACACACACACACACACACACCCGGGGTGGTTGCTGGTCCACTACCGGGCGCCTCCCCAGGTGGCGGATAGGGGACGCTCTCCAGCAATGGGGAGTACTGAGGATTTCCTCAGGGCGGACCAAAACCAGATAGGGGAAGGAACCCCGAAAATAAACCATTTATGGATATGGGTGATAAGGTGAACTTAATACCCCAGGTGGGTACCTCTGCAGAGGATAATCCCACCACCGGTTCCGATCGAGTGAAAGCCTCGGTGGCCGGTGCACGCTCCACGGATTCTGGGGGGAGCGAATTATCACTGGTTCCGTCACATAGTGACAAGAAGAAGAAGAACACCGTTAATGGTACAACATCGACCATTAAAACTAGAGCTGGCAGCAAGACACTATTCAGCCAAGTCCTCCAAAAGGCGAATAGTGGAGTTGACGTCCCCCAAAGGGCAACAGATGAGAGTGGCGCTCCAAACAAATTAGGAGCAAAGATCGATGAGCTCTTGAAGTTCATTGGGCCTAGGCACAATGTACATCATGAGATCAAGAAACTGGCACACGCCATTAAGTCAGAATATGACAAATATCAGACGTCAACGACGCGGCCACCTCCTGTAGCGAAACCTGCTACAACACAGACATCGCCAGTAAAGGTGTCAAACACTCAGACACAAGGTGAAAAGCAAAAGGAGGTCCCAAAGCGGCTGCCTCCAAAGCAGCTAACAAAAGGCTGCAAACACCCAAAGCAGGCGGCAAAGTAGCCTCACTAGACTGTAAGCAACCGAAGGCCTCGTTCAAGCCTCATCAAGTAAGGTTAAACCGGTGCTAGCTAGCAAGCTAAAGCCCGGTAAAGAAGGTTGCCAGAACATCGGGCAAACCACCCAGGGAACAACAAGTAGGGTGGTCAATTCAGAAGCGGAGAGAAACAATGGATTAAAATCCAAGTTTAAACCGCAGACCAAAAACCAACCTGCAAACCAGTCGACTGACTGGCAAGTGGTAAAGAGGAAAAAGGCCCCGAGGACCAATAAGCAAAAACCAGCGCCACATTGTACGCTGCTTATAAAGAAAGGCGAGAAGAGCTCCCATGCAGATATCTTGCGAGGTATCAAGAATGATCCCACCTTGCAGGATATAGGCAAAAAAGTCAATAAGATCCGACGAACAGCTAAGGGAGATCTACTTTTGTTATTCGCGAAGGCAGACGCTCAGGAGATGGAGCGCTATTGTAACGCCATCAAGAATAAGCTCCCAAGCGGGGCCACTGTACAATCTCGAATACCGCAAATCGAGATTGAAATTAAAGACTTGGACGAGATCAGTACCAAGGAAGACGTAGTAAACCTGCTCAAATATAATATCGACGGCCTGGCAGAGATCACTGAGGAGGCAGTGAAATCACTTCGACGGGCATATAGATCAACACAAACGGCAGTTGTTTGTCTCCCAGAGGTCCAGGCCAAGAAAGCCATCGCACTTGGAAAGCTGAAACTTGCGTGGGGCACAGTACGTGTTCGCGAGAGGATCAGCCTTCGACGGTGCTTCAAATGCTGGCACTTTGGGCACAACGCCCAGGCGTGCAGAGGCAAGACTGACCGAAGCAGTTGTTGTCACAGATGCGGAGGCGCTGGTCACAATGCCTCGGCTTGTCAACAACCTGCCAAGTGCTTACTCTGCAAAGCGAAAGATAGTAGGTCAGACTGCCGGCACGTTGCGGGTAGTTGGAAATGTCCGATCTACCAACAGGCGATGAGAGCAGCACAAGCCCGTAAATGAAAGTACTGCAACTCAACCTCAACCATTGCGAAGCAGCCCAAGACCTACTGGTACAGCGGGTGCGGGAATTGGATTGCGACGTAGCCATAATCTGCGAGCAGTACAAAAACTTCGACACCCTGTCCTGGGTAAATGACACAACGGACAGAGCAGCGATATGGGCTTGCGGTAAACTTCCGTTCCAACAACTCCCAAATACCCCCGAACCATGGCTTGTGAGAGCCAAAGTGGGAGGGGTTCACTTCTATAGCTGCTATGCACCTCCTAGTGCACAGCTCGAGGAGTTCGAGTTATTCTTGGACAACTTGGCGGAGGATGTACGGAAGCGTGAATCGGTCGCCATCGCAGGAGATTTCAACGCCTGGGCAATTGACTGGGGATGCCGGGAAACGAGCGCGAGAGGACGAGCTCTCCTTGAGACCATGTCTTCGCTCAACCTGGTACTCCTCAACACAGGAGCCGTAAGCACATATCGCAAAGGCACTGCCAGCTCCATTATCGACGTGACATTCATTAGCAGCAACCTAATTAAAGGGGGCTGTGAGTGGCGGGTCGATGAAGAGTTTACTAATAGCGACCACCAAGCTATTATTTGGGAAATCAACACCACTCCCAAACGAAGATTGTGTGCCAGTCGTGCGAGGTCACAGCCAGTCGGTTGGAACAAAAATGCTTTCGATGCTGATTCCTTCGCCTTGGTTATGGAGCAGGAACCATTGTCAATAGCAACAAGCGCAGAAGCCACTGCCAAAGAGGTAATGACAACCGTTGTCAAGTCCTGCGATGCTTCCACGCCAAGGAGACGGCAGAACAACAGCCGCCCACCAGTTTACTGGTGGAACGACACGATCTCACAACACCGACGAGAGTGTCTCAAAGCACGAAGGCTGCATCAACGAGCACGGAGACGCGACAGGGTCACAACAGAAGAACTAAGGCTCGACTATGAGATCAAAAGACAACAACTACGAAGAGCCATTCTCTCAAGCAAGAGATCCTACTGGAAGGAGTTGTGTGACGAAGTTGATCAAGATCCATGGGGAAAACCGTATAAAATCGTGATGCATAAAATTAAGGCCCCCCCCATGACAATCAACGAACTGCCCCGAATCATTGCACCGCATTGTCACTCACTTGTTTCCTGCGAAGCCTGAGCTACCCGCTTATCCTGCTTGGCAGGTGAGGGACGAAGATATACCATCAGTGACTATGAATGAGCTGATGGGCGCGTGCAACCGGCTCCAAAACGGTAAGGCTCCCGGTCCAGATGGCATACCTAACATCGCGCTAAAATGCGCCATAGCCAATAGGCCTGACATGTTTCTACGCATGTATGAGACCTGCCTAAAGCAGGGGGTTTTCCCGACTAAGTGGAAAAACAGAGGCTTGTGCTCCTCCCTAAAGGGGGAAAGAAACCTCCCGACGAACCGTCATCATATCGTCCCCTCTGTATGTTGGACTCTGCGGGAAAACTCCTTGAGAGGATAATAGCAGATAGGCTGGAGCCCTACGTTGAGCCAAAACTTTCCACCAACCAATTCGGGTTCAGAAAGGGGAGATCAACCATCGATGCCGTGACACTCGTTACCAACATCGCCAGAGAGGCTATCTCGGGAAAGAGATGGAGAAGAGGTGGAAAAAAGTACTGTCTAATAGCCACCCTGGATATCAAGAACGCCTTTAACTCGGCCCGCTGGGACCGCATTTTGGAGGCTCTTGCCAGGATGGAAGTTCCTCAGTACTTGTGCAGAATGGTTTCAGCGTATTTCAAGGACCGCATCTTGTTGTACCAAACTGAAAATGGGCAAGTAGATTATAAGATCACAGGAGGTGTACCTCAGGGCTCTGTTCTTGGCCCCCTCTTATGGAACGTAATGTACAACGACCTGCTCCTGCTCGGTCTGCCTGAGGGCGTCAGGCTAGTGGCATTCGCCGATGATGTGGCATTGATCATAGTGCGCAAGCACATAGAGGAGATACAAACAACCTTCTCATTCACTATAGCCACAATTCAGCATTGGATGCTCTCAGCGGACTTGAGTTTAGCAGAGCAAAAGACCGAAACACTTCTTGTTAGCAGTCGAAAGGCAAGGGAAACCATCACCCTCAAAATAGGCGACACCTACATACAGTCGCAGCCCTTCATCAGCTATTTGGGGGTGCTCCTGGACACACGGCTCAACTTCAAAGAGCACATAATCGCGGCCAGCAAGAAAGCAGCTGGGGTACAGGGGGCATTATCTAGAATAATGCCGAATGTCGGAGGCCCTAGACAGATAAGAAGACAGCTACTGGCAACAGTAACTACTTCTGTTTTGTTGTACGGGGCACCGGTATGGGAGAAATCGCTCGAGCTACCATCGTACCGCCGGAAAATGAAATCAGTCCAGCGGCTCTCAGCGATTCGAGTGGCCTACGAGGCGGTGAGTGTGATTGCCTCTACCCTACCAATCGACATCCTGGCTGCAGAAAGGGGACGGCTTTATCGCAGAAAGTTAGAGAAAGACCAACCGACAGGAAACAGCGATGAAAGAGCCATGAGTCTAAGGCAATGGCAGGAGAGGTGGGACAGCTCTACTAAAGGAAGGTGGACATATCGATTGATACCTAACATCAGTCGTTGGGTTCAACCGCCAGCATGGGGAGGTTGGGTTCTACATCACTCAACTCCTGACTGGACATGGATGCTTTCGAGCATACCTGCACAGGTTCAGGAGGGCAAACTCCCCAAACTGCCCACACTGTACGGACGTCATAGAGGACGCGGAACACGTGTTCTTCTCCTGCCCCCGGTTTCAGGATCAACGTGCTGAAGTGGAGAGGATACTGGAGACTAATATCGTTCCAGAACAATTAGTAGAAGCCATGCTGAAGGGCCCCCAAGCCTGGAACTTGGTATCAGATTACGCGGAGACTATCCTCAAAGAACTCCGCAATACGTTCGAGGAGTAGGCTTTAGAGGCTTTCAATGTAAGAGCAGTAAACATCTGCAATGAACCACCCTTGCGAAGTAGTATTGACTAAGAGTGCCGCAGGGGACCATGGTTGTAGGAGAAAGAGGTTAGGGTTTTAGCGGGTATACGGTATACTGGTTTCAATGCAACGATTTACTCTTGCTTTGAAGTCATTACATCGGGAGTCCCGCACGACGGCCAGCACGTGCTAGCTAAGTACGGAATGTATTTCCCCCCTCTTCGGATAAAAAAAAAAAAAAAAAAACACACACACCAATTCGGGTTCAGAAAGGGAGATCAACCAACGATGCCGTGACACTCGTTACCAACATCGCCAGAGAGGCTATCTCGGGAAAGAGATGGAGAAGAGGTGGAAAAAAGTACTGTCTAATAGCCACCCTGGATATCAAGAACGCCTTTAACTCGGCCCGCTGGGACCGCATTTTGGAGGCTCTTGTCAGGATGGAAGTTCCGCAGTACTTGCGCAGAATGGTTTCAGCCTATTTCAAGGACCGCATCTTGTTGTACCAAACTGAAAATGGGCAAGTAGACTATAAGATCACAGGAGGTGTACCTCAGGGCTCTGTTCTTGGCCCCCTCTTATGGAACGTAATGTACAACGACCTGCTCCTGCTCGGTCTGCCTGAGGGCGTCAGGCTAGTGGCATTCGCCGATGATGTGGCATTGATCATAGTGCGCAAGCACATAGAGGAGATACAAACAACCTTCTCATTCGCTATAGCCACAATTCAGCATTGGATGCTCGCAGCGGACTTGAGTTTAGCAGAGCAAAAGACCGAAACACTTCTTGTTAGCAGTCGAAAGGCAAGGGAAACCATCACCCTCAAAATAGGCGACACCTACATACAGTCGCAGCCCTTCATCAGCTATTTGGGGGTGCTCCTGGACACACGGCTCAACTTCAAAGAGCACATAATCGCGGCCAGCAAGAAAGCAGCTGGGGTACAGGGGGCATTATCTAGAATAATGCCGAATGTCGGAGGCCCTAGACAGATAAGAAGACAGCTACTGGCAACAGTAACTACTTCTGTTTTGTTGTACGGGGCACCGGTATGGGAGAAATCGCTCGAGCTACCATCGTACCGCCGGAAAATGAAATCAGTCCAGCGGCTCTCAGCGATTCGAGTGGCATCATCCTACCGCACTGTGTCTTACGAGGCGGTGAGTGTGATTGCCTCTACCCTACCAATCGACATCCTGGCTGCAGAAAGGGGACGGCTTTATCGCAGAAAGTTAGAGAAAGACCAACCGACAGGAAACAGCGATGAAAGAGCCATGAGTCTAGGGCAATGGCAGGAGAGGTGGGACAGCTCTACTAAAGGCCGGTGGACATATCGATTGATACCTAACATCAGTCGTTGGGTCAACCGCCAGCATGGGGAGGTTGGGTTCTACATCACTCAACTCCTGACTGGACATGGATGCTTTCGAGCATACCTGCACAGGTTCAGGAGGGCAAACTCCCCAAACTGCCCACACTGTACGGACGTGATAGAGGACGCGGAACACGTGTTCTTCTCCTGCCCCCGGTTTCAGGATCAACGTGCTGAAGTGGAGAGGATTCTGGAGACTAATATCGTTCCAGAACAATTAGTAGAAGCCATGCTGAAGGGCCCCCAAGCCTGGAACTTGGTATCAGATTACGCGGAGACTATCCTCAAAGAACTCCGCAATACGTTCGAGGAGTAGGCTTTAGAGGCTTTCAATGTAAGAGCAGTAAACATCTGCAATGAACCACCCTTGCGAAGTAGTATTGACTAAGAGTGCCGCAGGGGACCATGGTTGTAGGAGAAAGAGGTTAGGGTTTTAGCGGGTATACGGTATACTGGTTTCAATGCAACGATTTACTCTTGCTTTGAAGTCATTGCATCGGGAGTCCCGCACGACGGCCAGCACGTGCTAGCTAAGTACGCAATGTATTTCCCCCCTCTTCGGATAAAAAAAAAAAAAAAAAAAAAAAAAAAAAAAAACAACACACACCTCCCGGGGTGGTTGTTGGTCCACTACCGGGCGCCTCCCCAGGTGGCGGATAGGGGAACGCTCTCCAGCAATGGGGAGTACTGAGGATTTCCTCAGGGCGGACCAAAATCAGATAGGGGAAGGAACCCCGAAAATAAACCATTTATGGATATGGGTGATAAGGTGAACTTAATACCCCAGGTGGGTACCTCTGCAGAGGATAATCCCGCCACCGGTTCCGATCGAGTGAAAGCCTCGGTGGCCGGTGCACGCTCCACGGATTCTGGGGGGAGCGAATTATCACTGGTTCCGTCACATAGTGACAAGAAGAAGAAGAACACGTTAATGGTACAACATCGACCATTAAAACTAGAGCTGGCAGCAAGACACTATTCAGCCAAGTCCTCCAAAAGGCGAATAGTGGAGTTGACGTCCCCAAAGGGCAACAAGATGAGAGTGGCGCTCCAAACAAATTAGGAGCAAAGATCGATGAGCTCTTGAAGTTCATTGGGCCTAGGCACAATGTACATCATGAGATCAAGAAACTGGCACACGCCATTAAGTCAGAATATGACAAATATCAGACGTCAACGACGCGGCCACCTCCTGTAGCGAAACCTGCTACAACACAGACATCGCCAGTAAAGGTGTCAAACACTCAGACACAAGGTGAAAAGCAAAAGGAGGTCCCAAAAAGCGGCTGCCTCAAAAGCAGCTAACTCAAAACCGGCTGCATCAACACCGGCGGCCCCAAAGCAGGCGGCTTCAATAAAAGTAGCCTCTGTAGCAAGGACCTCGCCACCGAAGGCCTCGCCTTCAGTAGCCTCATCAAGTAAGGCACCCCCACTTAAAACTCTTAAACCGGTGCTAGCTAGCAAGCTAAAGCCCGGTAAGGAAGGTTGCCAGAACATCGGGCAAACCACCCAGGGAACAACAAGTAGGGTGGTCAATTCAGAAGCGGAGAGAAACAATGGATTAAAATCCAAGTTTAAACCGCAGACCAAAAACCAACCTTGCAAACCAGTCGACTGACTGGCAAGTGGTAAAGAGGAAAAAGGCCCCGAGGACCAATAAGCAAAAACCAGCGCCACATTGTACGCTGCTTATAAAGAAAGGCGAGAAGAGCTCCCATGCAGATATCTTGCGAGGTATCAAGAATGATCCCACCTTGCAGGATATAGGCAAAAAAGTCAATAAGATCCGACGAACAGCTAAGGGAGATCTACTTTTGTTATTCGCGAAGGCAGACGCTCAGGAGATGGAGCGCTATTGTAACGCCATCAAGAATAAGCTCCCAAGCGGGGCCACTGTACAATCTCGAATACCGCAAATCGAGATTGAAATTAAAGACTTGGACGAGATCAGTACCAAGGAAGACGTAGTAAACCTGCTCAAAGATAATATCGACGGCCTGGCAGAGATCACTGAGGAGGCAGTGAAATCACTTCGACGGGCATATAGATCAACACAAACGGCAGTTGTTTGTCTCCCAGAGGTCCAGGCCAAGAAAGCCATCGCACTTGGAAAGCTGAAACTTGCGTGGGGCACAGTACGTGTTCGCGAGAGGATCAGCCTTCGACGGTGCTTCAAATGCTGGCACTTTGGGCACAACGCCCAGGCGTGCAGAGGCAAGACTGACCGAAGCAGTTGTTGTCACAGATGCGGAGGCGCTGGTCACAATGCCTCGGCTTGTCAACAACCTGCCAAGTGCTTACTCTGCAAAGCGAAAGATAGTAGGTCAGACTGCCGGCACGTTGCGGGTAGTTGGAAATGTCCGATCTACCAACAGGCGATGAGAGCAGCACAAGCCCGTAAATGAAAGTACTGCAACTCAACCTCAACCATTGCGAAGCAGCCCAAGACCTACTGGTACAGCGGTGCGGGAATTGGATTGCGACGTAGCCATAATCTGCGAGCAGTACAAAAACTTCGACACCCTGTCCTGGGTAAATGACACAACGGACAGAGCAGCGATATGGGCTTGCGGTAAACTTCCGTTTCAACAACTCCCAAATACCCCCGAACCATGGCTTGTGAGAGCCAAAGTGGGAGGGGTTCACTTCTATAGCTGCTATGCACCTCCTAGTGCACAGCTCGAGGAGTTCGAGTTATTCTTGGACACCTTGGCGGAGGATGTACGGAAGCGTGAATCGGTCGCCATCGCAGGAGATTTCAACGCCTGGGCAATTGACTGGGGATGCCGGTAAACGAGCGCGAGAGGACGAGCTCTCCTTGAGACCATGTCTTCGCTCAACCTGGTACTCCTCAACACAGGAGCCGTAAGCACATATCGCAAAGGCACAGCCAGCTCCATTATCGACGTGACATTCGTTAGCAGCAACCTAATTAAAGGGGGCTGTGAGTGGCGGGTCGATGAAGAGTTTACTAATAGCGACCACCAAGCTATTATTTGGGAATCAACACCACTTCCAAACGAAGATTGTGTGTCAGTCGTGCGAGGTCACAGCCAGTCGGTTGGAACAAAAATGCTTTCGATGCTGATTCATTCGCCTTGGTTATGGAGCAGGAACCATTGTCAATAGCAACAAGCGCAGAAGCCACTGCCAAAGAGGTAATGACAAGCGTTGTCAAGTCCTGCGATGCTTCCATGCCAAGGAGACGGCAGAACAACAGCCGCCCACCAGTTTACTGGTGGAACGACACGATCTCACAACACCGACGAGAGTGTCTCAAAGCACGAAGGCTGCATCAACGAGCACGGAGACGCGACAGGGTCACAACAGAAGAACTAAGGCTCGACTATGAGATCAAAAGACAACAACTACGAAGAGCCATTCTCTCAAGCAAGAGATCCTACTGGAAGGAGTTGTGTGACGAAGTTAATCAAGATCCATGGGGAAAACCGTATAAAATCGTGATGCATAAAATTAAGGCCCCCCCCATGACAACAACGAACTGCCCCGAATCATTGCACCGCATTGTCACTCACTTGTTTCCTGCGAAACCTGAGCTACCCGCTTATCCTTCGTGGCAGGTGAGGGACGAAGATATACCATCAGTGACTATGAATGAGCTGATGGGCGCGTGCAACCGGCTCCAAAACGGTAAGGCTCCCGGTCCAGATGGCATACCTAACATCGCGCTAAAATGCGCCATAGCCAATAGGCCTGACATGTTTCTACACATGTATGAGACCTGCCTAAAGCAGGGGGTTTTCCCGACTAAGTGGAAAAAGCAGAGGCTTGTGCTCCTCCCTAAAGGGGGAAAGAAACCTCCCGACGAACCGTCATCATATCGTCCCCTCTGTATGTTGGACTCTGCGGGAAAACTCCTTGAAGAGGATAATAGCAGATAGGCTGGAGCCCTACGTTGAGCCAAAACTTTCCACCAACCAATTCGGGTTCAGAAAGGGGAGATCAACCATCGATGCCGTGACACTCGTTACCAACATCGCCAGAGAGGCTATCTCGGGAAAGAGATGGAGAAGAGGTGGAAAAAAGTACTGTCTAATAGCCACCCTGGATATCAAGAACGCCTTTAACTCGGCCCGCTGGGACCGCATTTTGGAGGCTCTTGCCAGGATGGAAGTTCCGCAGTACTTGCGCAGAATGGTTTCAGCGTATTTCAAGGACCGCATCTTGTTGTACCAAACTGAAAATGGGCAAGTAGACTATAAGATCACAGGAGGTGTACCTCAGGGCTCTGTTCTTGGGCCCCCTCTTATGGAACGTAATGTACAACGACCTGCTCCTGCTCGGTCTGCCTGAGGGCGTCAGGCTAGTGGCATTCGCCGATGATGTGGCATTGATCATAGTGCGCAAGCACATAGAGGAGATACAAACAACCTTCTCATTCGCTATAGCCACAATTCAGCATTGGATGCTCTCAGCGGACTTGAGTTTAGCAGAGCAAAAGACCGAAACACTTCTTGTTAGCAGTCGGAAGGCAAGGGAAACCATCACCCTCAAAATAGGCGACACCTTACATACAGTCGCAGCCCTTCATCAGCTATTTGGGGGTGCTCCTGGACACACAACTCAACTTCAAAGAGCACATAATCGCGACCAGCAAGAAAGCAGCTGGGGTACAGGGGCATTATCTAGAATAATGCCGAATGTCGGGGGCCCTAGACAGATAAGAAGACAGCTACTGGCAACAGTAACTACTTCTGTTTTGTTGTACGGGGAACCGGTATGGGAGAAATCGCTCGAGCTACCATCGTACCGCCGGAAAATGAAATCAGTCCAGCGGCTCTCAGCGATTCGAGTGGCATCATCCTACCGCACTGTGTCTTACGAGGCGGTGAGTGTGATTGCCTCTACCCTGCCAATCGACATCCTGGCTGCAGAAAGGGGACGGCTTTATCGCAGAAAGTTAGAAAAAGACCAGCCGACAGGAAACAGCGATGAAAGAGCCATGAGTCTAAGGCAATGGCAGGAGAGGTGGGACAGCTCTACTAAAGGTCGGTGGACATATCGATTGATACCTAACATCAGTCGTTGGGTCAACCGCCAGCATGGGGAGGTTGGGTTTTACATCACTCAACTCCTGACTGGACATGGATGCTTTCGAGCATACTTGCACAGGTTCAGGAGGGCAAACTCCCCAAACTGCCCACACTGTACGGACGTGGTAGAGGACGCGGAACACGTGTTCTTCTCCTGCCCCCGGTTTCAGGATCAACGTGCTGAAGTGGAGAGGATTCTGGAGACTAATATCGTTCCAGAACAAATAGTAGAAGCCATGCTGAAGGGCCCCCAAGCCTGGAACTTGGTATCAGATTACGCGGAGACTATCCTCAAAGAACTCCGCAATACGTTCGAGGAGTAGGCTTTAGAGGCTTCCAATGTAAGAGCAGTAAACATCTGCAATGAACCACCCTTGCGAAGTAGTATTGACTAAGAGTGCCGCAGGGGACCATGGTTGTAGGAAAAAGAGGTTAGGGTTTTAGCGGGTATACGGTATACTGGTTTCAATGCAACGATTTACTCTTGCTTTGAAGTCATTGTATCGGGAGTCCCGCACGACGGCCAGCACGTGCTAGCTAAGTACGGAATGTATTTCCCCCCCTCTTCGGATAAAAAAAAAAAAAAAACACACACACACCAATTCGGGTTCAGAAAGGGGAGATCAACCATCGATGCCGTGACACTCGTTACCAACATCGCCAGAGAGGCTATCTCGGGAAAGAGATGGAGAAGAGGTGGAAAAAAGTACTGTCTAATAGCCACCCTGGATATCAAGAACGCCTTTAACTCGGCCCGCTGGGACCGCATTTTGGAGGCTCTTGTCAGGATGGAAGTTCCGCAGTACTTGCGCAGAATGGTTTCAGCCTATTTCAAGGACCGCATCTTGTTGTACCAAACTGAAAATGGGCAAGTAGACTATAAGATCACAGGAGGTGTACCTCAGGGCTCTGTTCTTGGCCCCCTCTTATGGAACGTAATGTACAACGACCTGCTCCTGCTCGGTCTGCCTGAGGGCGTCAGGCTAGTGGCATTCGCCGATGATGTGGCATTGATCATAGTGCGCAAGCACATAGAGGAGATACAAACAACCTTCTCAGTCGCTATAGCCACAATTCAGCATTGGATGCTCGCAGCGGACTTGAGTTTAGCAGAACAAAAGACCGAAACACTTCTTGTTAGCAGTCGAAAGGCAAGGGAAACCATCACCCTCAAAATAGGCGACTCCTACATACAGTCGCAGCCCTTCATCAGCTATTTGGGGGTGCTCCTGGACACACGGCTCAACTTCAAAGAGCACATAATCGCGGCGATCAAGAAAGCAGCTGGGGTACAGGGGGCATTATCTAGAATAATGCCGAATGTCGGAGGCCCTAGACAGATAAGAAGACAGCTACTGGCAACAGTAACTACTTCTGTTTTGTTGTACGGGGCACCGGTATGGGAGAAATCGCTCGAGCTACCATCGTACCGCCGGAAAATGAAATCAGTCCAGCGGCTCTCAGCGATTCGAGTGGCATCATCCTACCGCACTGTGTCTTACGAGGCGGTGAGTGTGATTACCTCTACCCTACCAATCGACATCCTGGCTGCAGAAAGGGGACGGCTTTATCGCAGAAAGTTAGAGAAAGACCAACCGACAGGAAACAGCGATGAAAGAGCCATGAGTCTAGGGCAATGGCAGGAGAGGTGGGACAGCTCTACTAAAGGCCGGTGGACATATCGATTGATACCTAACATCAGTCGTTGGGTCAACCGCCAGCATGGGGAGGTTGGGTTCTACATCACTCAACTCCTGACTGGACATGGATGCTTTCGAGCATACCTGCACAGGTTCAGGAGGGCAAACTCCCCAAACTGCCCACACTGTACGGACGTGATAGAGGACGCGGAACACGTGTTCTTCTCCTGCCCCCGGTTTCAGGATCAACGTGCTGAAGTGGAGAGGATTCTGGAGACTAATATCGTTCCAGAACAATTAGTAGAAGCCATGCTGAAGGGCCCCCAAGCCTGGAACTTGGTATCAGATTACGCGGAGACTATCCTCAAAGAACTCCGCAATACGTTCGAGGAGTAGGCTTTAGAGGCTTTCAATGTAAGAGCAGTAAACATCTGCAATGAACCACCCTTGCGAAGTAGTATTGACTAAGAGTGCCGCAGGGGACCATGGTTGTAGGAGAAAGAGGTTAGGGTTTTAGCGGGTATACGGTATACTGGTTTCAATGCAACGATTACTCTTGCTTTGAAGTCATTACATCGGGAGTCCCGCACGACGGCCAGCACGTGCTAGCTAAGTACGCAATGTATTTCCCCCCTCTTCGGATAAAAAAAAAAAAAAAAAAAAAAAAAAAAAAAAAACACCTCCCGGGGTGGTTGTTGGTCCACTACCGGGCGCCTCCCCAGGTGGCGGATAGGGGACGCTCTCCAGCAATGGGGAGTACTGAGGATTTCCTCAGGGCGGACCAAAACCAGATAGGGGAAGGAACCCCGAAAATAAACCATTTATGGATATGGGTGATAAGGTGAACTTAATACCCCAGGTGGGTACCTCTGCAGAGGATAATCCCACCACCGGTTCCGATCGAGTGAAAGCCTCGGTGGCCGGTGCACGCTCCACGGATTCTGGGGGGAGCGAATTATCACTGGTTCCGTCACATAGTGACAAGAAGAAGAAGAACACCGTTAATGGTACAACATCGACCATTAAAACTAGAGCTGGCAGCAAGACACTATTCAGCCAAGTCCTCCAAAAGGCGAATAGTGGAGTTGACGTCCCCCAAAGGGCAACAGATGAGAGTGGCGCTCCAAACAAATTAGGAGCAAAGATCGATGAGCTCTTGAAGTTCATTGGGCCTAGGCACAATGTACATCATGAGATCAAGAAACTGGCACACGCCATTTAAGTCAGAATATAACAAATATCAGACGTCAACGACGCGGCCACCTCCTGTAGCGAAACCTGCTACAACACAGACATCGCCAGTAAAGGTGTCAAACACTCAGACACAAGGTGAAAAGCAAAAGGAGGTCCCAAAAGCGGCTGCCTCAAAAGCAGTTAACTCAAAACCGGCTGCATCAACACACGGCGGCCCCAAAGCAGGCGGCTTCAATAAAAGTAGCCTCTGTAGCAAGGACCTCGCCACCGAAGGCCTCGCCTTCAGTAGCCTCATCAAGTAAGGCACCCCACTTAAAACTGTTAAACCGGTGCTAGCTAGCAAGCTAAAGCCCGGTAAGAAGGTTGCCAGAACATCGGGCAAACCATCCAGGGAACAACAAGTAGGGTGGTCAATTCAGAAGCGGAGAGAAACAATGGATTAAAATCCAAGTTTAAACCGCAGACCAAAAACCAACCTGCAAACCAGTCGACTGACTGGCAAGTGGTAAAGAGGAAAAAGGCCCCGAGGACCAATAAGCAAAAACCAGCGCCACATTGTACGCTGCTTATAAAGAAAGGCGAGAAGAGCTCCCATGCAGATATCTTGCGAGGTATCAAGAATGATCCCACCTTGCAGGATATAGGCAAAAAAGTCAATAAGATCCGACGAACAGCTAAGGGAGATCTACTTTTGTTATTCGCGAAGGCAGACGCTCAGGAGATGGAGCGCTATTGTAACGCCATCAAGAATAAGCTCCCAAGCGGGGCCACTGTACAATCTCGAATACCGCAAATCGAGATTGAAATTAAAGACTTGGACGAGATCAGTACCAAGGAAGACGTAGTAAACCTGCTCAAAGATAATATCGACGGCCTGGCAGAGAGCACTGAGGAGGCAGTGAAATCACTTCGACGGGCATATAGATCAACACAAACGGCAGTTGTTTGTCTCCCAGAGGTCCAGGCCAAGAAAGCCATCGCACTTGGAAAGCTGAAACTTGCGTGGGGCACAGTACGTGTTCGCGAGAGGATCAGCTTCGACGGTGCTTCAAATGCTGGCACTTTGGGCACAACGCCCAGGCGTGCAGAGGCAAGACTGACCGAAGCAGTTGTTGTCACAGATGCGGAGGCGCTGGTCACAATGCCTCGGCTTGTCAACAACCTGCCAAGTGCTTACTCTGCAAAGCGAAAGATAGTAGGTCAGACTGCCGGCACGTAGTAGTTGGAAATGTCCGATCTACCAACAGGCGATGAGAGCAGCACAAGCCCGTAAATGAAAGTACTGCAACTCAACCTCAACCATTGCGAAGCAGCCCAAGACCTACTGGTACAGCGGGTGCGGGAATTGGATTGCGACGTAGCCATAATCTGCGAGCAGTACAAAAACTTCGACACCCTGTCCTGGGTAAATGACACAACGGACAGAGCAGCGATATGGGCTTGCGGTAAACTTCCGTTTCAACAACTCCCAAATACCCCCGAACCATGGCTTGTGAGAGCCAAAGTGGGAGGGGTTCACTTCTATAGCTGCTATGCACCTCCTAGTGCACAGCTCGAGGAGTTCGAGTTATTCTTGGACACCTTGGCGGAGGATGTACGGAAGCGTGAATCGGTCGCCATCGCAGGAGATTTCAACGCCTGGGCAATTGACTGGGGATGCCGGTAAACGAGCGCGAGAGGACGAGCTCTCCTTGAGACCATGTCTTCGCTCAACCTGGTACTCCTCAACACAGGAGCCGTAAGCACATATCGCAAAGGCACTGCCAGCTCCATTATCGACGTGACATTCGTTAGCAGCAACCTAATTAAAGGGGGCTGTGAGTGGCGGGTCGATGAGGAGTTTACTAATAGCGACCACCAAGCTATTATTTGGGAAGTCAACACCACTTCCAAACGAAGAAGATTGTGTGCCAGTCGTGCGAGGTCACAGCCAGTCGGTTGGAACAAAAATGCTTTCGATGCTGATTCATTCGCCTTGGTTATGGAGCAGGAACCATTGTCAATAGCAACAAGCGCAGAAGCCACTGCCAAAGAGGTAATGACAAGCGTTGTCAAGTCCTGCGATGCTTCCATGCCAAGGAGACGGCAGAACAACAGCCGCCCACCAGTTTACTGGTGGAACGACACGATCTCACAACACCGACGAGAGTGTCTCAAAGCACGAAGGCTGCATCAACGAGCACGGAGACGCGACAGGGTCACAACAGAAGAACTAAGGCTCGACTATGAGATCAAAAGACAACAACTACGAAGAGCCATTCTCTCAAGCAAGAGATCCTACTGGAAGGAGTTGTGTGACGAAGTTGATCAAGATCCATGGGGAAAACCGTATAAAATCGTGATGCATAAAATTAAGGCCCCCCCCATGACAACGAACTGCCCCGAATCATTGCACCGCATTGTCACTCACTTGTTTCCTGCGAAACCTGAGCTACCCGCTTATCCTTGCTTGGCAGGTGAGGGACGAAGATATACCATCAGTGACTATGAATGAGCTGATGGCGCGTGCAACCGGCTCCAAAACGGTAAGGCTCCCGGTCCAGATGGCATACCTAACATCGCGCTAAAATGCGCCATAGCCAATAGGCCTGACATGTTTCTACGCATGTATGAGACCTGCCTAAAGCAGGGGGTTTTCCCGACTAAGTGGAAAAAACAGAGGCTTGTGCTCCTCCCTAAAGGGGGAAAGAAACCTCCCGACGAACCGTCATCATATCGTCCCCTCTGTATGTTGGACTCTGCGGGAAAACTCCTTGAGAGGATAATAGCAGATAGGCTGGAGCCCTACGTTGAGCCAAAACTTTCCACCAACCAATTCGGGTTCAGAAAGGGGAGATCAACCATCGATGCCGTGACACTCGTTACCAACATCGCCAGAGAGGCTATCTCGGGAAAGAGATGGAAAAAAGTACTGTCTAATAGCCACCCTGGATATCAAGAACGCCTTTAACTCGGCCCGCTGGGACCGCATTTTGGAGGCTCTTGCCAGGATGGAGGTTCCTCAGTACTTGTGCAGAATGGTTTCAGCGTATTTCAAGGACCGCATCTTGTTGTACCAAACTGAAAATGGGCAAGTAGATTATAAGATCACAGGAGGTGTACCTCAGGGCTCTGTTCTGGGCCCCCTCTTATGGAACGTAATGTACAACGACCTGCTCCTGCTCGGTCTGCCTGAGGGCGTCAGGCTAGTGGCATTCGCCGATGATGTGGCATTGATCATAGTGCGTAAGCACATAGAGGAGATACAAACAACCTTCTCATTCGCTATAGCCACAATTCAGCATTGGATGCTCTCAGCGGACTTGAGTTTAGCAGAGCAAAAGACCGAAACACTTCTTGTTAGCAGTCGAAAGGCAAGGGAAACCATCACCCTCAAAATTGGCGACACCTACATACAGTCGCAGCCCTTCATCAGCTATTTGGGGGTGCTCCTGGACACACGGCTCAACTTCAAAGAGCACATAATCGCGGCCAGCAAGAAAGCAGCTGGGGTACAGGGGGCATTATCTAGAATAATGCCGAATGTCGGAGGCCCTAGACAGATAAGAAGACAGCTACTGGCAACAGTAACTACCTCTGTTTTGTTGTACGGGGCACCGGTATGGGAGAAATCGCTCGAGCTACCATCGTACCGCCGGAAAATGAAATCAGTCCAGCGGCTCTCAGCGATTCGAGTGGCATCATCCTACCGCACTGTGTCTTACGAGGCGGTGAGTGTGATTGCCTCTACCCTACCAATCGACATCCTGGCTGCAGAAAGGGGACGGCTTTATCGCAGAAAGTTAGAGAAAGACCAACCGACAGGAAACAGCGATGAAAGAGCCATGAGTCTAAGGCAATGGCAGGAGAGGTGGGACAGCTCTACTAAAGGAAGGTGGACATATCGATTGATACCTAACATCAGTCGTTGGGTTAACCGCCAGCATGGGGAGGTTGGGTTCTACATCACTCAACTCCTGACTGGACATGGATGCTTTCGAGCATACCTGCACAGGTTCAGGAGGGCAAACTCCCCAAACTGCCCACACTGTACGGACGTCATAGAGGACGCGGAACACGTGTTCTTCTCCTGCCCCCGGTTTCAGGATCAACGTGCTGAAGTGGAGAGGATACTGGAGACTAATATCGTTCCAGAACAATTAGTAGAAGCCATGCTGAAGGGCCCCCAAGCCTGGAACTTGGTATCAGATTACGCGGAGACTATCCTCAAAGAACTCCGCAATACGTTCGAGGAGTAGGCTTTAGAGGCTTTCAATGTAAGAGCAGTAAACATCTGCAATGAACCACCCTTGCGAAGTAGTATTGACTAAGAGTGCCGCAGGGGACCATGGTTGTAGGAGAAGGAGGTTAGGGTTTTAGCGGGTATACGGTATACTGGTTTCAATGCAACGATTTACTCTTGCTTTGAAGTCATTACATCGGGAGTCCCGCACGACGGCCAGCACGTGCTAGCTAAGTACGGAATGTATTTCCCCCCTCTTCGGATAAAAAAAAATAAAAATAAAAAAAAAACACACATACACACCAAACTGAAAATGGGCAAGTAGACTATAAGATCACAGGAGGTGTACCTCAGGGCTCTGTTCTTGGCCCCCTTTTATGGAACGTAATGTACAACGACCTGCTCCTGCTCGGTCTGCCTGAGGGCCTCAGGCTAGTGGCATTCGCCGATGATGTGGCATTGATCATAGTGCGCAAGCACATAGAGGAGATACAAACAACCTTCTCATTCGCTACAGCCACAATTCAGCATTGGATGCTCTCAGCGGACTTGAGTTTAGCAGAGCAAAAGACCGAAACACTTCTGGTTAGCAGTCGAAAGGCAAGGGAAACCATCACCCTCAAAATAGGCGACACCTACATACAGTCGCAGCCCTTCATCAGCTATTTGGGGGTGCTCCTGGACACACGGCTTAACTTCAAAGAGCACATAAATCGCGGCCAGCAAGAAAGCAGCTGGGGTACAGGGGGCATTATCTAGAATAATGCCGAATGTCGGAGGCCCTAGACAGATAAGAAGACAGCTACTGGCAACAGTAACTACTTCTGTTTTGTTGTACGGGGCACCGGTATGGGAGAAATCGCTCGAGCTACCATCGTACCGCCGGAAAATGAAATCAGTCCAGCGGCTCTCAGCGATTCGAGTGGCATCATCCTACCGCCCTGTGTCTTACGAGGCGGTGAGTGTAATTGCCTCTACCCTACCAATCGACATCCTGGCTGCAGAAAGGGGACGGCTTTATCGCAGAAAGTTAGAGAAAGACCAACCGACAGGAAACAGCGATGAAAGAGCCATGAGTCTAGGGCAATGGCAGGAGAGGTGGGACAGCTCTACTAAAGGCCGGTGGACATATCGATTGATACCTAACATCAGTCGTTGGGTCAACCGCCAGCATGGGGAGGTTGGGTTCTACATCACTCAACTCCTGACTGGACATGGATGCTTTCGAGCATACCTGCACAGGTTCAGGAGGGCAAACTCCCCAAACTGCCCACACTGTACGGACGTGATAGAGGACGCGGAACACGTGTTCTTCTCCTGCCCCCGGTTTCAGGATCAACGTGCTGAAGTGGAGAGGATTCTGGAGACTAATATCGTTCCAGAACAATTAGTAGAAGCCATGCTGAAGGGCCCCCAAGCCTGGAACTTGGTATCAGATTACGCGGAGACTATCCTCAAAGAACTCCGCAATACGTTCGAGGAGTAGGCTTTAGAGGCTTTCAATGTAAGAGCAGTAAACATCTGCAATGAACCAGCCTTGCGAAGTAGTATTGACTAAGAGTGCCGCAGGGAACCATGGTTGTAGGAGAAAGAGGTTAGGGTTTTAGCGGGTATACGGTATACTGGTTTCAATGCAACGATTTACTCTTGCTTTGAAGTCATTGCATCGGGAGTCCCGCACGACGGCCAGCACGTGCTAGCTAAGTACGCAATGTATTTCCCCCCTCTTCGGATAAAAAAAAAAAAAAAAAAAAAAAAAAAAAAAAAAAAACACACCCTTGCGAAGTAGTATTGAGTAAGAGTGCCGCAAGGGACCATGGTTGTAGGAGAAAGAGGTTAGGGTTTTAGCGGGTATACGGTATACTGGTTTCAATGCAACGATCTACTCTTGCTTTGAAGTCATTGCATCGGGAGTCCCGCACGACGGCCAGCACGTGCTAGCTAAGTACGCAATGTATTTCCCCCCTCTTCGGATAAAAAAAAAAAAAAAAAAAAAAAACACACACACACACACACACACATATATATATATATATATATATATATATATATATATATATATATATATATATATATATATATATATATATATATATATATATATATATATATATATATATTAGATTTGGTTTCACTAAATTCACTTTTTAAAAATATATTTATTACAAAAATTCATATGTTTAAGTTACAAAGACAATATTATAGGTATGAAGTTATATGAAGATAATGAACACTGAGAATTGTTTTCGGTTACATTTATAACGTAAAAATGCTGACGCTATGTCATCAGTTTTCATGTGAACAAAGCGTCTACGTGATTTCTAAGAATTCTAGGAAGTTGTAATATGATACTTGTGTGAAGTCAATTACGGTTCAAGCACCTATGGTAACTTTAACTTGTAAATTGTAAGTTAGTGCACTTCTCATATAACAACTTCCCTTATACATGAAAAGTTGATGCTTTACATCAACTTTTTAATAAAAATGAAACATCTGTAAATAACAAAATATCGCTAGGAATATCAAATGGTAGTATTAACATTACAAAGGTAATTCGAAAATGAAATTAAAATTGTTAGTATAAAATATGTTAGTGTCAATAATAAGTCAAAAATCAAACTTATATAATATAACAACGATAAATGGTTAGTAAATAAAATAAAAAGGGTAATACATAAAATATGGGTAACATACAAAAAAAATACATTGTTATAAATGAAATGTTTATACAGTTGTCTCTGTGATCGGGTTTGGTTTTAATACTGGCCTTCGTTTAGGCAGCATTCTTAGAGACGATGAAGGCGTCGTCGGTTGGTCGGTATTTTCTTGGGCTTTTGGGCGCTCTTCAATTTTCTTTTTGATGATGTTGAAAATCATGATCGCTGAAATGATCATGACGACAGCTATTGTCGTATACGTAAACCAAGAGATGTTCTTGGTTAGGAAAGGCTGATTTATAAGACCATCTAGGTCTCTGGAGTACTGTTCTAACTTATGGTTCGCGACGTCCAGTTCCTCCACGTTGATGCTGCTTATGTCGAAGGGTTTCAGCTCGGGAATTTGTACCTTTTCTGGAACTGTATCGCAACAGTTGTAAGGTACTGTAACTGTGTGATAGACTTCGGAAAGGGCTGTTTCTTTTCCAGACTCAGCCTGGACCTTAGTAACACCTACAAAGGCACTACACTCCGATTGAAGTTTTAGAATGGAGTTGCGCACTAGAGTTAAAGTAGTTGAGTTCTTTTGATTGCAACTCACCACAACACGTAAAGGTTCGGAGGTCACGACAAGCCACATATTCTGTTCAAGTTTTTGGACACTGTAACCCTGACTAAAAATTACTGCACTCCTGCAATTGTTCGGCACATTTTGAATACTTTTCAGAAGTTGCTCCTCGCACGGTGCGTTAGAGTCTATAGGATAGGCGTGTAGGTCGGGACACAATTTTCTTCCGATAGCAAGCGGTTTACACGCGCTCAAGTCCTTGATTGAAATAAACATTAAAGAGTCTGCGTTTTTCGCGAGGTACTTTTGAGTAAAAGACAAAAGGTGATGTAATCCAGTTCTGTCATCGTAAATTGGGATAGGGTATAACCGGAAAAGGGTGTATGGTTGTTGTTCTACTAATGGAATTCTTACGACAAAAATAAGATCAGAGTTTGTTTGGAAAGCTTCTAACTCGATAATTTCCAAGTATTGTCCAATGCTTGAGTATTTTATTGGTAGTGGAAGATTGTTTTTTATTAGGTTTTATGATATTTCTTGCAATGCCGTAATGAGATGTTCGGGCGTTAAGATAGATGTATGTATGATTTTAAGACGCGCGAAAGTAATTGAATTTAGCACATCATTTAGGCTATCTTCCAAGTAAAGGTAATTCTCCATTAGTTTCTCGCATAATTCGAGCAACATAAGTTTCGTTTCGATGTAGCCGACTTTATCGTTAATTTTTCCGATTGTGGTTTCTAGTTTTTTCATATTGATGTTAAAGAGTTTTTCGTCAATTTGCAGTTTTTCGACGGTCTCGTTGAAGTTTTTAATGACAGAGGTAGTTACACTGATTTGATTTTTGAGTAAATTTTCTATTTGTAATTGACCTTGATTGAGCCTAGTGATACTATCAGTAAAATATTTACCGTCATCCGCGTCTAAGTTTCCGGTAATTGCTTTGAAAAGAGTACCTGCGCCATCAAGTATGCCGCGTTTTGGTCTTTTGGTGTCCATATTTATTTCGATAAATTTGTCCTTAATTGTGGTGGATATTTGGTTTAGGAGATTTATATGAGTTTGTACATCTGAGCGGAAGTAATTCATTGCGAAAGATTTATAGTTAACAGTTTCGATAAGTGTTTGTAAAAGTCTATTATTTGTCGTGAAAACGTGTTCGAGGGCCGAAAGATTTTTGTGGACCAAGAGTGTCCATTTATTGTTAGAAACGGTTATTTGGGCTTCGTTGTGGTAGTATATCCCTAATGTGTTATTTATAGGTTCGACTTGATATTGGGCTACTGCTGAACCTGAAACAGAAATTAACTTTCTGAGAACGGTTTCATCCTGTCGAAATTTACTTTAGTTTTTTGTTTGGTTTTTGGATTTAGTAATGTCGAGGAATTTTTGTGAATCTCCAGGATTTCCAAAGGACCATTGAATTTATTTTGGAGTTTGTCCTTGATTTGGGATTCCTTGATATAGACTTTATCGCCTATTTGATAATTCGGGAGATTTTCGGAAACATGTTTATCGAATCGGGCTTTCGCTTTGTGCTTCTGAACTTCTGTTCTTTCACGAGCGATTTTATAATAGTGTGTGATACGGTTGTTGAGATCTCGGATGTATTTAGTTATCAATGATTGCTGGTTGTATAGAGTTTCGGGAGTCCTACTCGAAGTATGTCCGTAAACAAGTTCGTAAGGAGTGAATCCGTGAGTTTTGTTTGCGGAGTTGTTGTATGCGATGATTGCATAAGGAAGGATGTTGAAGGGGTGTTCGTCGGGATTTTCTAATTTGTGGATTCTAATCATGTCTAGTAAGGTCGAGTGGAATCGTTCCAATGAACCATTCGACTGGGGATGTCCCACACTAGAATAGGACAGTTTGATATCAAATAGCTTACACAAATCTCTCATCAGAGCGTTGTCGAATTCCCTGCCATAATCACAGTGTATCCGTAATGGGGTACCGAAGTGTTGAAAATATAGTAGTAAAGTACTAACAACGGTTTTTGCGGATTTGTCAGTTATGGGGTAGGCCTGAGAGAATTTTGTTAGTTCGTCCCTGATAGTCAATGCGTAGTTTTTTGTCGGGACTTCTAGGATATCGATGTTGACACGTTCAAAGGGTGTCCGTGGGGTTTCAGTAATGACAAGTGGGCTGTCGAGATTTTTCCGGTAAACTTTTGCTCTCTGGCAAGTTTGACAGTTTTTGATAAAATTGTCAACGTCCTTTGTCAGTCCTTGCCAATTGTATTTTTCTTTTATTCTGCGGATAGTTTCATTGATACCTCGGTGTATATTATTTTTGCCGTTATGGAATTGGTCGAGAATGATAGGTATTTGGTCTTTCTCAACTGTTTGGACGATATTTTGGCAAACTTTCCATTTGATATCGATTTCGGAAAAGATAAACGAAAGCATTTCCAAAATGGACAGTTCAATGTTATTCTCAACACAGAATACTTGGTTTTCAGTAAACACATCTCTACTATTATACAAAGATGCGAAAAGAATTTCGTTGACTACTTCTGGGTCAGAAGGGAGAGGGACGATGTAATAACGTCTTTTTCTGACACTTTTGCTAGCAAAGACATTTACTTTAGGGGTACGGAAATCAGCATTTTCTTCGAAAATGTCTTCGATGATGTCATGGTGAAAATCTTTCATGAGAGAGCCTTGGGGAAATACTAGGATGTTTTTGTTGCCTCGGTCTAGGAGTTGGCAATTAGAAAATTGAATTTTGTCGTAATCTATTAGAGAGACGGTTTGATATCGCTCGACAAAAGTTCTAAATTCTTCAGAGATTTGTTTGAGATTAATGGGACTTCTTGTCTGGGGTTCTTGTGAGTCATCGTCAGTTTCGTTTGTTGGGAGTACTGTAAATGGTGTTAGGTGATTGTTTGCTTGAAATGATATGTATTCATTAAAGTTGTTAACTTTAATGCGAGAGAGAGCGTCGGCATTTTTATTTACTTTGCCGGGTTTGTAAATTATTTGATAGTCGTACTCCTCGAGCTTAAGGCGCCATCTTGCAAGTCTACTTCCAGGATCCTTTATAGAAAACAGCCAAGTTAACGGGCGGTGATCGGTCAGAAGTAAAAACTTACGGCCAAAAATTATCGGACGAAAGTGTTTAACCGCCCACACTATTGCAAGGAGTTCTCGTTCTATGGTTGAATACTTAGTTTCAGCATTGCAGAGAGTTCTGGAGGCATAGGCTATGGGTAAATCTTTACCTACGGGGCCTTGAGAGAGCACTGCGCCGATAGCAAATGAACTGGCGTCGGTTGTAAGAATAAATGGCTCTTCAAAATTAGGGTATATGAGTATGGGGGTAGAAGTAAGGGCTCTTTTTAATTCGTCAAAAGATTTGACGCATTCTGAATCGAACTGGAAAGGTACGTCTTTTTGAAGTAATTTTGTCAAAGGTTTCGAAATCTTGTCGAAATTGGGGATGAATCGCCTGTAATAACCAGCTAACCGTAAGAAGGACTTGATATCTTTTGGGTTTTTTGGTTGGGGAAAATTTAAGATACAATCTACCTTTGAGGGGTTAGGCTTCACGCCTTCGGGAGTTATAAGGTGGCCAAGATACGCGACCTCTTTGCGAAGAAACTCGCATTTGTCGGGTTGGATCTTTAGATTAGCTTTTCGCAATCGTTTGCTATGTGCTCATGTATAGTCGGAGAATAAACGATTATGTCGTCCATATAGACTAAACATCTCTTGTTTTGAACACCTAAAAGAATATTATCCATTACCCTTTGGAAGGTGGATGGAGCGTTTTTAAGACCGAAGGGCATTCTAACGAATTCAAAATGACCATTATCAACTGTGAATGCTGTTTTTTGGATGTCTTTTATATCGATTTCGATTTGGTGAAACCCTGAAGCTAAGTCGAGAGTGGTGAAGTATTGGCATTTGCCAAGTTGGTCAAGTAAATCCGAAATGTTCGGTAGGGGGTATTTGTCGTCAACAGTAAGTTCATTTAGTTTACGATAATCGACGACGACACGCCATTTTTGGGTACCAGATGCGTCTAGTTTTTTGGGAACTACCCAAACTGGGGATGACCATGGCGAATTAGACGGACGTATAATGCCTTGGTCAAGCATCTTCGATATCTGACTTTTTACCTCTTGTTTGTGTATTTGTGGGTACCGATATGACTTTGTGAAAGAGGGTTTCGCGTTATTAGTGTCTATTGAATTTTTAATTTCGTTTGTGAAGGTCAGTTGGTCACCTTCTAAATAGAATATGTCGGAATATTCGAGGCAAAGTTGAGAAATAAGTTCGGCTTCCTCATCGTTCAGATGTTCTAAACGAAGTTGTTCCATAATTGTAGTTTGTCTATCAGGCTGGATTAAGTTTTGTGAGTAATTTTCGGAAAGAATGTTTACAGAAAAATTGGTTATCGGTTCGAGTTCCAAATTGTCGAAATTAACAGTTTTGGGGATAGCATTTGCATTTAAAACTGAATTAAGAAATTCGCCTTTTTCATTAATTTTAACAAGGGCACGGGGAAGATAAACTTTTTCTATTTCGGCGGATGATAGGAAAGCCTCCGTATTAGTGAGGTTACATTTTAATTTACATATTTGTTCTGTTCGGGGTTCTATAGAGATTGTATTAACAGGGATGCAGTTATTGAAAGTTGAAGGGTTCTGAGTACGCATGACAGTATCATCCGTAACTTTGTAGAGAGGTAAAGTTTTAAAATTAGTCACAAGTTGTTTGCTGTTAATGTCTATAACGCAGTTATAATGTTCAAGGAAATCTGAACCCAGTAATCCGTTGAATTCAATGTCGATGTTGCAAATATATACCTTGTGTGGGTCGGCGACGTTGAAAGGTACAAGGGTGGATTCGTTTATTAAGATTTTCTGATCAGTGATTCCTTGGATGACTACGTTTTCGGGAAATCGTTGTTTAAATCGTTGGCAAGTTTCGGGCTTAAATATTGACAGTCCTGCTCCGGTGTCAATAAGGAGTTTGTATGTATTGGAAGAGTCGGTGATGTAGTAAAGGTTTTTCGAATTGACCGAAAGGAGTGGCCTTACAGAAAATTCTGTTCGGAAAAGTTTAGGTTTGGATTGAAATCGTCCAAGTTCATCGTTTGAATTTGTGTTTGAAGATCGGAGATCTCGTGATCGGGAGGTTTTGTTTCTACCGGGGTAGTCTGAAAATTTTGTCGGGAAGAAAACTGTTCGCTATCGTAATATTCATCATATTGTTGGTTATAATTATCATTACAAACATTTTCGCTGGAATGATATTCGAATTTGTCGTGTTTTTGTGTATCAGGGTAATAATAGTCTGATACGGTTTTATATTCAGTTGGTGTTTGAAAGTTCTGTTGCTCATTGTAAGAAAAATCATAGTTATGTTCATACGGATCGAATTGTTCGTTGTTTAAGTGATGAGTTTTCTGTTGTTGTTTGAAAAAACTCGGATTTGGCCTGAAATTACTAGAAGTTGGGGTTGGTCTACTTGTTGAGGGTTGTTGTTGTTGGTGAGAAAACTGAGGCCTATTATTAAAATTCGTAGGTTGATTAGCAGACTGATTCGCATAATATGGGCGATGGCCTGAGTAATTTGAGTGAGAATTTTGGTTAGTCTGGGATTGTCTCATTCTGATGAGGCATTCGCTGCTGAAATGTCCTATTCTTTTGCAAAACGAACATTGTTTTGGGGGTGGACCATTATTCGGTTTACGAGTCTGTTGGGGTGCATTTCGGTTGACTGAGAATTTTTGAGTTTCCAGATTGGACAGCTGTAATTCTCTTTTAATACGGGAAATGGCGGTCAGGATATCTCTGGGATCACTGGCTCGCACAATTTGGCCAATTTTCGGCTCTAGACCCGTAAGTAGGCTAGTTAGAGCCATTGACTCAATTAAGTCAATCTGGGCCTGTTTCTCCTTTACAGTTAAATTTTGTTTATTGACAGCTGATAACATTTTTGCTTGATGTGTTTGAAACCTAGCTGAAAATGTCAATGGAGATTCGTTGGGTAATTGCCTCATTCTTTGTAGGTCTTGAATAAGGGCGGAGAGATCCCTTGGATCTCCAAAATGGTTTTCTAATAGACTTTGAATATCTGCTAAATGGCTGGGGTCACGTGAATTAACTAGTTCAGCCGCTCGTCCACGGAGCTTATTCTTAATGTGGAGAATTAACAGAACTTGTTGATTATCAGATGCCATATTATATGCGGTATTGCAAGAACAGATAAATGTGTTTAAAAATATTGGGTTCCCATCGTATTCGGGAATAATGGCGAAAATTTCTGAGAGCTTGTAGGGCTCTACATTTTGTGCTACAGCTCTAGTTTCTGGCATTTTGTAATTTTACTCAAGATTGTGCAATATTAGGAAAATCAAAAGCTTGGAAAATGCGAAGTAAACAATTGTTATTGTAATTAAAATGGATAAAAAAATATAAGAAATAAATTTTTGTTACTGGTTCTAAAATAAGTATAAGTTAAATAAAGTTATAAACATAAATAAATATTTAGAATTTCTTAAACTATCAAAATAAAATTTCAAAATTCGTTCTTGGGTTAATATTTAGGATGGTTCATTTAAAATAGGAAAAATGATAGAACTGTTTGTTCAACAATTATTAAATATTGTAACTTTTTTTAAACGCTTACGTGATTATTCCTATCATAGGACTTGTTCTATCCGTCACTGAACACTGGTTAGCCGCTGCTTGTTCCCTTGTTGAGCTCGGTAGTTGGTGTCCAAGTAGGTTCTTTGTATCCGGTTAGGAAACCACCGTAATTAGTTAGACTGTTTCTTGTTCTAATTACGTCTGGAATATCCTACTGACTGCGCCACTTTTAGAATTGGTTTCACTAAATTCACTTTTTAAAAAAAATATTTATTACAAAAATTCATATGTTTAAGTTACAAAGACAATATTATAGGTATGAAGTTATATGAAGATAATGAACACTGAGAATTGTTTTCGGTTACATTTATAACGTAAAAATGCTGACGCTATGTCATCAGTTTTCATGTGAACAAAGCGTCTACGTGATTTCTAAGAATTCTAGGAAGTTGTAATATGATACTTGTGTGAAGTCAATTACGGTTCAAGCACCTATGGTAACTTTAACTTGTAAATTGTAAGTTAGTGCACTTCTCATATAACATATATATATATATATATATATATATATATATATATATATATGGTTGATGATTTATTCCGGTGTACATCCGTTCGTCTGTATTCGTTTGAAAAATCACTTGACGTTTCGCAAAATCATATTTGGCTTTCTCAAAAGATACTAAGTAACTAGTAAGTGTTACTTAGTATCTTTTGAGAAAGCCAAATATGATTTTGGCGAAACGTCAAGTGATTTTTCAAACGAATACAGACGAACGGATGTACACCGGAATAAATCATATATATCCGTGAAACATATATATATATATATATATATATATATATATATATATCATCATCATATGCAGCTAATTTCGACCAGGTTATGCCTGCTATTTTCTTGATGTCATAGTCCCATCTTACATTGGGGCGTTTCCTTGGTCTTTTAACACCCCTAGGATACCATTGTGTGATTTTTGTTGCCCACCTATTATCATGTCTTCTTGCCAAATGCCCTGCCCATTGCCACAGAGATTTCACTCTTGTGGATAACATCTATTATGGTTTTGTTCCTTATTTCACTCTTCCGATCTCTCCTCGTTATTCCGATCATGCATCTTTCCATAGACCTTTGTGCTACTTGTAGTTTTCTTGTAAGTTCGGTTTTCAGAATCCAGGTTTCACAACCGTATGTCAGTACTGGTAGAACATACTGATCAAATACTTTCTTCTTAAGGCGGAATGCCATTCGTGACTCGAAGATTATGGAGTTTCTTCCAAACGTCATCCATGCAAGTTTGATCCTTCTGTTTATTTCTGGTAGTAGCGAACCTGATATGTGTATTAATTGACCTAGGTATATATATTGTTCTACTATTTCCAGAACTATGTTATCTATTGTGATGTCTTATGTGTCAATTAGTTCGTTGTACATTATCTTTTTTTTCCGATATTTATTTTTAGGCCTATTTCCTTGCTTACTCTGCTAAGTTCATTGATTTGATTTTGTAGTTTTCCTGCGTTATTGGCAATTAGGACAATGTCAGATGGTTTAGATATTCTCCATCTAGGTTCAGTCCTTTGTGGTCCCAGTCTAATCGTCGAAAGATACTTTCTAATGCCGCTGTGAATAGCTTCGGTGATATTGAGTCACCTTGTCTGACTCCTCTGTTAGTAGGAAATTCAGGGCTGCCTTCGTATATTCTGATTTTGGCTTTGGCTTCCTTGTATATATTAGCCAACGTTTCTATGTATGGCTTATCTACACCTTGTTCACTCAGGACGTTGATCACCTTCGGATATATAGTGTCGAACGCTTTTTCGAAGTCAATAAAGGCCAAGGCAAGTGGTATTTGATATTCTCTAGTTCGACTGATAACTTCCCTTATAGTGTGTATGTGATCGATTGTGCTGAAGCCACAACGAAATCCGGCTTGTTCTCGGGGTTGAGCGGAATCTAGTGTACACTGTATTCTGTTTTGTATGATTTTAGTAAATATTTTGTACACTACCGGCAGGAGACTTATCGGTCTGTAGTTCCGAATGTCTTCTTTATTGCCTTTCTTATGGATTAATACTATGAGGGCGCTATTCCATTTTTCTGGGATGTGTCTGGTTCTTAGGCAATTCGTATATATTTTGGCTAGGCGTTTCCATGCTTCTCTACCAGCGTATATATATATATATATATATATCGTAATCATTATACGCAGCTATTTTTCGTATATCGTCATCATTATACGCACCAATTTTTCATGGTGTAGCCTCCCTGAAGAATTGAAAGATTGCAGAGGAACTTGAAGAGCTGTGGAAGATGGAGAACTTAAGGTCTTGAGAAGAAACGAAGAAGAAGAAGAAGTGCTTAAGATCTGTGAGAAGGACTGAAATATTGTATTGAAGAGAATTGAAGATAGGTGGGCAAATGGTCGGTTTTACTAACTGAAATGAAGAAGAAGAATTGAAGAACTGGCTCGAAGGATTGAGAAGACGAACATAATTGTGGCAGTTTTTATCGGGGCTAGAGGTTGAGGAATTGGCCTTTGTATAACTAGACTAGACTCGTAACGGAATGTATTAATGAAGCGAAAGCTGAAGAGCTGATCGGAGACACTTAAGGTCTTGAGGGAACAGATAAAAAGCTTACGGTCTTTTTGTAACAAGAATTGTCTCGAAGGATTAAGAAGACGAAGAATATTCTTAGAATTTTACACGCTGCCTCAGTGCGGGTTGGTAAGGGATATATATATATATATATATATATATATATATATATATATATATATATACATATACACATATATATATATATATATATGTTTTAGGTGGTTTTCGGGAATTCATCTCCGTAGTTGATAACTGGCGGGATCGATGGTAAAATGACGACGTTTCGGCAGAGTCACATCTGCCCTCTTCAGGTCGGTTCGCATAATTCTCGTAGCCTTCTGCTTTCGCTTCTAGTTACTCGAATACTAAGATTTTCTGAAGCGAGCGCGCTGTTATATAGTCGCGGCTCGGCGCCTATCGGTTGACACCGTGAACGGCTGCGTGTGATTGACCCTTGGCGCTCAGTGGGCACGGCTCCATCCTGCTGATTTGTTATTTCCGGTTGAGTTGTTATTGGACGGGTCCGGGCCGGTACGGTGTTTAATAGGATTTTCCAACAATTTTCCAACAGTTCTGAATTTCATTGCGTGCATTTAGACTGTGAGGCCTCTTCGCTATTTCAATTGCCTCTCTTACGAGTCTTGATTTCGGGTGTTCTATATTTGCCAGTACTCTGGTATTCTCAAAGTCTATTCGGTGTGACATCGTGGTGGCGTGTTCCGCAATGGATGTTGTTTTTTCATGCTTTCTTACAGCGTTCTGGTGTTCATCACGTCTAGATTGAATTCTTCTATTAGTTTGCCCCACATAGGTCCTCGTCTTCGGAGTCCTCAACACCGTGCTTATTTTTCTGTCTGTATTAAAAATAGTATTGATATTGTGTCTCCGTAGAATTCTTGCAATACTGTCAGTGGTCCCCTTGACATATGGTAAATAAGCCTTGGTTATTGGTGTCTCATGCTCCTCGTCTGTTTGTCTCGGTTTTGATTTTAGGGCTCTTTGTATATTTCGGTCTGTAAATCCGTTTTGTCTCAGAGCTGTTTTTAAACTGTCCATTTCCTGTTTGATGTTATACTGGTCAGCTAGTCTTTGTGATCTGGTTACTAAAGTCTTGACGACGGCTTGCAGTTGGGCTGGGTGGTGATGAGAATTAGCATGAAGGTATCTTTTGGTGTGAGTTGCTTTCCTATATACTATATGGCCAAGGGTCCCATCTTCCTTCCTATTTATGAGAACGTTAATGACCGGCAGTTGATTGTTGGCTTCAACCTCCATGGTAAATTTTATTTATAACTGGTGAGAGTGGCGATCCCATTGGAGCTCCTTCCACTTTTTTGTATCGTTGGTTCTCGTAAACAAAATAGGTGTTCATCAGGCAGTGCCTTGTTAAGTCTACAAGGTGTTGAGGTGGTTTGTATTTTTCTATTATGATATCCAAGGCTTCGTCGATAGGGATGTTGGTGAAAAGGGACACTACGTCAAAACTTACAAGAAGACACTCTGGTTGTAAGACCGTTTTTCTAAGTATTTCGATGAAATGTGTCGAATTTTTCACATATGAGTCTGCCTCCTCTGCAAACGGTTGAAGTTGTTGGGCTAGATATTTGGCTAGGTGTTGTGTTGGGGATCCAATTGAACTTACTATTGGCCTCAAAGGTGCACCTTCTTTATGTACTGTTGGCAACCCATAGAATTTCGGACATCTCGATGACTTTTCACACGGAATGAGTTGCAGTTGGAGATTTTTGCCTTGGTTGTTTTCTCCAAATAAGTTGTTGGGTCAGTAGTAATTTGTTTATATGCTGGATCTTGTAGCAATGTTTGAATTTTGTTTGAATAATCCGCTGTATCTAAAATTACAGTCGCATTTCCTTTATCAGCAGGTAGAATGACAATGTCCTTGTTGAGACGAAGTTGTTTCAAGGCCTCATTTTCTTCTATAGATAGGTTCCTTTGGGTGGTTTAGACTTTCTTAGAACATGTGACACATCTTGTCTAATTATTTCAGCGGTGTTCGCATCTAATTTTGAAACTGCTGTTTCCACGCCACATATTATGCTCTCTGTTGGTATGTGAGAGGGAGCAATAGCGTAATTGAAGACCTTAGGCAACACGCCAATCGAGGAAGGGTTCAATTGGACCGAAGATAAGTTATAAACGGTTTTATTCGTTTCCAATTGCCGTGAGGTTAGACTCTGACCGTTATTTTCCGAGAAAAATTCGTTTTTGGGCTTCTGTTGGAGCTTCAATTTTTAAAATTTTGTCTGTTGTTGCATTGTTGTCAACTCTGCATTCGTTTCGGCCCTAAATTCACTAATCTCATCGAATTTATCCCATATTATTGGGTGGAGTTTAGTATTAAGAACATCCAAATCTCTTCTGATATCAGGTATTGCATCCCTAAGTAGGGCACAACTAGCTTTCCATAATATATTCTGTGTTTTTCTGTTGTTCTTCCAGAACCCTTGGCCATACAGTATATAGGAAAGCAACTCACACCAACAGATACCTTCATGCTAATTCTCATCACCACCCAGCCCAACTACAAGCCGTCGTCAAGACTTTAGTAACCAGATCACAAAGACTAGCTGACCAGGATAACATCAAACAGGAAATGGACAGTTTAAAAACAGCTCTGAGACAAAACGGATTTACAAACCGAAATATACAAAGAGCCCTAAAGTCAAAACCGAGACAAACAGACGAGGAGCATGAGACACCAATAACCAAGGCTTATTTACCGTATGTCAAGGGGACCACGGACAGTATTGCAAGAATTCTACGGAGACACAATATCGATACTATTTTCAATACAGACAGAAAAATAAGCACGGTGTTGAGGACTCCGAAGACGAGGATCCCTTTAGAACAACAGGGAGTGTACGAGATTCCATGTGCAGACTGTCATCAAACCTATGTGGGGCAAACTAATAGAAGAATTCAACCTAGACGTGATGAACACCAGAACGCTGTAAGAAAGCAGGAAAAAACAACATATAGTGCGGAACACGCCACCACGAGTACTGGCAAATGTAGAACACCCGAAAACAAGACTCGTAAGAGAGCCAATTTAAATAGCGAAGAGGCCTCACAGTCTAAACGCACGCAATGAAATTCAGAACTTATCAAATTGTTGGAAAATTCTATTAAACAACGTACCGACCCGGACCCGTCCTATAACAACTCAAACGGAAATTACAAATCAGCAGGCAGGAGGCGTGCCCACTGAGCGCCCAGGGCCAATCACACGCAGCCGTTCACGGTGCCAACCAATAGGCGCCGAACCGCGACTATATAACTGCGCGAGCGCTTCTGAAAATCTTAGTATTCGAGTAACTAGAGGCGAAAGCAGAAGGCTACGAGAATTATGCGAACCGACCTGAAGAGGGCAGATGTGACTCTGCCGAAACGTCGTCATTTTACCATCGATCCCGGCAGGGATCAGTTATCAACTACGCGGATGAATTCCCGGAAACCACCTAAAACATTTAGTGCCCGCGAAAACTTAAAAACAAATATATATATATATATATATATATATATATATATATATATATATATATATATATATATTATATTATATTATATTCAATTTGATTCAATTCACTTTTTAAAAAATATATTTATTTACAAACATACAAAATTAAAATTGAACAATTAAAATAGTTAAAGTACTTGAATAACTTAATACTATAAATGATTTTTACTGGGTAAACGGACTCGTGTAGGTTTCCGGGAAGTTGTTTGCATATAATTCAAGATGAAATTTGATATCCCTGAGAAGTCACGTACGCTTTAAATTTCGTTGACTTCTCGACTGTGTGAACTAAGTGCTGATATATTTTGCATATAACAACTCCCCTTACATATCAAAAGTTGATGCTATAACATCAACTTTTAGGAACAGAAACATAAAATAATATAAAATGATGTTTGAATGGTATGAAGAATAATAAGTAATAAATAAGTGAAAAAAATATGAATAAAATAAAGTAATAGGTAAAAATCAAATTGATATTTGTAAAATAAAATCAAAATGTGTTAAAATAAATGAGCAATAAAATAATACGAGTAATAATTAAATGCTTAACCTAAACCTAAAATATCAAAATAAAATAGAAAGTAAAAGGAAATGTGAATAAAAATAATGTGTAGAAAAATAAAAGGTTAATGATATAAATCAATATTAAAATGGTGTTTTTAGAGAACATAAAGGGTATACCTAAACTTGCGTCTCTAAGCTTTGTTCTGTTTTCAAAACAGGCCTAAGCTTGGGGAAGAATTTGAGTCTTGGCTGAGGCACTGAAGTCTGGTCAGGATTGCAGTCCTTTGGAGGTTTTACCATCCTCTTTTTGACAGCTTGGAAGGTGATGAGTGCTGCTATGATCATGAGAGCAGCTATGGTTGTATAGGTAAACCAAGAGATATTTTTGGTTACAAACGGCTGGTTTATGAGACCATCGAGGTCTCTGGAATTTTGTTCCAATTTGTGATTTGCTACGTCTAATTCTTCTACGTTAAGCGTGTTCAGCTTCAGGGGCTGAAGTTCAGGAATTATAATTTTTTCTGGCACTGCGTCGCAACAGTTGAACGGCACTGTTACTGGTTGGAGGGTTTCTAGAACATCGGTTTGTTTACCAGATTCGGCTTGAACTTTTGTAATTCCTATAAACGCACTACACTCTGATTGAAGAGTCAATATGGAGTTGAGGGAGATTGTAAGAGTTTTTGGGTTTGTTTGAGCGCAATTCACTGTAACACTTATGGGTTCAGAAGTAATTATGAGCCATGTATTGGGTTCTAGTTTTTGAACGTTGTATCCTTGAGTGAATATTAGTGAGCTTTTACAGTTGTCGGGTACCTTCTGGACATTCTTTAGAAGTTAAGCTTCACATAACGCGTTTGTGTCAATAGGATATGCGTAAAGTTCAGAACACAGTTTCTTACGAGTGGATAACGGTTTACACGCACTTAAGTCTTTGATCGGAATAAACATTAAAGAATCATCATTCTTTGCAAGATATTTTTGAGTGAAGGATAGCATATGATGTAAACCTGTTCTTTCATCGTATATAGGGATAGGATATAAATGAAAGACTGTATAAGGATGTTGTTAGACTAAAGGGATTCTTAACACAAATATAAGATCGGTATATGTTTGAAATGTCTCTAGTTCAATAATTTCTTGATATTGTGCGATGCTCGAGTACTTTACAGCCAATGGAAGGTTACTTTTGACTAAATTTTGCGATATTTCCTGTAATGAGGTAATAAGATGTTCTGGTGTTAAAATTGAAGAGTGAATTATTTTCAGACGCGCGAATGTGATAGAATTTAAAACATCATTTAAATTATCTTCTAAGTAGAGAAATTCTCCATAAGTTTTTCACACATTTCAAGTAGTGCGAGTTTTGATTCGACGTAGGCGACCTTATCATTAATTTTTCCGATAGTGTTTTCCAGCTTTATCATGTTATCGTTAAAATGTTTCTCGTCAATTCTACGATTTTGGATAGTTTCGTTGAAGTTTTTAATTAGGGATGTGGTGACACTTATTTGGTTTTTTTGTAAGTTCTCAATTTGAAGTTGGCCTTGATTTAAGCGGTTTATGCTTTCGGTAAAGTATTTTCCGTCGGCGGCGTCTAAATTGCCGGTGATTGCCTTAAAAAGGGTACCTGCCCCATCAAGTATACCTCGTTTGTGTCTTTTAGTGTCCATGTGAATGTCAGTAAATTTCTGTTTGATTGAGTTAGAAATTTGATTGAGAAGGTTAATGTAGGTTTGTACGTCTGCGCGAAAGTAGTTCATAGCAAAAGAATTGAAGTTAACAGTTTTTACAAGAGTTTGTAATATTCTGTTATTTGTTGTAAATACTTGTTCTAGTGTAGAAATGTTTCTGTGTACTAAAAGTGTCCATTTATCATTGGATACAGTTATTTCTGCTTCGTTATGGAAGTAGATACCTAAAGTATTGTTTATTGGTTGAATTTGAAATTGGGGTACTGCTGACTCGAACAGCAGGCAAAACCTGAAACAGAAATTAACTTTCTGAGAACGGTTTCATTCGGTCGAAATTTACTTTTGATTATTGGTTAGTTTTAGGGTTTAGTACTGTTGCGGAGTTTCTGTGAATCTCCAGGATTTCGAAAGGACCATTGAATTTATTTTGGAGTTTGTCCTTGATCTGGGATTCTTTAATATAGACTTTATCGCCTATTTGATAGTTAGGGAGATTTTCAGAAACGTGTTCATCAAATCTGACTTTCGCTTTATGTTTTTGGATTTCCGTTCTTTCGCGAGCAATTTTATAATAGTGAGAGATACGATTATTGAGATCTCTGATGTACTTAGTTATCAGGGCTTGTTGGTTGTAGAGAGTTTCTGGAGTCCTACTCGAAGTATGTCCATAAACAAGTTCGTAAGGGGTGAATCCATGAGTTTTGTTTACAGAATTGTTATATGCAATGATTGCATAAGGGAGGATGTTAAAAAGGGTGTTCGTCAGGATTTTCTAGTTTATGGATTCTAATCATCTCTAATAAGGTCGAGTGGAATCGTTCTAATGAACCATTTGACTGGGGATGTCCTACACTAGAATAAGATAGTTTGATGTCAAATAGCTTTCACAAGTCTCTCATTAGTGTGTTGTCGAATTCCCTGCCATAATCACAATGTATCCGTAATGGAGTACCGAAGTGTTGGAAATAGAGTAGTAAGGTACTAACAACGGTTTTTGAGGATTTGTCGGTTATGGGGTAGGCCTGAGAGAATTTTGTTAGTTCGTCCCGGATAGTTAATGCGTAGTTTTTTGTCGGGACTTCTAGAATATCGATGTTGACGCGTTCAAAGGGTGTCCGTGGGGTTTCAGTAATGACAAGTGGGCTGTCGAGATTTTTCCGGTAAACTTTTGCTCTCTGGCAAGATTGACAGTTTTTGATAAAATTGTCAACGTCCTTAGTCAGTCCTTGCCAATTGTATTTTTCTTTTATTCTGCGGATAGTTTCATTGATACCTCGGTGTATATTATTTTTGCCGTTATGGAATTGGTCGAGGATGATGGGTATTTGGTCTTTCTCAACCGTTTGGACGATATTTTGGCAAACTTTCCATTTGATATCGATTTCGGAAAAGATAAACGAAAGCATTTTCAAAATGGGCAGTTCAATGTTATTCTCAACACAGAATACTTCATTTTCAGTAAACACATTTTTACTATTATACAGAGATGCGAAAAGAATCTCGTTGAATATTTCTGGGTCAGAAGGGAGAAGGACGATGTAATAGCGTCTTTTTCTGACACTTTTGCTTGCAAAGACATTTACTCTAGGGGTACGGAAATCAGCATTTTTCCTCAAAAATGTCTTCGATGATGTCATGGTGAAAATTTTTCATGAGAGAGCCTTGGGGAAATACTAGGATGTTTTTGTTGCCTCGGTCTAGGAGTTGGCAATTAGAAAATTGAATTTTGTCGTAATCTATTAGAGAGACGGTTTGATATCGCTCGACAAAAGTTTTAAATTCTTCGGAGATTTGTTGGAGATTAATGGGACTTCTCGTCTGGGGTTCTTGTGAGTCATCGTCAGTTTCGTTTGTTGGGAGTACTGTAAATGGTGTTAGATGATTGTTTGCTTGAAATGATATGTATTCATTAAAGTTGTTAACTTTAATGCGAGATAGCGCGTCGGCGTTTTTATTTACTTTGCCGGGTTTGTAAATTATTTGATATTCGTACTCCTCGAGCTTAAGGCGCCATCTTGCAAGTCTACTTCCAGGGTCCTTTATAGAAAACAGCCAAGTTAACGGGCGGTGATCGGTCAGAAGTAAAAACTTACCGCCAAAAATTATCGGACGAAAGTGTTTAACCGCCCACACTATTGCAAGGAGTTCTCGTTCTATGGTTGAATACTTAGTTTCAGCATTGCAGAGAGTTCTGGAGGCATAGGCTACGGGTAAATCTTTACCTACGGGGCCTTGAGAGAGCACTGCGCCGATAGCAAATGAACTGGCGTCGGTTGTAAGAATAAATGGCTCTTCAAAATTAGGGTATATGAGTATGGGAGTAGAAGTAAGGGCTCTTTTTAATTCGTCAAAAGATTTGACACATTCTGAATCAAACTGGAAAGGTGTGTCTTTTTGAAGTAATCTTGTCAAAGGTTTTGAAATCTTGGCGAAATTGGGGATGAATCGCCTGTAATAACCAGCTAACCCTAAGAAGGACTTGATATCTTTTGGGTTTTTTGGTTGGGGAAAATTTAAGATACAATCTACCTTTGAGGGGTTAGGCTTCACGCCTTCGGGAGTTATAAGGTGGCCAAGATACGCGACCTCTTTGCGAAGAAATTCGCATTTGTCGGGTTGGATTTTTAGGCTTTTCGCAATCGTTTGAAAACTTCAGAAAGTCGGGCTATGTGCTCATGTATAGTCGGAGAATAAACGATAATGTCGTCCATATAGACCAAACATCTCTCGTTTTGAACACCTAAAAGAATATTATCCATTACCCTTTGGAAGGTGGATAGAGCATTTTTAAGACCGAAGGGCATTCTAACAAATTCGAAATGGCCATTATCAACTGTGAATGCTGTTTTTTGGATGTCTTTAGTATCGATTTCGATTTGGTGAAACCCGGAAGCTAAGTCGAGGGTGGTGAAGTATTGGCATTTGCCAAGTTGGTCAAGTAAACCCGAAATGTTCGGTAGGGGATATTTGTCGTCAACAGTAAGTTCATTTAATTTACGATAATCGACGAGGACACGCCATTTTTGGGTACCAGATGCGTCTAGTTTTTTTGGGAACTACCCAAACCGGGGATGACCATGGCTCATTAGACGGACGTATAATGCCTTGGTCAAGCATCTTTGATATCTGACTTTTTACCTCTTGTTTGTGTATTTGGGGGTACCGATATGACTTTGTGAAAGAGGGTTTTGCGTTATTAGTGTCTATCGAATGTTTGATTTCGTTTGTAAAGGTCAGTTGGTCACCTTCTAAATAGAATATGTCGGAATATTCGAGACAAAGTTGAGAAATAAGTTCGGCTTCCTCCTCCTTCAGATGTTCTAACCGAAGTTGTTCCATAATTGTAGTTTGTCTATCAGGCTGGGTCAAGTTTTGAGAGTAATTTTCAGAAAGAATGTTTACGGAAAAATTGTTTATCGGTTCGAGTTCCAAATTGTCGAAATTAACAGTCTTGGGGATCGCATTTGCATTTAAAACTGAAGTAAGGAATTCGCCTTTTTCATTAATTTTAACAAGGGCACGGGGAAGATAAACTTTTTCTATTTCGGCAGATGATAGGAAAGCATCAGTATTAGTGAGGTTACATTTTAATTTACATATTTGTTCTGTTCGGGATTCTAAACAGATTGTATTAACCGGGATGCAGTTATTGAAAGTTGAAGGGTTCTGAGTACGCATGACAGTATCATCCGTAACTTTGTAGAGAGGTAAAGTTTTAAAATTAGTGACATGTTGTTTGCTCTTAAAGTCTATAACGCAGTTATAGTGTTCAAGGAAATCTGAACCCAGTAATCCGTCGAATTCAATGTCGATGTTGCAAATATATTCCTTGTGTGGGTCGGCGACATTGAAAGGTACAAGGGTGGATTCGTTGATTAAGATTTTCTGATCGGTGATTCCTTGGATGACTACGTTTTCGGGAAATCGTTGTTTGAAGCGTTGGCAGGTTTCAGGTTTAAAAATTGAAAGTCCTGCACCCGTATCGATAAGAAGTTTATAGGTGTTTGAAGAGTCAGTAATATAATAAAGATTCTTTGAGTTGACGGTAAGAAGGGGTCTTACAGAAAGTTCTATTCTGGGAAGTTGACATTGGGGCTGAAGTCGTCCAGATTCATTGTCTGAATTTGGGTTTGAATTTCTGAAATTTCTTGGTCTGGGGGTTCTGACTGAGTGGGGGTCAAATGAAAATTTACTTCAGAAGAATCAGGTTCGTCAGAATAAAATTCGTATAACTGTTCAGTATTGAAATATTCTGGTTCATTGTTTTGTTTTGTTGAAATCATTAGGGTGATAATTTTGTACGTTTCAGTACTCATCGGGTAAAGAGGTGTAATGATTTTCGTTTTGAGAGTAGTTATAGTCATTGTGATATGGTCCGAATTGCAGATTGTTCAAGTGATGAGTCTTTGGTTGTTGGCGTTGTTGATGTTTAAAGAAACTCGGGTTCGGTCTGTAATTGCCAGACATTTGGGGTTGTCTACTGGTAGATGGACGAAATTGTTGCTGTGAAAATTGTTGACTGGGATTAACATTTGTAGATTGATTAGCAGGTTGATTGGAAAAATGAGGGCGGTAATTCGAATAGTTCTGATTAGAATTCGGGTTGTGTTGAAATTGTCTCATTCTCAATAAGCATTCGTTGCTTAAATGGCCCATGCGTTTACAAAAAGAGCATTGTTTTGGAGGTGGACCGTTATTTGGTTTACGAGGGGGTTGTTGGAAACTTCTATTACCTGAAAATTTCTGGGTTTCTAAATGTGAGAGTTGTAGTTCTCGTTTAATTCTGGAAATGGCAGTGAGAATACTGCACGGGTCGCTAGCGCGAACGAGTTGACCAATTTTGGGCTCTAAACCCGTGAGGAGGCTATTAAGAGCCATTGACTATTAAGTCAATCTGCGCTTGCTTTTCTTTGATTGTTAAATTTTGTTTGTTTATAGCTGCTAGCATTTTCGCTTGGTGCGTCTGGAGTCTAGCAGAGAAAGTGAGGGGGGATTCATTAGGAGTTTGCCGCATTCGTTGCAAGTCCTGTATGAGAGCCGAGAGATCTCTAGGATCTCCAAAATGATTTTCTAGGAGGGTTTGAATTTCAGCTAATTGACTAGGGTTTCGCGAATTAATTAATTCAGCCGCTCTACCGCGTAACTTATTTTTGATGTGGAGAATTAGCAATACTTGCTGATTATCCGTTGCCATGCTGTAAGCAGTATTACAGGAGCATATGAAAGTATTCAAAAATATCGGATTACCATCATACTCAGGAATTATGGCAAATATTTCCGAAAGCTTATAGGGTTCTACGGTTGGTGTAGCTGCTTGTCTAGTGGTGGCCATTTTTATAAATGTATAAATTCGCACAATAAATAAAAATTAAATGTTGAGGATTTAAATGTAAATGGTAAATATCTAGTTTATTAAAATCCAATATCGAGCAATGTTTAATAGAGTAATAACAAATTTGAAATAGGAATGTATAAATGGTAGATTAATAATAAACTTGAAATAATGTTTCAAATACTTCGAAATATGTAAGTCAAAGTAATGGAAATAAAATAATATGATTATGTAAAATATATAGTTTCAAAATTATTTAGGAATGTAAGGTTATGAGGAATAAAATATTATATAAATGAAAGAACTGGTGGTCATTCAAAAAAATAAAAATAGTTACTTTATGTGATTCTTACGTTATTATTCCTCGCATCGGACTGTTCTCCGCGTCACTTAGCACTGGTTAGCCTGGTTGCGTGTTCCCTTGCTAGTACTTGGTAGTTGTTGTCCTTTTCAAGTAGGTTTTGTCCACAATGATTTAGAAATCTCCACAGTCAGTTAGTATTCACGTGTTCTAACTGTGTTGGACAATCCTACTGACTGCGCCAATTTTATATTCACTTTGATTCAATTCACTTTTTAAAAAAAATCATTTATTTAGAAACATACAAAATTAAAATTGAACAATTAAAATAGTTAAAGTACTTGAATAACTTAATACTATAAATGATATTATTTGAATGACAACACGAGAACGTTTCCAGTTGCTTTTATAACATTGACAAAAGTGCTGATGCAAGTCAGCGTTTTTTACTGGGTAAACGGACTCGTGTAGGTTTCCGGGAAGTTGTTTGCATATAATTCAAGATGAAATTTGATATCCCTGAGAAGTCACGTTCGCTTTAAATTCCGTTGACTTCTCGACTGTGTGAACTAAGTGCTAAGTGCTGATATATATATATATATATATATATATATGAGAAAGGCTAAGTTCCGGTTGAGAACCGCGTCTGCATTTATTATATACTCGAAGTTTCGACTCCTGCTTTGGAGCCATTATCAAGAGACAAAAGTGAAAAAGAGTTTCAGAGTCTAGATCGAACTCGGGGCCTCCATCTGCCTACTCCCCAAGACAAAACGGTTATCATCCAGACCACATTGCACGCATATTTCGTCAATCGCAACAACCCTCGAGTACAACAACCCCATCAGAAACAGAAACAAAATAGCACGAATCCTACACCGACATCAAATAAAGACGGTCTTCAACACTAGTCAAACTATAGCTAACTAAACCGGGACCTCTAAGGATAAAGTACCTAACGAGGATCGGGGAGTTTACGAAATTCCATGTCGCGATTGCCCACAAAGCTACATCGGTCGTACAAATAGGCGCGTCAACCATTGAGTATATGAACATTCTTTGTCAGTTCGCAAAAAAGAAGTCTGGGGTTTCCAAAGATTTCATCTCCTTAACAACCACTCAAATTCACTCTTTCTATCCAAAATGCTTGTTATAAAAAAACTCACCTTTGAATTTATTTTATTTATTCATTATACCGGATGATTTTACCCTTTAACATTATTTTCATTTCAACAATATAATCTAAGATTTTTAATTTCGATTAAAGATAAATTTTCTATGGCTTAACTTATATTTACTATATACAAATACCCTTTTCTATTAAACTTGGGTTATGTTATTACATATATATATATATATATATATATATATATATATATATATATATATATACAGGGTATTCCATCTCAAACGAGCCACCTTGAATATCTTGGTTATTTTCAAAACTATTGCAATAAGATAAAACAGATCGATTTTTCCTTCAAGGGGGAAATTTTTTGAGGTGAAAATTAGCACTTGCGCGCATGCAACATAAACAGGCCAATTCAATCACCTTGAGATTTGAGATAGGGAAAATAGGTGTTGTCGTATATCATTTGAAAGCCCTTTTTACTGACTATACCGTCATAATAAATTTTTTTATTGCAATTTCTGTACATGTAATAATAAAAGAGTATTAAAAAAATGAATTTACAGTACAATACAATGCCTTTAAATCAAAAGTGTCTTCCATTGACATATAATAGTACAACCTTGACTTAAAGCCGTCTCTGACATGGTTCAGCTTAGTCGATGTTATCTGACGACCCTCCGCTATAATTCGTAGGCGTAGTTCGTCCAATTTCTCAGGCTGAGTTAAAAAAATCTTGAATTTAATATGTCCCCACAAAAAGAAATCCAAAGGGTTCAGATCGAGTGATCGGGCAAGCCATTTTATAGGACCTCTTCTTCCAATCCAGCGACCAGGGTATTCCAAATCGAGGTATTGACGAACTGGTGCGGCGTAGTGAGGAGGAGCTCCATCTTGTTGGAAATGCAATTGCTCTTCATGTAGTAGAGGATCATTTTCTAATTTTTTCTATTATCAATGCATTAATTTCATTTTCCAATATATTGTGATATATTTCACCATTTAAATTACCAGGAATAAACAGGGGTCCAATTAGATGATTTCCCAAAATCCCTGCCCAAACGTTTAGTTTTACAGGATCTTGACTATGAGCTTCTCAAAATAAATGAGGATTTGTATCGCTCTAAAATCTACAGTTATTTCGGTTAACCTCCCCATGAAGTGAAATAGTGTCCTCATCCGAAAAGCAAACATTGTACAAGAAATTAGGGTTTTCGATCATACGCTGGGTCATAATTTCGCAAAACTGTTGCCTTCGATCCCAATCATCCTCATTTAATTCATGAAATAATTTAATTTTGTACGGATGGAATTTGTACTTATGCAAAATTCTAAAAACATTAGTTTTGCTAATACCGGAAGCTGCAGAGATTTGCTTGACAGACTGCGTGTTAGACATGGCCCAATGTTGGCACAGCTACACCTTCATCATTTACAATTCCAATGGGACCTCTTTTTTTATTCATTTCTGAGTCCGTCTCAACAAATTTTAAAATCAAGTCCAATAACATATTTATTACGAACCTTACGTTCGGGATGATTTTGGTTAAAAACCCTTGCAGCAGATCGAGCACAATTTTGATTTTGGTAATAAATAAGTTCTTGCAATGCGTATACCCTATTTATACTTTAAATTTTCAACAAATCGGTAAAGTAATAACTTGACAGATAAATGTACAATGCTTCAAATGATCGAATAAAGGTCAGAACAGATAAATAAACTTTCTGTAAATATCAGCAAAAAATAATGTTCTTGTATTGTGTGTTATTACAGGGTGCGGCAGTGAAACATGATGGTTTAAGAGCGTACTATAAAGAACTCTTTTTTAATACTTTTCCATGCAGTAAAACCTTTTAATTTAATAAGCCGGTTTTACTATTAGGTCCGTTAGGTTTTCTGTTACATGTACAGAAATTGCAATATTTTTTTTATTATGATAGTCCGTAAAAAGGGCTTTCAAATGATATATGACAACACCTATTTTCCCTATCTTAAATTTTCAAGGTCATTGAATTGGCCTGTTTATGTTGAATGCGCGCAAGCGCTAATTCACCTCAAAAATTTCCCCTTCGAAACAAAAATCGACCTGTTTTTTCTTATTGCATTATTTTTGAGAATAACCAACATATTCAATAAAATAACAAATCAGCAGGCGGGAGGCGTGCCCACTGAGCGCCCAGGGCCAATCACACGCAGCTGTTCACGGTGCCAACAAATAGGCGCCGAGCCGCGACTATATAACAGCGCGAGCACTTCTGAAAATCTTAGAATTCGAGTAACTAGAAGCAAAAGCAGAAGGCTACGAGAATTATGCGAACCGACCTGAAGAGGGCAGATGTGACTCTGCCGAAACGTCGTCATTTTACCATCGATCCCGGCAGGGATCAGTTATCAACTACGCGGATGAATTCTCGGAAACCACCTAAAACTATATATATATATATATATATATATATATATATATATATATATTTGGCTGGAACCCCTCTTGATTTGCATTAGCAGCACTGCAATTACTTTACTTCAAAATGGTAGTGACTTAAAAAACATGATACTTATCAAAAAAACAAGCTTACCATGGCATATTTGTTTTCGATTAGCTCAATTATTTTCCATTATATATGTTTTAAAAATATGTTCCGAGTTCTTTCTAGTTCTCTTAAATTTTTCTTCTGCTATTCGTTTCTTCCCAATTTTTATTATAATTTTATTTACTTGTTTACCTTTATTCCAATTATAACTTTTAGTGATTTTTATCAGCTATTTAATTTGAACTTTTGTACCATTTTACAGTTTGAAATATTGCTGGTGCATCAACCTATTTTATAATGAAAAAAAAATCGTTTTTTTCAGGGCCGCCTACACATGTATTTCGGACGTTATTCTGGCACAACTACAAGAAATATTTTAAATACCTCACTACAAAGTAAAAACAAATATATATTTTGCTTTATTTCTGTTAATATTTAAATAAGTTAACGACAGTTTGTAAAGAATTTTTCAACTGAGATTTAATTTTTTAATATTTAAATACTAAAGATAATGAATTACTGGTTTCTTTGTTACTGTATTTACAATTATGGGATAATAATAAACAAAATTAAGTGAATTCGACTGTTAAACAAAAGTTATTAATGTTTGCAGTATACTGGATCTAATATAAGCTCAAAATTCAAAACCATCCGTGGAGACAGGAAAACGTAACGTTCGATAATAATTAACAAAATGTAATGTGCGAAATCGGTTATCAATAATCAATCACTCGATTATTAAAATAATCGTCTGCAATCGATTACAATTTGAATAAACGATAATAATCGATTATCAAAATAGTCTATCATACTTTCAATACCTTTTTTTTGTTGATTGTGGTTTAACATTGCAACCTAGTCATTGCAAAAAAGCGATTCCCTTGATATTATTTTTTAACAGTATAAATATCTCCATTAGGTTCGTTGTTTAATGCCAGTAGCCAATTCGAAGAAGGAACCAACTACTCCCAAATCATTTATACTCTATAAAATTTCTTAATTCAACAGTAATTCGCTTATACTATCACGTCAGTAACAGTTTATAGAGCAAATTCGTAGAAGTAAACTATTTAAATAATAAAAACCAGCACAAATACGAATTTCCACAGAAAAGTTGTAGAGAATCAAAAATCTTTATTATTGCGCGCTTATATATCCGAAATGGATCATTTTTCATTGAAAAAATTAGAAAAACTAGTAAAAAGTGTATGTTTTCTTCAAAATTGGATTGAACGGACGAATATGCTACAGCTATGCAGTGGTGCATTGACAAAAGCTGCCAAGGCTCATGGACGGCTCTATTATTGTCTTCTAAATGTTATTTGTTGCATATTTTTTATTATTTTTAGATGTTCTTGGGAAATAACACCACAATCGAAACAAAAATCTGTATATTCAAGCAAAAACTTAACGTTTCCAGGTCTGTTTTGACCTCGTTTTCAATGGCTTTAAACATGTACTGAAAATATAAAATGCAATTCTAGATGTACAGGTAGCACAAAAAATTAAGTACTGGTTATCTGAATACTGTTATTAATTAAATTACTTCTTTCCAATGCCAAGACATCTGATGAGAAATAAGGATGAGTCGTTTAAGTCAAAATTGTAATTGAAGTGCATTTTATGAGCTTTCAAAATATATTCCCTATATAACTATTATGGTTAATCAATTCTGCAACTCCTTTATTAATTTCAACGTTGTAAGCTATCATTAGGAGGCAGATTAAGGTTCCAACTGTTATTACAACCAGGTTATGAATGTTTTAAAACACTCACTTTCAGTCGTATTTCCAGCTTTCTTTATGAAAAATAATGATATCAAAATTTATAAACATTAATTTTAAAGTTGTTCTGATTCAGTACAACATTTTTATTGGTGGCATTATGAACAGATCAGTACTTTTCACACTATAAGCAAAAAAAATACCTCATATTTTTGGTTTTTTTTTTTAATTTTATGTCACCTAAAAATCTAATAATAGTCAATGAAACACCCTATCTAAAAATTATATAACTGCTATGACTGGAAATTTACTGTAACCAAATTTCAGTGTAAGCTTAGCAGTCATAGTAATATTTAATTTTGTTTTGCACTCTCAAACAGCACATTATGAATGATAGAAATTTAAGTAGACTAGTGGTCGCCCAGTGGACGAAATTTGATCCTATTTCATGAAATTGTATTATTTTATAAGAAACAGAGTTGTGGAGAAATCGGAGAAGTAGATGTAATGACGAAAATTGTTCACTCAGATTGACAAATCTACTGCAATAAAAAAATTAAAAATGTAATCAAATATCGGTATTCGAAATATTTGTGACAAATGAATAACACCTTAAATTTTTAGCTGGAACCGCTCATGGCAAAATATTCGATATATTATTTGGAAGATTGTTCTTTGCAACCTAAAAGTGTTCGTCATTTGCGGTTTCAATCAAGTTCATGAATATTGAAGATAAAAGAGGACCAACAACCCTAGGAGAACTTATATATTTAATACATTCTCTATTGTCCGCTGACAGACAATTTTTAAGCAACACCTTCGGGAAGGTTGTGATAATATATTAATCAAATAATTAAATTCACATTAAAAACAGAATATATGAAAGTTACGCGTCCGAAAAATCAATACTGATCTACTAAATTTTACCACTAAACACTAACAACGCTTATATGCCACTTCCAGAAGTACATGCTCTAAGAATAACATCTAATGATCGCTCCCTCCAAATATAATTACTCAATGCTTTGAGTTTTGACCGTCTGGCGAAGGCGACACTGTCAGTTGTTTGGCGTTGACGGTATGGACATAAATAATGAATTTTTATTATATTTTATTAAATGAATGAACCAATATTATAAATTAATATTAGCATTCTGCACTGAAGGTTGTCAGTAGCTACTTAAAAAAACAAAAATGAAGAAAATCGGTTGAGAGACAGAGGAGAAAATGGTACCTAATCGTTTTGTCTTTGCCTATTTATATATAGATTACTTCTGTGCCAAAATTATAAATTTTACTTGTTTATCCAAACTTTTAAATTTGACTGCTATTTCTTAACTGTTTCAAACGTGCTTTGCATCTGATCCTGTCAATTGGAACTAAACTATAAACATTTGGAATACACATTAATTTGTAAAACTTTAAAACCCGAATTAAATTGTTTATTAAAATTAATCGATAATAGCGATCCTTAACAACTAATTTAGTGTTGTATAATTATAAATTAAGATCAAAATAATTTTGCATTTGCTATGTAAACTAATATAATTGAATCACCCTGTACAACTGGTAACAGACCACCCATTATTTTTTTCTAATATTCCACCTCACCGTGAACTGCATCCTATATTCAACTGCTTGTGTTATTGTTCTTTGCAACCTAAAACTTTCCGTCAATTGCGGTTTCAATCGAGGCCATGAGTATAAAAGAAAAAATTTGACCAACAACCCTATGAGAACTTCAATCTTTAATATTTTCTCTATTGTCCTCTGATTGACAATTTTTTGCACAACACCTTCGGAAGATTGTGATAATAATATATTTGAAAAATAATTAAATTCACGTCAAAAACAGAATATTAAATATGAAATTTACTTCAACTTGTCGGAAAAATCAATACTAGTCTACTACATTGACTATTTTACCACTAAACAATACCAACGCTTTATGCTGAACTATCAAAGATAGTCTTCGCATGATGGTCTGGAAAAGCATTAGCCTATCACTAACAACCAGTCTAACGCTTTCTCCTTAGATAATTAATTACTCAATGTTTTGACCATTAAGGCCAGCTATGCAAGATTTCGAAACAAAAACTGTTGAATAAAAATACATTTCATTCTAGAACATAACGGTTCGGTACTTACCATAACAAATCAGTAGATGCATTGAATTTCTTTATACTTTAAATAACAAATATATTAAAATGTCAATGAGATGTTTATTTAAGTCAGTCACCTTGTAATAAAAGCCAGGATTTTGCAGGAATGGATCCATTTAATGTAAAATAAATTATCTATGACATAAAGTACATGGACAGAAAATAGTAAAGAGATTCGGCCTTTAAATATATTTAAATATGTAGGTAGGATAAAAAAAATTCCCTATAAAAATTTTAACATTAGATTATATACTAAATTAATGTGAAATATAATAATTTTAAACATTAGTTAATATATATTTTGGGATATAATACTGAAAAATTTTAATAGCCCTAAATCGAGTAATAAAACTAATTATAAATCTTTATTCTAATTCCTAAGCAGAAAATGCAAGCAACCAACTCAAATGTTAATATTAGTATTACAAAATAACTACAAAACATAAGAACATATTAATAAACCAGAAATTATATTGAATCTTAAGATATTCAATATAATTTTCATTAATTTTAATGAAAAGCACATAGTAACCAATGAATATTTCTGTTTTGTATGGAAAATATAGAGAAATACAATGTACCTGCTGTAAATTAATGTCAAATAATACCTATTTTTGTTGGAAACTTTTCTCAGGGAATGAAATTCAAATTTTGAACTTTACTAAATCATTTAAAAACTTCCCACCATGCTATAATAACCACAGATCAATAATAACCCAACGCCTAACAATATTATGAAATTTTAATTTAAATCAAAGTTTCTACAACAAAGATGGCCATGACTATCGAAGCTGCCAGGTCTAACTGTTTATCTAAAATTTTAAGGTCTGTTTATAAATTAACGATTTCTGTAATCTTAATCAAATAATATGAAAATGTATATAAAAATAAAAAGAATCTAAATTAAAAGTATAATGTTAAAATTAATAGAATATTAAAATTTAATAAATTGATTAATTGCAACATTATTATGATTTTAGTTGATATTCCATATTTAAAGAGCCAAGAAAATTGCAAACTTCCAATGAATGACGATTATTAAGTAATGTATTCCAATAAACTCCGTGGGTTCAAGTTTAATTAATTTTACAAACTGATAATCACTTCACTTTCTAGATCTTTTAATTTACACGTAAAAAGCAAATATTTACAACAGCTGATTTCAAATAACAATTCACACAAATATAAAGTCAACTAGCTACCTTTGTTCTCACTGCGTCCAGATAAACAGTTTTTGCACAATTCGAAAATTCAAGTTCTTTTTTTACTATCCCAGCGATCGATGTTTAATTGGGATGAACAATGCTTTACGTTGCTTTAGTAAGGGACGGCGTAGATAAATTTTATAACAATATATTTTTCTGCGTTCTATTTCAATAGCATGTTGGTATGGAATAACTTTAGAGACGGTTCCAAATTTGTTAGTTTTTCGATTAATTTAGTTTAGTCTTTCACATTCGAGTCAATCCATCTTGTGATTTTCAGTTCTAAGTAGTAACTTATTTTATTATCACAATTTTTATCTTCTAGATGCGTCCTGTATATACACTATCAGAACAATTTAAAAGCTTCACTTGGAGTGAGAATTTGCGAAAAACTGTAAAATATGCACATTTTTCAATCACTTATAGTTAAAACTCTGAAACTTGGAAGAAAATTCCCTTTTGATGAGGTAAATAACCAATTACAATCTCAACTTCAGAGCTGTGAACGCTTTATTGCTGATGTGTTTTTATTCCGATAGCTTTTTATTCTCCGTGAAGCTTGCAACGCTTCCATTTTAAGGCAATTTAATTTTTTCCACCACCTGAAACGAACATAGTAATTATCCAATGATTCATCTCAATACTAGATAGATTAATTTTCTTTTAGTTTTGTTTTATAGTGTGGAAATTCAGTTTGAAACAGCGTGTATTGAACTGGTTTCTGCAATGGAAAAAAACAGTTTTATTGATAGAATTTTATATACAAATTATTTCTAATTCGATGATTGCAATAAAAAATTGACAATATATACTACTACATAAATGTTGAAATTCATACTAGCTTTTATTAATTTACTAATATAAAGTCAAATCAAAAAGATACCAAAAAGTGACGTCCAAAGACATTGAATTTCGTAAAACGTTAGTCAATCTCATTTACTTTTTCCTTGTAGTATTTGTAGTGTATTATATGTTTATGATGTTTGTGTAATTATTCAATTTATTTTTAAATAATTAAATAAATTATTTATGCAAACACTTTGAATTTTTCAATATTTGACGCGGATGTTATCTAATGGCCCAAGATCACTTTGGTCATTACCGTGTTTTGGATGTAAGATTGAAGACCCAAGGAGTCCTCAAAATGCCAAGAGAATGAGCAGTATTGTTTGATGCAGACAGAGCGGAAAACTTTCAAAATACAAAATTAACTAAAATTATCGTCAGGTTTTCACTTTACAAAGTTCTATCCTTCTTGAATGGAATAAAATCATTTGCAGTCATAAATGCATTGATCATATAAAAACTTAATGCACTAAAAGTACAAATATGAAATTACAATATAATAACAATTACCTAAGTAAAATCTAAAAAACTAGTATCTTTGAATCGGATCGATTAAGATCTCATTTACTATATGTTAAAAATCCGTAAAAAACAAACTTACTTTTGACAACAAAGTATTTCACTATGTTGAAAACTTGAAAAATCTTTCAAAATTAAGATTTTTACAACGTTCAAGGCCTTCGTATAATTAATTAAAAAACGAAAATTTGTTGACAACCTTTTTTTTTTCTTTTTTTTTCCCTTCTTCAAGAAAAAGAAATCAAATACATGCGGATTTCTTTGCCCAAAAGTAGGCTTAAGTAAGTTCCATAGTCAATAAATGATCAGTCTGATATTCAGTCTGGACGCTACAACAGAACCGTCAGAAGCAGTAACAACAAGTTTGTCCGAGTTATATTTATGGATCGACTTTTGTAACCATTATCAAAAATAAATTTGAAATATAACTTGATTTAAGTTTCATGGGAACAAAGGTGTGTTTCATAATTTTTATAACATATATCTATACTAATATCCAGAGGTTTGTTTGTTTCTGTGTTTGTAGGGGGTAATCTCTGGAAGTAGTCAACCGATTTTAACATTCTTTCACTAATAGAAAGCTACACCATCTGCGAGTAACATAGGCTACATTTTATTTTGAAAAAATGTTTGATTACCCGATGGAAGCTAGTGGGGTGTCTATTTACTTAAACTTAATATCTTGAGAACAACATGTGCTACAGGATTTTAAATTGGTGTATATACAGTTCTGAGTATAGCCTTAATATTCCAATTAAATATTTTTTCCATGACAATAAAACCTATACATTCTTTGACTTCTTGTTTTACTTGCATGGTACAATGAAGAAAATGGAAAAATCGAAAATATCACAAAATTTCAGCTTTTGTTTGTAAATTAACTAAAAATCGGTCAAATCAGAAAAATCAAAGTTTTATTATAGTGACAATATATGCATATGAAAGTTGTTGGTAATAGTAAAGTTTGTCGAATGCCACCGTCAAAGTAGCAAAGTTTTGTTTTCTTGCTGTGTAAATTGCAAAAAAAACATTTCCCAACAATAAACAATTGTTTTGCAAGTTTGGATTCTATAAGTTTTTTAATGTTAAAAATTACTACTTTTGACGTCATTTTCGTAATACTGTGCGGTAGTAATTTTAATGACCCAGAGCTATTCACAAACATGCATCCATCAGGCTTCTCCTCGAAGCAGAAATATATGTTGTTTAAAGCTGAATTGTTGCTAAAATGTTAAATATTTTATCACGAAATTGTTTACATTAATTGAGAAAGTCAAGAGCTATATATTTTCAAAATATCACGCCCTTAATTGCTTGTCCATAGACGTAATTATTTATTGCCGAAATTATGTTTTTTTACAATTGCAAAGCAACAAAAGTAACTTTTACAAATTGTCGATATCACATGTTTCCATGATAACTTATCTATACTTTAGTCATTATCAAGGTAAGATCTTGTTTTTTGGATTTTACCAATTTTTACTTGATTTACGAAAAAAAAACAAAAGCTGAATATTTTGTATATTTTCGATTGTTCCATTTACATCGCTTTACCACATTACCACACAAGAAAAAATGTCGAAAGTGTAGGTTTTTTTCGTCATGGAAAAAATTATTTATTGGACTATTTATGCTATAAGCAGTGCCGTACTAAATTTTTTAACTGTGATGATTAATTTTTGTCCCAAAATGTTGTATAAAATTGTCGCCAATTTAACAAAGAAGTACAGGCACGTATTTAAAAAACAATAGTTATCTAATTAAGGCCCAGTAGAAATGAAACGTAGCAGTGAAGATCTGATGACTCCTTGTTGTGTAAAAGAATGTTACAAAAAACTTATTCTTTTACAATATTTGAATATTTTTCTAATAAAAGTGGTAGAGGTAAAAAACAAATTTTGTTGTCCTTGTATAACTTAAGTGGTCGAATGGGTTCTAAAATAAGCAACGTTATCTCCATTTAATCATGTTATCTTTTATAGTTTCCAGTTGTGCTACCCTAATGCACAGTATGCACACTCTATAGCTAGAAACTTATAGAAAGTCAGTTTTAGTCACAGGAAATGTATTTTTATTAATACATGTAGGTAAAAGTACTCTAATAGTAAAATAAATAATTCGCATTGTTACTAAATGACTAAATTGTGTTTCTAAGTTGCTTGGTCGTTTACAAGTTTAATATTCCAAGAAACTGGAAAACGTTTCAGCTAATTTTGATGCAAATAAGCCTTGCACAAACCATAAGAATTCGATAACATATTTTTATAAATTCACATTTTCCAGTAAGAAAATTCATTACATAGCCCATCAGTTCACAAAATAACCGAAAGTCCCGCCTTTCCTTGCTTGATATCATATTCGCATAACAAATATAACTGCCAAAACTGCACCGAAATGTAAAACTAGTCCACCACTATTTTTACATTTAAATACAACCCTAAGTGACTAAAATGTAGGTGTGATGCGTGCGCATAAGTGACTTTTCTAGGAGAATTCGATCCGGGTCGGCAGCAGTCACTGCGGGCTCCCTGAGTTGTGTGGTGCTCCTGGACCGCTCTTTTGTCATCAGCTGTAAGTGTCTATTCTCTTATTTTTTTCTCAAATAGTGTTCCTACCGGAAATCATTTCTATATCAAATATCGTCATATACATTTTTTGTGCTATTTTCGTGCTGTTACATAGCATCAATCATTTTTATTGGTAAGAAACAACATATCAAGCAAACTATTGTTATAAAAATTTGTAAACTTGTAAAAATTATTAAAATTAATAATTTTCGTTATAAGGTTTTTTGGAATCGATATTTTCTATTTAATTATTTATCTAAAATAAGTAAGTGTTTGATGAATAAGTGTTTGCTTTGATTTTCATTAGTTTATTTCACGTTGCTCCAGATTTACGCTTATTTTAAATATAGGTAATCCAAAAATTTACCAGTTCCTTTTTAAATCTAATTAATTTAAAAATATCATCATTCTACGAATAATCATGAAATCTACTTCTTACAATACATTAAACTATATTTTGGAATTAAAATTACTTAACTTAATGAATAGTTAGAAAACTAACGGAAAATTAATTCCGGATTTCTGAATGAACGTCATCAAATCCTAATTATATTGAAAAAATCTTTAAACATTATACTGTTCATAAACCACTTTTTTATATAAAGCTGATGCTCACGATATATTGTTAGTTTACATTAGGGCGGATATTTTTAGAAGGAAAATTGAGGCGTCGTCGTCGGTCTAAGAATAACTGAGGCGATGTACGTTGCCAAATACAGTCCGATTAGTGAGGTGTAATTTTCAGTTTCAGTCTTTCGTTCTTTCTTAAAATACTGTAACTAGTATTGATGCCTCCCACATTTTCAAATTGAAAATTCGCTCAATGTAAACTGTATTCATTTAGAACTACCAAAAAATATTCAGATGTAAGAATAGATGTTTACTGAATACATCTGCTGTTACAGATTAAGTGAATGATATTATATTACCATTGATTTCAAGCGAAATATTTCAATGATTACCTATCATATTTGATTTTATAATATTTATGTTCAAAAACAAAAACCGACTGCAGCAAACTCCCAATAAACAGGGGAGTGAAACACAGAGAACACTAAAATTCTTTAACAAGTGCTTGGTCTCTGAGGAAGGTCACAGGTCACACCCTTTGAAATCATGGAAAGGAACATGTATTATCTCCTTTAGATCAGATTTTTTGTGTTCAAATTTATTCAACAAAAAAAAAAGAACATTAAAATCAACATACACAGCGGAACACTTGCTGTTTGAAGTACGCTAAACATAAACAAGACATCATTCTAATTATAGATTGCTTATGTTGAACTCATTAGATATCCACTTTACAACTGGGATACTATTTAGAAAACTAAGTAAACGTAATTGGACCAATCAATGAAACGTTTTTTTTTTCGAAATGATGCCTCTAACAAATGAATACATGTAGTAGAGTATCAACTCGACGAAAAAAAAACTAAGTAAACGTAATTGGAGAATTCGAAAGGATGCCTCTCAAATGAATGCATGTAGTAGAGTATCAACTTCTCGCCTTATTAGAATTATCAAAATGTAAAAATATAAATACATTTAAAAAATAAGTAGCTACAGATTTAAATTATTTAATAAACCAAGTTACAATTCTTGCGCCAATAAAAAACGAATGTCTAAAAATCTTATTGATCAAATATCAGACACTACAGTGAAATTATGAAATTTCGACGAAAAAAAAAACTAAGTAAACGTAATTGGACCAATCAATGAAACTTTTTCTCGAAAGGATGCCTCTAACAAATGAATGCATGTAGTAGAGTATCAACTTCTCGCCTTATTAGAATTATCAAAATGTAAAAATATAAATACATTTAAAAAATAAGTAGCTACAGATTTAAATTATTTAATAAACCAAGTTACAATTCTTGCGCCAATAAAAAACGAATGTGTAAAAATCTTATTGATCAAATATCAGACACTACAGTGAAATTATGAAATTTCGACGAAAAAAATAAATAAAATCTGTAAATAAAATTCTGATGTTAGCGTAACAATTCAGTATTGACTACAAACTTGTTTTTTGTCATTTATGTACATTACATACAATAAAAGATATATTCATAAAAATGTTGTTGTTAGTGTTGGCATGCAGCGATCTACTCTCGTAGGTCCAATGTAAATTGTCATAAAGGTTAAATAATTATGAATGACAATACGCCGAATCGAAGTGTCTAAAAAAATTAAGGCACAAACCAACTGAAACGATACAATAAATACTAATAGAGTAAAATTTATTCTGTGACTAGTGATTTAGATACCAATGTTATCATCAAAAACGATCAGCTTTCAGACATATTAGTACATTAGTTTTGTGTCAACACATTTTGGTATTTAAAATGCTATAGGCGGAATTAACTCAGTTTTCGAATCTCAACATGGAGAGCAAGTGAAACAAAACACTCTTCAGAAACCACAGACTGTTCGCAAAATCACTGTCAAAAAATATTGACTGTGAGGTAATGGTATTGAGGAGCACTAGCGGGACAACGATTTACATTACATACAAGAGCTATTGGTATGTGAACAGTTTATACCAGTATAAGAAGGTTAAGGCTAAGTTCATTTCATAACTTCGACATATTCGACTCCAATGGTATAGGAAATTGTTATAGAGGAATTTAGTATTCTATAGCAACTTAATTAGATTATCATGAGAGATTCATTCTATATTGAACTCCTGATGAAAACATATGTTCTACCCTACCATAATATACTTGGTAATCTAATATTTCAATAAGACAAAACACAACAATTTTGACTGAGGCATTCATACCTTTCAGGCCAAATTCTGAATCATTTTTAATTTTCTGCGGATATTATAATTTCAACATTAAATCTATACAGGGTGTTTCAAAAGTAAGGTAAAATATTTAAGGGATCGATTCGTGGGTTAATTTTGTGAAAAAAACTTAACTCAAATGAATTTTGAAATACTGGGTAGTATATATTATCTTTAAAACCACTTTTGCTATTTTAATGAAATTTGATGCACCGCCACTATACATCAAGAGGCATTTTCTGATGTACAACATTTCGTTTTATTTGCAACAGTTAGCAATGCCAACTTTGTTTAAAAACAATGCATGGAGTCGCTCATTAATTTCATATATTAATGCTGATAAATTTTTCTTTTTTTTTTCGTGAAAACCTTTCGTCGGACGAAAGAATATCAAGAGATCAAATTTGCTCAAAAGTGAATGAGAATTACAAAAATAATTTTCTTTTCGACAAAAGCAGTATTATATTTTTCTTTATATTTAGTTCAAATCCAGCACCAGCGTCACTGGAAGAAATAAAAAGAAGTGTTGTACACAAAAAATGTTTCTTAATAAAGTGGTTTCACTTTACCACGCAGTATGTAAAAATTTAAGACATATAGGATCTACGGTCACATGAAGTTTCTTTCATAAAATAAACCCAAGAATAGCCCCCTTAAATATTTTACCTTACCTTTGAAACGCCCTGTATACGTATTCTCGGAAAATTAAAAGAGAACATTCCTTTTTTTTCATAAATAAGAAGAATTATAACTATTCTGTCAATTTAGCTTATGTCACAAGAGGTAATGTAACATGTACCATGTATACTTGTCCATTAAAATCTGTTCACCAGGCTATAACTGGAATAATAACAAATTCTCTCTCTCTCTATCTCTCTCTCTCTTGTTTTCTCTCTTTCCCTCTCTTTCTCTCTCTCTCTCTCTTTCTCTCTCTCACTCCCTCTCCTTCTCTCTCTTTCTCTGTATTTCTTTCTCGCTCTCTCTTTCACTTCTTTCTTTCTTATAGAGCGATTGGTGCTTGACGAAATTGTAATAATCGCCACCATTATTTTTAAATGAAAATATAGAATACTAGCCCTTACCCGGGGTTTCACCCGCGTTCGGAATGTTCAAGCTTTCGCAAAAAGAATTAACTTATGAAACATATGGATTATCCTAAATAAAAAAATTTCTAACTTGTTTAAACCACCCTACTTAACTGTAAATCCACCAATCCCGAATATATTTCACCCAAAACTGAAAGTATTTATGCGCGAACCTATAGAACAATTTTATTCGTTATTTTTTTAAATCAACTTGCATAACTGTAGCCCTACTTCACCCTATATTGCAACCATCCTGTATATGCTGCTGTTTATTTGTCACCCAATATAATTTTTTAAACACCTGACTATAACTCTTTTCTACCCTATATTTCAGCTATGAAACTGCTTATGGTATACGCTGTACAACAATTATTTCTGATATTTTTTTAACTACCTTTTAAAGTTCAATTTCTCTTTACCCTATATTTTAATCACCCTTTAAATGCAGCTTTTTCTAACATTGTTGTTGTTGTTATTAAACACATTCTAATACTATAATCTTGCTTCTCCCCATATTTCAGGTATTCCATATAGTATAATAAAACTATTCAAGGTCCACCTTATATAACAATAATTTTTTAACTTCTTTAGATCCACCCTGATGGATATACCGGTGCAACCCTTGGTGTGTCACAAATTTAAAAACACAGTTTTGCACCCTAATACCAAACGTTTATTTAAACACTCACCCAAACTGCAACTGCTTATTGGCCACCTTATATAACAATTTTATTCAACATTTTTTTAACCGCTTTGTATAACTAAGTCTACTTCCATCTACATTAAAACCATACTGTATACACTGGTGCCAATTTGTCAAACATTACAACTTATTTTTGAACCACCCTGTGTAACCATAATTTTACTCTACAAAATATTTCAACCACCCTGTTGTGCATCCACCAAATATAACATTTTTTAAACACTTGACTATAACTCTGGTCCACTCACTATCTTATATATGCATCTGCTTATGGACTACGCTATATAACTATTTTTGAACCACAATTGAAAGTATAATTTGTCTCCACCCTGTATTTCATCCACTCCTTTTTCTAACATTGTTTTAATCACACCGTATGAACTATAACAATAATTTTACTTCGATCTATGTTTCAAATATTACATATATGCAATAGCTCATGTTCTACAAAAAAAAATGTCCAACCTGTTTAACTATAATTCTACTCCACCCGCCATTTCAACCACCTTGTATATGCAACTACTTATCCCCACACAGCATGAAATATTTCTAAAATATTTATGCAATATTTCTGGTTTGATTTGAAACATTTCAAAATATTTCTTGAAATATTTCAGCAATATTGCTATGTCCGCGACAAAACCCCATTTGAAATAATTCATGAAATATTCATGTAATATTTTATGAAATCTTTGTGTCATATTTCATGATATATTTCAAAAGATCTTTTGTTGTAGATGTACAAATAGTTTAAATGTATTTTAGTGAGCTATTTAAAAATATTTATATAATATTTCATGTTTGTTTTGAAGTGTCATAAAATATTTCAGAAATCTTCGTATTTTCGCTACAAAAACCTTTTGAAATATTTCATGAAATATTCTGTAACATTTCATGATATATTTCAAAAGATTTGTTTGTCGTGATCATACGATTATTTCAGAAATATTAGAGACAAATAATTTAAAATAGTGCTAAAATATTTGATGTCTAAAGTATCTTTTGATTTTTTTTCCAAAATATTACTGTATTCAAGACTAAAATTCTCCTGAAATATCTCATGAAATATTGGTCTAATATTTCTCGAAATGTTTCTCTAAGATTTCATGAAATATTTCAGTAGATGTTTTGTCATGGACATAGGAATATTGCAGAAATATTTCAGTGAAATATTTCTTTAGATATTTCATGCTGTGTGGGTCAGCCACCCAGTATAACATTTTTTGTACCCCCCCCCCCCCGTATAACTATTAATTCATCAATGCCCAATATATTTCACCAAAAATAACTGGTTATTGGGCACCGTATATAACTTTTTTTTTTCAGCATTTTTCTGAATCACCTTGTTTGTATTACAACTACCCTGTATACGCTACTGCTCAACCATAACACTTCTCCACCCTATAATTCAACTATCCTATCTTCTCAACTTATTATGAACTACGGTATTTCACAATTTTTCTTCATATTTTTTCAACGACATTGTAAAGTATAATTTCTCTCCACACTTCACTTAAACCACCCTTCATTTACAAGTTTTTCTAACCTTGTTTGAATCACACTGTATAACTATAACTTTACTGCGCCCCATGTGTCAGGTAATCCATATATGCAACTCTTATAGAACAAAATCTTTCTAGCATTTTTACCCACCCTGTATAATTATAACTCTACACCACCCTATATTTCAAAAACCTTTTATATGCAACTACTTATTTGTCACCCTTGTATCCTTAGAATCCTACCTCACCCTTTCCTTCAACCATCTGGTAAATGGAACATCTTGTAGATCATTACATTACTTATTTTTTAAATCCACCTGTGTAGCTGTAATTATACTCCGCGACCTATTTCACCTATCCTATAAATGCAACTGCTTGTGGATATAAAACAAGTTTTTAACCACAACATAAATTATATTTCCACTCCATCTTATATTTTAAACACCCTGTATAAACAGCTCCTTCTAACTAACAGCTTATTATGAACATAATTCAAAGATGCTAACTGCTTACATAACACATTTTTTTCTAAGATTTTTTATCCAAACTGTATAAATATTCTACCCTTTTTCACCCACTTTGTATATGGAACTGTTTATGGCCTAATCAATATAACTTTTTTAGACCACCCCATATAACAAATTCCACTCCCCCTTATTTAAACCACATTGTATATATGCAGCTGCTTATAGGACACCAAATGTAACTTTTTTAATTTTTTTAAATCCATTTAATTCCACTCCGCTCTAAGTTTCCTATAATACAGAACACAGTGTAAAATTACGCTCGTTATATCAGTTGATTGTGTTAAATCGAAACATGTTGCATTGGCACATTCTGAATTTTTAATAAAAGCTAAACTGATGCCAGTATCTAATATTTTGTGCGTGCGGTAGAACCAATTGACTAATTGTATTACCCAACATGGTACAAGTTTTTTCGTTATGTCTACCGTTTCTATCAATTTAGGGAGATAAAATGTCTACCAGATTTTAAGTCAAACTATAGGCTTTGCAACAAAAACAAATTCAGCAAAATCAGTTTAGTAGTTCTTACGTGATGCCCGAACAAACAAATAAACAAACAAACAAACCGACAAACTTACAATTTTATAATAGTATAGATTATTTATTATGATTACCAATTAGTTTGCTATTATAGTGGTTTAGTTACTCGACTTTAAGGAGGTTTGTATTCACGAAGAGAATTCGCCGAAACTACTCCATGAACTTTTATAAATGCGAGCCTTTGTTAAGCAGCAAATAAATATATAGTGGCAACATTTGTTCAAAAGCGTTAAGTAAACCCATTTTTTTCGTTAAAATAAAGCTAAACGTAGCAAAATACTCAACATGAATTAGTCATCTCAAACTCATATCGTCTAATAAGAATGAGAGAAGGGAGGAGGGAGTATACATTTCGTAACTTTTCGCTCATCAGCCTGTCTATTTTTCTTGGTGGAATCTTCATCATAACTCTTTGAGTTTCACAAAAATTTAAAACTCTTTTCGTACTCAAAACATATATCCTCTTCGGTGTTATTCCAGCATAATTTTATCAGAATTATTAAAAGTTGTAGTGTCCAAATAGTCACAATTAGACCATAATCATATTGAACGTTATTGACATTTTGTCAGAGTATATGAAACATTGTATAGCGACTGGAACTTTAACATACGTAGTTCAGCTATTATGGAAAAAATAGTGCCATCGTCAGAATAGGATACAATGTGCCTGTTTTCCCTTTTTTTTATTCATAACATTAAAGATCGTCAATAGCTATTAAAAAAACTGATGACAAACTGGAGAAAAAGGTACTGAACTGTTTTGTCTTGACTATTTATATATAGATGTGGGAATTCTTGAGCCTACTAACATTTACTATTTAAGAATGTTTTCGTTATTTTTACATTTTTAATTATTTAACTGCCCACTATCCCTCAATAGTACATTAAAATAAAATGACGATTATCCATTAATTCTCAGATTAGCCGTTATAATCTCAATAGAACAAATAATTCCCAAATAAATTATACAATATTTTTAAAAAATTCGTAGAGTACCTATTAACTCCTAATGCCATAAAACATTTTTTTAAAAATATATAACCTACTTCCACCTATAACTAAAAAGCTAAAAATAATTATAACAAAATACAACTCTAGCAAATAAATAACACATTCAATGTTGTTAAGTACCTACCCAGGAAGTAAAAAATGTAAACATTAAAAGGTGCTCATTATGTACAAATTAATTACCTACCAGTCTAGTATATTTTTGAAGTCGGTGTCAAGCAAATCTAAAATCCTTCATTGCGTACTTATCTACTACTTCATCAAACTTGATAGTTGCTTTTTTTAAAAATCTTAAATTTATTTTATATATACGCTTGAGAGTACGATAGCGTACTAGCAAATTATCAAAATCTTTATTCTACCAATATAAACTTTGTATTTTTGGTTTTTTGATTGTAAACATTTTTGGAACATGGCTTTTATTTATAAATTTTGTTCGATTTTTCTCTTTAAATATTATATATTTTAAATTTTGAGCATCCTGATGATTTATTCAAAACATATACACATACACTGTATGATGTACAATATATTGACAGCCTAAAATTTTCCATCAACAGAGGAGTCAGACAACGTGACATAACAACAGCATTAGAAAGTATATTAATTAGAACTAGAAATATAAAGGGGTAAATATAGTTGGAGATAATTTCAACCTCTTGAAACTTACTGAAAATATTATCCTCATTACAAAAATTCAGAGGAACTGCAACAACAATAATTGAACTTAACGCGGGCAACAATGAAATAGGCCTAAAGGTAAATATCAATGAAATGTACAAGCACTCAAGATATCACAGTAACTAATAGAACTCCACAATGAAGTAAAATGAAGAAATATCAAAAAAGTATTGTTCATTGGGTTCCACTAGCACTGACAAACAGTTTGGAAACCGACAATTACTTCAATAGGGAGATGCATGATCAGAATAATACGGAGAGATTAAAAGAGAATAGACTGGACAAGAAATAAGACCCAGATAATAGATTCAATCCATAGAGTAAAATCTCTGAAATGGCTATGGCTAGGTAAGATGGTAGGAAATTAAGTTGACAACTAAAACCACTCATATATATATATATATATATATATATATATATATATATATATATATATATATATATCCCTGGGGTGTTAAAATGAACAAACAAATGCCTTAATATAAGATAGAACATTTAAATGAGGAAAATAACAGGCAGAACCTAGCCACAAAAAGCTAACAACAGAAGGACAGAGTTAAATAACTCCTCAAATACGGTCAGTATTTTAAGATAAAACTATGACTAGCATATATAGTCTGTTGTTATAAACTATCTCGGTATAGGGTTACTCAAATGGGCAAATTATTAATTTAATCCTTAGTTATGGACAACTCAAGAATATATCTCGTTTAATAAAATGCAAATAACAATACTACTATAAAATATGAAGCTATATATGCATATAAAATAGCTATCTTAAATCATTTGTAACTATTCCAGCACCTCATATTCTCTAGACACATAAATAGAGCAAATATATCATGTCAGACAGTTAAAGATCTGCCATCAAACATCCAAAAATAACTTATTGTTTGTTTCGCATCCAAGATTCGAGAATGTATTAGGCAACAGATTTATTTATATTAGACAGTAAATTATGCAAATTTCTTCAGTACTAACCCAGCACTTACTTACACAAGTACTAAATACCTTTATTTCTTGCAGAGTTTATAATTTCCCGTAACCATGTCCGACGAAGAGGAAGTTTACTCGTGAGTACAAAATGCAATTAGTGAAACCCCCGCTTAATGCAATATGTCCTTTTTAATTTTTATTTTGTATATTGTATTTGTTCAAGTCCCTTGAGCTTCGTTGCTAACAGTGACAAATTATTTATTGTTGTCCATGTGATAATGTTGTTAAAATTTTAGCGAAGAGGAGGAGGAGGAAGAAGTCGTTGAAACGTAAGTTTACATAAATCTATCAATAATATACTCAGTTCTAATTTTGGTTTTTCGGAAAAAGAGCAACATGTTAAATATTGCATATTTTTCCGGAATTCCAGAACAGATGAGTCGTTTATATACCTATTGTTTATTACCTTGTTGAATTTGTATATATGTAGGTCTGTACATAGACGGTTTCTTGTATGACACACAACTAAAACATCTTTTTGTAAAAATAAACTCTTATTGGCAATATTAAAGTATTCTATATTCATTACTATAATGTAGTGTGACGGAGTAATACATTCTGAAAATGAATTGGAAAGTAAAATTTATTTAATTTATTAAATAAATAACAAAAATTCTACTCATTTGAGAATAATAAACAATTTCAATCATTTTTTTATGATGGGTGTCATACCAAAGACTACTTTTAATTTGTTATTATACCCTTATAATTGTTTCCTACATTGTGATTTTTTCAGAAAAACGTAAGTTTTTCAAACCTTTGTAAAGAAAAAATTGTGACCTAAATCGTATGTGTAGTTTTTGAATGTTGTTGACGTTTGAGCTTCCCCCTATTACAAATATTTTTGCGAACTTTTTGAAATGTTTTCAAACAAGTTTTTCATTTTGTCTTTTTTTAATTTTCACCTGTGATCCCTCCTGCCCCTTGTGATGTACGATGTAGGACAACCACTACAACTACCACCAAAGTCGAGTAAGTTAACGCAAAAAAGCGTAAGCAGCCGCCAAACGCTTATGAGCTGCATTGGTAAATAAGGAGCTTTTTGTACATAAAAAATCTGGCCAAAACCAATTAATGTACCCTTTTTGTTAAATGCGAACAAAATCCTAATTTTTTAGATATTTTTAAAACAACCTGTGCTTTTCAAAAATAGTGGTTGTTGTGAACAAATCATGAAGTCTTAAAGGATTAAATCTAAAGACACATGTCTACACAGCTCAAAATAATTTTCATCATTTATTCTGAAATAAATTACGTTTGAACATCCTATTGTCGCTAATAGAAAATTAATCAAGTCAATCCTCTTCCTCCTTCATACCGTGGCAAAGTTATACGTTCGACAGAGCTCTTTGGGTGGTGAGCTTTTGTTAGCAAAACTCGAACTTTTCGTTATAATTGTTCAATGTCAGTCTTGCACCAATTAACTAAACCGAAAGAGTAACTGAGCACTGAAAGTTTTTGTATTATTATTATTCTAAACTGTGGCAAACTTTAAACTAGACCACCCTATAAAATTTTAAATTATCAAAAAGATCCTTTTTCAACAATTACAATGATATAAGGTTTGGTAGATGTGCTACTCCAGATTGTGTTAGTATTGGGGTAAAATAATAAAATAAAACTTGATTTAAATGAAATAATGAGTAGTATCAGTAAATTCCGTGTGAAATATTCCATTAGATGTTTAACAACATTATTTTTAATTCCCTAGTAAATCTATTTCAAAATCGACAGCCTCAATAATTTTTCAGGAGTTTAATGAAACGGCTAGTGTTAAAAATCTGCTAAAACCCCGTCGATCTAAGAAAGGTACAAATGAACATAATTCACAAAATCTCCTTATTAATCGACAAGAAGAACCTAAAACGTTAGTACCAAAACTGGCCTTATATCATAATATTAGCTATAGGTCGGTAAGGATGATATTCTCTAGAAATAAGTTTCACCCACACAAAGTACAGTTAGTACAAAATTACAATTATAGAAAAATGCACTTTTGTCAGTCAATGATGGGTAATAATAAACCTCATGATAAATTAAATTTCCACCGCGATTGCCCGATTTGAGCCATTTAGATCCGTTGTGCACAGGATCTTTCCTTAATGGGTATTTAAACTGTCAAATAATCACCTTTACATAGTCAATTTTTGAGACCCTTTCTGGTAACACAATTTTATTAGCATTTTGTATTACGTGACTGATGTAATGGAACATCATAGAAATCTTCAAAATTTTAAAATTGACAACTGTGTTTTTAACTTTTTATTTGCTATTTATCACCTATACCTATTAGTAAATTGTTTTGAGCAGTGTAGAAAAGTCATAGAAAATGTGTTCATAACTATTTAAAAATTTAACATTTTATGTACAATTAGTAAATTCCAGTTGAAAACTAAATTGCTTTCTCTTAGCCATAAATAAAATGAATAACAAAATTTGTCGAATTAATTTAAACATCTACTGGACTAGCGCCCAAACCTATCGATCTAACAAATGGAAATGGAACAAGCTTCCTAGTGCATTTTTTGTGTTTTTTTTTTCTGATAATATTTTGGGTTTGGAATAATTTTTAATAAATGAACGAAACAAACTAAGCTTCCATTTGTCATTTTACCACCATGTGTATTTTTGGATATTCTGCATATTGTAACACTCTCGAAAATTTTATGATTTATAACTTTAATGATTAATGACCTCCATAAATTATGATTTTCAAAAACACAGTACAAAGTGTACGATTTTTTCCTAGATAAATATTAATTTTGTGCTAGTATATGTTATTAAGTCCAAACTCTCACCATTTTACTTATTCGATTCGCTAATAAAATGTTCTCCCTACAAAATACTTCAATGGAACTGATAATTATCTCATTTATTGTATTATGCAATAAATTTAATTTTTAAAGATAATTAAAAAATAATACAAAACAAGTCAAAAAATTTTAAAAACAATTAAAATATACAATTTTATTTATTTAAAATGTATATCAAATATCACTTGTTGAAAACGAACAAGAGATTGTATAAAAAAAATGGAAGGTTAATTTGTTTCTATTAAATATCAGTAACAAGTATTAATGCAGTGACTTCATGTAGGGAAGGAGCGGGCGATCCAGAGTTCATCAAACGCCAAGATCAGAAAAGATCAGATCTTGATGAACAACTACGTGAATACATCGCAGAATGGCGCAAACAACGCGCAAAGGAGGAGGACGAACTCAAAAAATTGAAAGAAAAACAAGCCAAACGTAAGATTGCCCGTGCCGACGAGGAAAGGAAAATGGCCGAACGCAAGAAGGCTGATGAAGAACGCCGTGTTCGTGAAATTGAAGAGAAGAAACAACGCGACGTTGAAGAGAAGAGACAGCGTCTCGAAGAAGCGGAGAAGAAACGTCAAGCTATGATGCAAGCTTTGAAAGACCAAAACAAAAACAAAGGCCCCAACTTCACCATCACAAAGAGAGATGCTTCCGTAAGCACTTCTAAAACTATCCATACTTATAGAACCCTTGATGAAATAGTCAACAAGCATAATTCGTAACTTAAAAATGGCAAAAAGTACACGAACTGCCTTTAGTAAACTTTATAGTATTTGAAATTATTCTGATACGGAGGAAATATTTAACATGTAAATAAACTCTTAGTATTCTTCTTTAATTTTATTTTGTGGCAGTCTTGTGATGTTTTGCCCTTTTTTTGTTTCAACTTCATTGCCCTTCGCCATTGTGTCTTCAATAGTCTGTAATCTGCATTTTTGTCACTATCATGTCCATATTTAGCTGGAGGTTGACATTATTTCAGATAGTGTCCATCTAGAAACGTTTTACTGTGGTATGTTACAATTATTTAAAGCTATTGAACTTATATCATTCACAATTTGCGCGTTCTACAGTTGCCGACTAGATGAAGTTGCCATTTCCTCTACTGTAGCTGTTTTCCATTGCTCAGGTTGCAAATTGTATTTATTAAATTATTCATTATTAAATTATTTTTCTTTCATCTTTATTGAATTAAAAGGGTTGAGTACCACTTATCATTTTTTGGAAAATTTCCCACTTTAAAAAATGTTTTCTTAATGTTAGATTATTTCAATTACCATTTCCCATGGTATAACCGTAACTAAAATTTACATTTAATTTAAAACAGTTGTTTTTATCGGAAAGTGAGTAGCAAAAAGCTACATTTTAATTATTTTCGCAGTCAAACTTGTCTGCTGCTCAAATTGAAAGGAACAAGACCAAGGAACAACTCGAAGAAGAAAAGAAAATTTCTCTATCCATTCGTATCAAACCTTTGGTTCTTGAGAATCTCAGCGTAGATAAACTCCGCGAAAAAGCTGCAGAACTCTGGGAATGCATTGTAAAATTAGAAACTGAAAAATACGATTTGGAAGAAAGGCAAAAACGTCAAGATTACGATGTAAGTAATAAAATAAATCAGTTTAAAAATATTTATTAATCAACTATTAATTCACAGCTTAAAGAGTTGAAAGAAAGACAAAAGCAACAGCTCAGGCACAAGGCTTTGAAGAAAGGCTTGGACCCTGAAGCCCTTACTGGCAAATACCCTGTAAGTATTAACTGTGACTGAGTTTCACATCGAATTTATCTATATACCTATTTGTTTACAGCCCAAAATCCAAGTAGCTTCCAAATATGAACGTCGTGTTGACACAAGGTCGTACGGAGATAAGAAGAAGCTGTTTGAAGGTGTAAGTATCATACGTTTCCATGACGCCACATTTTTTATACTACATGCCATACTTCATATTTTATTATTTCTTTGGAGTAGGGTTCTTAATCTTAACAACATCTTTGAGGTTACGTTTAGAAGTATCCACTCTCAGTGGTTACGATATATGTTTACAGAAAAAAGATCTTACTTTTTTTCTTCTTTTGTAGGTAATCCTCTAGTTACTACCCATAATTATTTTCAATGTTCATAATGATACTTTACTCAATTTTGATATAAATGATACGATCTTATTATTCCCTTCTTACTTATTGTAATTTTAAAATGTACTCTTCATGTGTCACAATATATGTTCTATATTTTATTATTCATTCAGACTGTTATAGAAGTGGAGAAAATATCAACTTTTTCTTTTCTTATTAATTATGTAAATAAATTTTTCCAAGTAGCACTTGGGATTACCGATCAAGCATCTCTAGCTTGATACTTAACGGCATTGTACATATATTGGTGCCTAGTTCTTTAGTTATTTTTTTATTCAAAAGTTGATTGAGAATCCACACTTTAAGGACCTTGCATATTCTCATCAGGAAATTTGATTAATTTTCTAAAATTTATTGCGAGAAATCATCAAACTCTCTAGTAGACGTAATTTGTCATGTGAAAAAAGTTTTGGAAACTCAGTAAGTAATTCACTTAATATGTTTGAAACAGTAGATATTGATAAAGAGATTACATCTTCCTCGTATACAGTGTTAGTAACTCAATATATCCTTCTCCTCGGTTTATTTTTATCAGATTTTCAGCGATTTCCAGGAGCCCTTCAAAGTTATTTGATGAGAGCTGTCAGACTGGCCAGTAAAAGTGTTTTTCCAGAGCATCTCTCGCTTAAACTTTGTTTTCATATGATTGCATGTAACTTTTCCTAGCATGAGTGCAGTCCACGTTGGTTTCTTGGACAACTATCATGACTCTTATAATATTTTCGAATATTATTTAATGGATTGGCCCCAAACTTATTATGCCAGATGTGTAACCGCTTTAGGAGAGGAAGCCCTGATTGAATAAAATTCCCATAATAAATTTGATTGCTATAATAACCTGAATGATTCATGATCGATATATTTACCTTGTAGGTATATAATAAAGTATTATTATTAGTCACTTAAGCTTCAGCGGCGCGATCACGTATTATATTTACCAAAGTAGATAGGGGCTTGTCAATTGTTTAGGTCACTAGTATTTTCTGTTCTATTGCATTAAAATAGTTTCATCCACTCTCTTGAAGTTAAGCTTCCCTAGTTCTAGTTTTAAAGTCATTTTGAGGCTCTTGAAGGGTATGGCGATATCGCCCCGCTTCCGTTAGATCCGTACCTACTGTGAAAATAAATTGAACTGCTGGTTCAACATTAAATATAAATTGAAAGCAGTTCTGTTGCACGAACAATTTTACAACAATGTTCCGAAACGAATACTTTCTGTTTCTACGTCTGCCAGAGTTTAAATGGAATATTCGACTGCCTGCCTCTTCGATGACAATCTTTTTACAATGCCGAGATAGTTCCTCTAATAACACGTTAAGGGCCGTGCTAAATTTTGTTAGAATTGAAGAAATTATACCAGAAGACGTAATCTCTCTACAATTCCTAGCTTTCAAAATTTCCACAAGTACGAATTATAAATTTATTTCCAAGTTATTACCACACAAGTACTATACACAATATACACAAATAAAATACTATAATTCACGTAAATATAACTGAAATTTTGTTAGGGGTTTAATATGTTAGAAATGGAAGAGATGGAAAAAGTATGGAAGACAAAAATTGAAGAATTCATGAACAGACCACATGGTATGTGAACGTAATCACACCAATATGTTCACACAATGTGCTTGTCTGTATGTTTTTTATTTGTTGTGCCATGTAGTTGTATAGTATATTTCCTCCCTACATTTCATGCATCTTTTAATAATTTAAGATTCCTGCTATGACCATATTTGTTGTTCTTAGTGTGAAGTATTGTTTTTAACAGGGTTTAGAAGAAATTATTAAGGAAACTAACGAAAAGTGCTGGAAAGAGAAATTTGGACAGTTTGACTCCAGACAAAAGGGTAATTACTAAGCTTCCCTTACTTAATGCTTTTAGTCTATTCAAATATTTAGCTTGTCGTTGACTGCGGTAGACCAGGGCGCTTAGTAAATTGCTTATTTATTTTTGTACCAGATATATTCAAAAAACAAAAATGCCTTCAACACCATAATTAAAACATAGTACTGTAAGAAAATGTAGTTTTATCATTGATTTTTGTTTAAAAATATCTGGTTCAACTACTTAGTTTAGCAATAACAAAATGTGCAACTATTAAAAATTATGCTAATCCAAAATATAAATAAAATCTGCAATTGACCTGTTAAAATCAGTAAAATTTGATCCGATTATGTACTAATGTAAAACTAAGAAATATATTTTTTTAATAGCCAAACTTCCAAAATGGTTCGGTGAAAGACCCGGCAAAAAATCTGGAGACCCAGAAACCCCTGAAGGCGAGGAAGAAGGTAAACAGGCTGTTGATGAAGACGAAGACATTAAGGAACCTGTAATTGAACCTGAACCAGAAGAGGAAGAAGAGGAGGAAGAAGTTGAGGTAGATGAGGAAGAAGAAGATGATGAAGAAGAAGAGGAAGAATAAGAATGAGAGGTAACTGGATACTTATTTCAACAATTTTTTGTATTTACTATCAGAAAACTAAGGCTAACCGGCAACCGGTTCACGGATTTGAGGGATTCTGTGTCTACAAATCGATCGTTTAGGTTTATTTGGGAATATTAGATTTTCGGGGATTTTCAACATTAATTACAAAATGCAATGATTCTGATGAATGTGAATTTTACCAGTCGGCTGGGTTATGCAAACATACATTCTAAAAATAGTACTGTAATAGTGGTTGCAGAACTAGTGGTTCACTTTGCAATGGTTCTAAAATATTTATCCTTTAATACCCTTATGTTATGACTTTATTAACATTATTATGATAAATAAATGAATCATATGTATTCATTTTTGATGTACTTGATTATTTCGAAGGAGCAGTGTTTGTATGTAATAACTCCCTCAAAAATCAATCAGTGGGAAAATTCCTATTCACGATGATGCTAAAAAAGTTCCTATATAGTTTGATTTGCAAAATACATATTAAAAAAATGAGATTTCGAAAAATAGCTAAAATATTTCAAACACATTATATCATATAAGTCTGATGATTTCCTGGACATGCCAAACTAATATTGCTAGCATAATTAATTATTTTCTAATTATCTTATACAAGAAGTCAGGGTTTCATTTATTGGGGTATATTTTAGTTCACGAGATACGTTCAGTCGTCAAGTGACCCAATTCTTAAAACATGCCATGCGACAAAAATGCTGATCGTATACTCTGACAGCTTCGAGAATCGGGCCCCAGGTACTTAATAACAAAACATTTCAAGGGTTATAATGTGGATCAAAGCATCGATTTAGATATTGGTTCCACGCCAATTTTCTTGAAATTATAGTAAGAGGACGGATATCTTCTAAAACACAGTTATTTGGAAAACGTCAACATGTTTTCGCTTGGATATAGTATTTATAGAATCAGCTATAAAAATATAGAAATAAAAAAATAAAGTATCTTATTGCAAGGGGAAAGAAACTATGTGTATTATATATTTCTTTTAATTGCAGTTCTTGCACATTTAATTTTTTTATGAATGCAAACCTCGCTGTTTCTCTCTTCTTACCATTTCAAGTTCTCGTCGTTGCTCATACATTCTTGTTAACCTAAAATTATAATACTAATTCTGTCACACAATCATCAACTAGAATTTATTTCTTGTTATTGGGTAACCAGGTCTTTTCACCATAATCAAACTATTTGTTAAATATGCAGACATTTATCAATGAAAACTAGAACATTATTTTTAGTTCTATCATATTTTGTGGAGGAATTTGGCTTCTAAGGACTAAGACATTTTTCTGGGTTCGTAACTGAAGAAACAGTATTTTGAATGTTGGTCTAGCGTCAAATATGATTTCCTCTTATCGCCGATACGGAAGGGTTGGTTTTTTGGCCTTTGGGGTTGAACTTAGATGGTGTATTATCCGGTTTGGCGTATAACCGCTTCTTCATGGCGACAAGCGCTTGTTCATGATATTGGTATGGACGTTGCGATATTACTGATATACCAAAGTATCGATACTTTTCTTGCGATACTTGGATACCCATATGGGTATTATTGTTTCGATACCAGAATCGACACCTGAAATTTTCTTTCCATACCAGCATCGATACCTTTGTTTGAATACTAGTACCGATACCGATATCGATACTTTTGTTTCGATGACCCTTGCGATACCGGTATCGATGCTTTAGTGGTATCGCAACGTCCTTAGATGTAGCTCGACGGAAATGACTCGATTTCTAAGGACACTCGACTACAAGGCGTAGATAAAGATTCTCCTGATTCGGGGTGGGGTGGCCTTTTTCTTACACTTGGTATGTCCCGATAAGCCAGTACTGTTAGGTTGTTATTTTACCACAACGTGTTTTCTCTTCCTGTTAAGCATAAGCTACACGGCCTTGGTTAAGAGTCTCTTGGAGATGTCTTGTGAACGTCAGCCTCTTATCAAGTTTTAACTGTTGAGAGTTTGAGGTTTTTCCTCGTTGTAGGTCATAGTGCCTCAGTGCTGGGTTGATACTTAGCGGTTGGCACCAGATAGCGGTGTCGTTGGCGAACAGACCTATTATAGCATCATCTGGTCATGGGATATTTGCAATGTAGATCGAAAATAGGATTCGTGACAGGACTGCTTCCTCGGGATTTCCAGCCTCAATGGTCCCATATCCGATGTGTTCATGGTCAATTCCTACTAATTCTTTGCGATGTCTTAGAAAGATGAGCACCAGAAAAATGTTAGTAGGTAAACCCAATTAGTCCATCTTGAATATCACTCCGTCATTCCATAAACCATCGAAGATGAGGGCTGTAATTCTATTCCAGTTACGTCCATCTGAAGCGTGATCAACGAGATGTAGAATTTGGTGTTCAGTGGCAAGTGACTGAATTTTGGGACGATGATCTCAATGCTCAAAGATCCTCTTGGCTACTTTATTCGTGAGTAAATCTATTGGGTCGATAGTTCTGTGATAACTTATATGTTTCTTTGGGGAATAACACCACAATAGAAATAAAACTACGTATATTGCAATCTCAAATCAAATTTTCATTTTGCAATCACATCAATAAATATAAAGCCATTGACAACGAAGTCAGAATAGACTTTGAAACGTTTGGTATTCCTGCAATATACGTAGTTTTATTTCTATTGTGGTGTTATTCCCCAAAGAAACATATAAGTTATCAAGAATATGCCACAAACAACGTTTAGAAGACGATAGTTCTGTGGCCTCATTAACATTTGGCAGCATATTGTAAAGATAAAACTGCAACACATTCCTTTGACGTATTGAACCTTCAAATACATGAAGCACCACCTTGGACAGAACGTTTTGTCCTACAATCAGCAGGTTATTTGAAATAAGGTGCAAACATTTCAAATTCGTTGGGATACACGTTTTCCAGGCATTATCTACTTTTATTGGGTCAGTCGGCTCAAGTAACCAATATTGCTTTACTTCTTTATTTGGTTTAATATTATCTGATGCTTTTTAGTTTGTTAATCTCTCATGTATGTTATAGACATACGTGTTGAAACCATAGGTACTAAATTTGTTCAATAAGCTCAATCATAGAAAAATATATATATTTTCTTATACTATACAATATTCAATGCAAGTAAATATTTAATCGCTTTTATTTCAGATCGTTGGGTAATAACAACAAGATAACATCAAGTTCTCTGTGAGAAGAAGGTATTAGTGACCTACCTTTATTGTTTTATTTTGTTTCATCATGCAAAAATGTTAAGTTACCATGATATAATAAAATTGTATTTGTATTAATAGATTATATTCCGGTGTTTTATTTATATGTTAGCTGTAAGGAAAAATAAAAAATCATATACAGGATATTATCTCAATTTTTATTTAAAGAATAATATATTTAATATCTACTATGTAGTTAATAATATTAAGCAGTAGCTACGATTTTGTTCTGTGACCCCTTCTGGGTCATGTTGATTTTGTCGCCCAAACTGAGAGCCATACCCTGAAAATATATAGTTTTTAAAGTAATTTATTCACTTAGCTATTACAAAATGAAGTATAAGACAAGTGAAATATATCAGAATTAAAAAAGTTTTGCAAAAATATTCAAAGATGTCTTTTTGTTTTTAGGAAACAAAAGAGGATTATGTATTTATGTTGTCTTTCACTTTTACAAACAATTACAGACACATGTTATCAATTAAATAATAGTAATTAGTTAATAACTGCAGTAGGTTTCAAAATAATAAGTTCTGCATTAACACAAAGTATAGGAAATAATTAAAAAATGAGGGAAAATCTTTTTTATTTATAATCTTATCATTTTGTATAAAAACAACAACAATGCTAACAACATAATGAAAAACGTATTACTTGCTTCTGTTTTAAATGTGCATGTTAATTGTACTTTTTTATACTTATAACGTTTTATGAACAGCTCAGTAAAGTAGGCTTTTAATTACTAGTTGTAATTACACAATAGAAATAACTTAACAACAATTTTGTAGGAAGTTTTGCTGTTGAGCTATCCAACCCTTGTAATAACAGAAACATCACAATATCAGACCTTATCTAGATATCACACTAAAATGTTCATAACAAGGCCCGACATTTGTAAGATACAGACTATTAACAATAAAGTAATAAAATGTAAAGAATGGATATTTACAAGCTGAGATGCTTGGTGTTCAGATGCCTAATTTTGTAAAAGTTACTTTAGCAGAGACGTATCTTCACCATTTTCAATAGGGGAGCAAAAAAAGTACAATATCATCTTGATTGGACAGGAAAAATAATACTTAATACATATTCAAAATTATCTTACCGTCAACATTTTATTGGGGGCAACTGCGCCCTTACCTCTCCCAAATCCCCCCCCCCTTAAATACCTTATTCTAACTGCACACCTGTGAGAATTTACAATCAAAAACGATAGTAAGTATTATTAATAAATTTCCTACATGTTATGTCGAGAACGTAAGTAAATAATATTTTTGTAAATTGGTTGGGATTAAATTTCGAAGAGTTCCACAGTAATTATTCATTTACTAAAAATAGCATATGCTTATGCTTCTGCACGTTAATAATAGGTTTTCCAATAAGGGTGCCCCGATTAGTACATTAGTAAAATTTACATCATAGACCGATACACTGTCAACAGCATGATCATATTGGATCTTATTATAAAAGAAACTGGTATTTCGACAAATAATCATCATTGTAAAGTCCTTTCCTAGAGTAGAGGGGATTATTATGGGAACATTCAAGAGTTAATGCGATTATATATGGGGCCGTACAACAGCAGTGGAGTTCAGCAGATAAAGAACTAGTGGAACAGCTAGCTGATATTGAAGTGTTGATAAAGTCTAAGAAAACTAGTTGCGTGAAATTTAGTTGTGAATTTGTGCGTAAATAAAGAACAATTGCTTCTTGTGTAAATAATTAACTTGTTTGAACTTTCATCCCACGGAGGTCTCAGCAATATACAAATGCATTGCGCGTTGCTAGATGCTAGCCAAACAAAGAATTTGTTAAATCTGAATCTGCTTTACCTTTGCAATTATACTATCTCTAAGCCTTTATAACTTCATTATTGATTTATTTTATTAATGATTCTTGGAAACCTAATAGTTCACTATTTTATCATCCGAACTATATTTCTAATAATAGTGTGAGGCTGAAAAATAAAAACTATAAAACCTGCCTCAAAACATCAAAAACTTATTAAAAATAGTGGAATACATTTTTTGTATTCAAAAGAATTCAGTCCATTATGGATTGGGTGCCTTTGGCTTTTAAAAATAATAATGGTTATTATGCCTATACTCCTCAAAATGTTTATTTGATTATATTTAATTAGCATTAAAGAACACTAACCCAGCAGCAATTCCTCAATTGATAATAATTTTTCAACAAATATGGGCCACATTCATTCAGTACCTAGAAAAATATTTTAATCTGAAATGGAAATAGATTGATTTGTCAACTTATCTGTATTCCAAACTGTAGGAATTGCCAATATTTTTTAGAATTGACATATTATAGCACAATCAAAAAATTAGTAGTTTTTGAGGTAAAATCTTACAAGATAAATAAAATACAAATATGTATAATGTTGCAGCCACCGTGTCTATTAAAATACATTGACGGTGTGATTTCAAAGGGACGAATATAACAAACAAAACCACAATCTATTACAAATATTGCGCGCCTGTCTCCTGCAGAGGTTTAAATAAACTAATGGCCGAGAATCGCATCAGCTCTCGGGCGAAACATTGGAAACAAGTTGTGTTCAGTAACCGCCGACACATCCCTTTTGAGACCGACATTAGTTTCTTTGTTTATTAATTTGTGGCCTAGTAAAATTAGCCTACGACTTCGAAAAATTGCCGGCCAAGCAGAGCTTTTATGGGGAGCATTATTTAGATGTCTTTAAACATTTCTTAGGCATTGGAGGGTACAAAATAATCTAATCCAGTTTTTTGTAAACATCTTTTCGAGCGAAAAAAAGAGGAGAAATATCCTGAGGGTAGACGGTAGAGTATTGAGGTATATCTATATTACTCATGAACAACTCTTGCAGTGATACTCAAATACAGTTTCAACATAACAACTTAAGAAAAATTCCCACATTTGTGTTTTCTCTGACAAAAATTTAACTGTTGTCATCTTTTTTGACATAGGAACCCATAAAAATAGAGTAAATATGCTTTTTCATCCACAATAACTAAAAAAAAACGAAAAATGGCCAGAATAATTCTTATGATTGAAGATACTGCGTTTATTGGTGCTATGACGCATGTCAACATCTAAGCTTTAAATACAATTAAACAGGTAATATGTACCAAATTTCTTATTCTACGTGGCTAAAATAGTTTGTACAAGATATGGAAATTCTTAGTTTTGCTTTTAACTTCAGAACTTGCATTATAGTATGCTATATGCAAGTTTCTCTTCCAGTATCTGTCACTTAGTTGTCCTCCAGTAAAAAGAGTTATTGTAACGAGGTCTTTACAAATCAATATTCACAAAATCTGAATTATATCTAAGTAGTAATTGTTAATGAATTAGGTAAGCTAATATATAGAGTTTATTTCAGTTTAATCAATGGTTTGGAATATGTAATAAGTCAAAATTGTTGATTGTTATCATTGGCACCTTCAGAGATGTTCCAAAAAATATATAGGAAAGTAAACATAAAAATTAATTAATTCACCCAACACCTTCCCAGAGTATCAAAGCAATACAAATTTCCAAAGTATCTTATTAACGGCATTTAAAAAATTATGAGTGAAATCTGTTTAAAATTCGACAGAAACGGAAAAATTGTAAAAAGTTTAACGCTTCTGACCAAGACGATAACCACTTAGGAAATTTGAAATAGACAATTCAAAAGCTGCTGACAGAAGAGAATAGGATCAATTGTCGACCATGATTAACCAAAGTCATAAAGCAGCTGTCATTAGCCATACAACACCAGTTTAGAGTCGAGTATTTGTACTTTTCATAATGTTAGAAATATATTACATGTACAAATCAAAATGTCATATTTTGGCCGTCAATAGTTTATTCCACTGACTGCGCTCTGCACACAATTTGGCTATAATGCTGGCTAGAAAGCTGTTGCGGTTTTGCCCACGCCAGGTAACCCACTTCCTATGATTACACCTACATATTGTTTCATTTCATTTTGTACTACAAAATATTAAAATAGCATTACTGTCCTTAATTAAAAACACGAAAATGGTGGATATAACTAAAAAATTTCGCCACTTTGGGACATATTCTAAAAGAAATCTGCCTAATATATACGGATTCACTGACTTTTTAGGGTTCCGTATATACAATATACGGATACCCTTACAAATATCACTCCGTATTTCTGCCACAAAGCAATTTTCTCCTAAACTACTGGACGGAAGAGGTTGAAATTTGGTATCAATGTATAATTTGCTGACACGATCAGGAGTACATATCGTAAAAGAAGAAATTTTGATTTTAGGTGTACTTCTGGGGGGAAAAACTAAAAAAATCAACAGTCCCCCCCCTGATCCGAAACTACTGAGCCTAAAATTTTGAAAAAAATAAGAAATATAGAACATTTCCCGAACTTCACAGGAAAAATAAGGAGAAACCATTAATATTAATTTTGGGGGCAAATTATATAATTAAATGAATTTTTTTTTTAAAACGCATCATGAAAGACATCAAATGAAAGGTCCCATTCTGAGGAACACAAATATATTTTTTTCATGTTTTAAAAAAAATTGTTAAAAAGAAACTAAATTAGAGGTGTAGGGTCTGACCTGAAGTTTACTGGAAAAATAAGGAGAAACCTCTAATTTCAATTTTGGAGGGCAAATTACAGAATTAAATGGAAAATATAAAATTAAAATTGTTTCCAACGCATCATGTTATATATCAAATGAAAGGGCTCATTATGACCAAAACAAATATATTTTTTTCATATTTTTTAAATATATTTATTAATAGATATTATCAAAAATATAAAAAAATTTACCCATCCCACTCCTTTATATCCGAAACTAAGCTGTAAAAAAAATAAAGGTATAGCGCCTCATCTGAACTTTACTGGAAAAATAAGGAGAAACCCCTAATATTCATTTTGGGGGGCAAATTATAGAATTAAATGGAAAATAAAAAATTATAATTGTTTCTAACGGATCAACTAATATATCAAATCAAAGGACTCATTATGACGAATAAAAATAATTTTTTTAAATATTTTAAAAATAAATTATTTAAAAGATATTAACAAAAATATTAAAAAATTTACCCGTTCCCCCCCCTTATCTCCTAAACTATAAGACACAACAATTTGAAAAAAAATACACATACACATACACATAAACTTTACTGAAAAATAAGGGAAAACCCCCTAATACTGATTTTGGGGAGACAAATGACAGAATTAAATGAAAAATAAAAAATTAAACTTGTTTCTAACGGATCATGTAATATATCAAATCACAGGGCTCATTATGACGAATACAGATATTTTTTTTTAATGAATATTTTAAAATATATTTAAAAAAATTACCCATTCCCCCTTTATTCCCCAGACTATAAGACGAAAAAATAGGAAGAAATCCCTAATATTAATATTGGGGGCCAAATTATAGAAATAAACGGAAAATAAAAAAATATTTTTTAACACATCGTGCAATACATCAAATGAAAGGGCTCATTGTTTACAAGATATTAACATAAAGATATAAAAAATTCTCATTTCTGGCTTTATTTCCGAAACCATACTACCCAAAATTTTGAAAATAATTAGGGGTACTGGGGCTCACTTGAAATTTATAAGAAAAATTATTAGAAAACCCCCATAGTAATGTTAGGGACAAATTATACAACTAAATTGAAAATAAAAATTCAAGTTTCAAACGCATCATGTAATATATCAAATAAAATGCTCATTATGTGAATTACAAATATATCATATTATAAAAAGCTTCGCTCAAAGTTTATTAGTAAAATAAACTCTAATGTTAATTTTGGGGGCTAATTAGCAAATTAAATAAATATTTTTATAAAAATGAAGCGAATCATCAAGCAGGTAAAATAAAAAGTGTATGTGTGGAAAATAAAGTGTATATTTTTAATAAATTTAAAACGCTTCCTTTAAACGATATTAGGGAAAATATAAGAAATTGCACTCATTCCCTGCTTGTCTGAAACTGGAATATTAGAACCCTTAGTATGCGAGTCCAACTCAAACTTGACCCAATTATTTATATATGTTTTTTATTTATGTATGTTATTCTCTTACATGGCGTGTATGTTATTACTATTTACTATTAACAAATTCAAACCATTGAGAAACTAAAAAGGTTTTGAAAAGAAAATCTAATTCTCATTTACAATAATTTGATTAAAAGTGACTTGTTTTGATATGTAATTTCAAAATGATTGCTGATGAGAATATTGTTTTGTTATACCATATATTAAAGAAATAAATTTCAATTACGGATTATACATATGTGGCATACCAAAGGTTTCACCACATTTCTAAGAATGTCAATTACTTAAAACCTATGTTCATATATAAAACAAATATATCCAGCAAGACCACCAAAGAGATAGAATTTAATGGTCGGTCGATTAAAATGTAAGATTATAAAGGGTGAGTTTTTTTTATGATCAGTATGGGGATCTCGGAAACTAGCGAAGATAGAGCAATGGTTAAATTGGGAAAGATTTGCAGTTTTACTGGCCCTATTTAATGACACTTTCGGATTTTTGTAAAATGTCATGGCTTACTAGATATTTTGAAAAAAAAAACGAAATTCTGTCGATTTAGTCAAATCCCTCTAGCTCCTTTGTTTTTGATTTTATAAAAAAAGTATAATTATCAAAATTTAAGGGAATTGTATCCCGAATATGATTGTCATGTCCTCGTTTGCGTGACAGCTCACGTTTTCGAGATATGACACAAACTTATCTTTTTTTGAATGGAAACCATAGTTGCCTATGACCTCAAAAAATCGTACATTTTCAGAGCTTCTCAAGGATATAATACTCGATATCGAAATAGTTATTCATAAAAATAACGGAGTTATTGATGCTTTTCATCCTAATTTTCACTTTTAACGTAGTTAGCCATGAAATAGATTGATTTATTAATAACAATTCCAAAAAAAATTGAACGATTTTTTTTAGGTGTATCAGATATAACGAAAAAACTAAATAAGTAGGTACTTGCTAAAAACTTAAGAAATTAAAGTACATAATAATGGTTACAATTTATGTTTGAAAAGTCCACCATTGTTATTTAGTCAAAAATTGCATCTTTTTAAGATTGACATTACCGCTTTCCTCACAGACCGCCAATCAATTTCTTCAACTGGTTGTAATATCGCCTCCCTTAGGTCACCAACTGACTCACACTTTCTTTTGTATACTTTGTTTTTTAGCGCACCCCATAAATAGAAGTGTATAACTGCCAAATCGGGAGACCGGGGTGGCCATTCGCGTGGGCCATTTCTTCCTATCCAAGAGTTTGGATAGATATTATCTAAGTGTTGTCTTACTAATAACGAGTTATGAGCAGGTGCTCCATCATGTTGGAACCACTCAATTTCTAAACGAGTTCTCAAATTCAAATTACGCAACATGTCTTGAAAAGTGTATTGCAAGACATGCAAGTAGCGCTCCCCAAAGTGATTCGTCATAGATAAAAGGCCCCAAAATAGTAGACCCTATGATACCACACCAAACATTAAAACCAAATTTAATCTGGGGTCGTATTTGTTCTACATAGAAAGGGTTTTCTTTAGCCCAGATATGCTCATTGTATCTATTGAACATACCGCAGTTAGTAAATATAGCTTCATCTGACCATAACACCTTTAATGGAAACTGTGGATTGTCAAGGCACATGTCACTAAACCATGTACAAAACAAAATACGTCGATGTTCGTCACCAGCATGCAAAGTTTGAAACTGAAACTTTTGAAAACATTTATTTATGCTGCTTGGTTAATTTGATTATGTTCCTTTGGTGGTTTAGTAAAAGATCCATATCTGCGTAATCTACCCTAAAGCCTCTTAAATGTACATAGAGCAGGTTGACGACGATTAAAATATCTATGAAAATGTTCCTCAGCTGCACGGACTGAATTTTTATGGCATATGATATAATATTCCACCATATTTAGTTTTTCTTCGTTAGAATATTCCATTTTATCACGAAAACTTGTCAATATCGACTGTCAGTTCAGCACTACTAATGGAATTACTCTCAAATGAGGAAGCGTCAAAGTGAAAACAATCTTTTTTTTTAAGTGAAAATAAGATAGAAAAGCATCCATAACTCCGTTATTTTTATGAATAACTATATCGAGTATTATATCGTTGAAAAGCTCTAAAAACGTCCGATTTTTTTGAGGTCATAGCCAACTATGGTTTCTATTCAAAAAAAGATTTATTTGTGTCATATCTCGAAAACGATAGCTGTCACGCAAACGAGGACATGACAATCATATTCGGGATAGAATTTTCATATTTACACTTTTTTTATAAAATCAAAAAGAAAGGAGCTAGAGGGATTTGACTAAATCGACAGAATTTTGTTTTTTCAAAATATCTAGTAAGCCATGACTTTTTACAAAAATCCGAAAGTGTCATGAAATTGAGCCAGTAAAACTGCAAGTCTTTCCCAATTTAACCATTGCCCTATCTCCGCTAGTTTCCGAGATCCCCATACTGATCATCAAAAAAAACTCACCCTGTATATGTGAGCCAATGAATAACATTAATTGTAGGTAAAATCTGGACACTATAGTTTGTCCTTAAATAAAAAGTGAAATGCGTCTTCCACATACTATTTAAATATAAGATTTTTTTAATTTGTTTTAACTCATAATTTTATGGTATCATCTTATGAATAGGAAAAAATGTCTACTGTAAAAGGTATGTATGCTATCTAATATAAAAAAAACTTACCTGACTTTTTGCCCGAATTCTAATATGCCCAGAAACTGCAGCATCCTGTTTGTTGAAAGGCTTCTCTATGCTTAAATTTGCAAGGGCATCTTCCCCAAATATAGATTTTGCGTACATGTTTGCTGCCATAAAGCCGCACTGTCCACTTAAAGCTTTTTCAGGTGTTAAACACTTCATATTAGTACTCTTTAATAAATGTTTCAAATAATCTGACAGATCAGTAATAGGCGTGTTAACAGTCACTTTATTTTCCCATTCAAATTCGGCCCACATCCTCATGAATTCTGAATCCGTACAAGAAGCTGGTACAATATAATCCATTATGTCAATATGGATGTCATTTAAAACAACGACATTTCTATCTGAAGCGGCACCAGTAACATCATACACTATGTTGCCAAAAATTATACCGTTTTCGGTAGAAGCCACTTTCACGTTGGCTTTGATATTACAGAAATCTTTAGGGGCCAAGACAACAGGTTGTGGCTTTTCAACTAATTTCAAATCTCCCAATGTTGCCAATTCGAGTGTACAATTTTGCAGAGTATCATTAGTTTGATTGACAATAAGCACATCCAAAACTATATCATACTGATTCACATGTACATATGCCTCTGAGTAGACTGGATCAGAAAATCCAGTCAACTGTGTGATTTTATTAAGCTTGTTAACTCCTGAGCTGGAGTCTGCTGTTCCACCTCTGCCGCCTACGAGAGCTTGTGATAAAGAAGTTTCAAATACGTTCTCGCCAAGTTCCCCGCTCTTATCAGATTCCAATTGCAAGAAACTAATAGGATCGTCGGTTTGAATATGGGTACCAATTTTTTCTTTAGCTTTCTGAGTAGTGGCTTCTTCAGCTTCTTTAGCAATCAACATGTCGTTAAGGGCGCGTCTACATAACTCGGAAAATATGTTAATAATGACAGGTGAACGATCCGATATTACTCTCAGGCAAAAAAGAATATGATCTTTGTCGTCATTTGTAATTGGTTTGACTGGCATTCCTGTAACAATAAATGACGAATAAAAACTGAACACTAACAAAAATAATTGACGAGTGATATGCTCGAATTTCAGAAACTTAGTTTTTAAAAACAATTTATTCCTATCAAGAACTACACAATTATTTTATTGGACTAATACAAAACTATCTAAACTATTCAAAGATTCAAGTCAAACTGATTTAAACATAATGCAAATAATGATAAATGAAATATAATATTATCAAGGCGACGCGACGGCGCACTATGGGTCAAATAGCATATTTTTTTTAACAGAAACCTAATGTCTTGAGAACAAATAGAGATATCGAAACAACTTTTTTTTTTAAATTGAATCTTAAGTTATGTAGAATAAGGGAAAATTATTTAGAACGTCATCATCCACTATTAAGTGGTAGAAATATTGGGTGAAATGGGCACATTTCAAAATTCCATCTTTGTTGCAATAAAATAATTTTCTTTTACTTTTGTTAATATGTACCCAAAGAATGTCGGATCATAAAAAAAGATGAACGATAAAAAGTTTGAATTTGATACATTGCCTCTAATCATTTAGCACATATGTCGAAAAGAAAAATAATATATATAAAAAATAATTGACTGAAAATTCACTTATGAGACACATCAACGATTTTTTTATTATGCTCTCACTCTCATACTCCCGAATTCATTCCTATAGTGAAAAATGATACAGATAAACGATATCCACAGTAGGAAATGATAACGAAATGGTTTTTAGAACCATGGATGAATCACTAATCAGTATTTTGTTGGCGATTTTTCACTTTTTACTCGGGCGGACCGAGTTTCACCTATATTTTTGGGAGGATAGCTTTCCAATAAATATTTGTTTAATCTAAGTTAATAACTAAACTAAAAGATCGAATTTTGAAATGTGCACCATTCACCTCTCATTTCCACACATATAATAGTGGATGATGACATTCTAAATAATTTTCCCTTAATCGACAAAACCGAAGGTCCAATTTAAAAAAAAGATTGTTTCGATATCTCTATTCTTTCTCAAGATATTAGGTTTCCGTTAAAAAAATGCCATAGTCTCGTCGTCTATGCTTCATCAGCATATACCGGGTGGATTGCTCCTGCAACTCACTAGTCCCAAATGTTACAATTCAATGTTTCAATAACCAAGGTGTTAGCATAGCAAACCAAAATAGTCTAGTAATACTATTTATTCTGGATTTCCGTCTTTTTTTAATCAAGGTGTAGCAGGACAATTTGAAAATATTGTTGGTACTACTGTATGTCTATTATAGCAAGTTTTTCTCAGAAAAAGAATTATCAATGATAAGATTCACCAGGTTTCCTTTGTATAAATAAGTGTATGTGGTGCTCTGGCGTTTCAAGATTGAAATCGTGAATGTTTCTGTGTATTAATTACGCGTTAGCCATTGGGTTTATTTTCTGTTGCGTATTTTCTTTCTTGTTTATCAAATAAATCTTACAGTGACAATTTAAGTGACTTTCAGTGTTTGGATATTGGGACTTCCGCTTTAATATTCCAGTAAAAGCATTTATCTCCAATTATTATCAAGGTCTACTGAAATATCCAATTTCATCACATCCTACAAACAGTAGAAACATTCGTTTAAGTTTAGAGGTTGGTTAGAATTGAAAGTTAGAGACAATATGTTGGCATCCATTGGTTTGATAAATACTTCCATTTCTATTATTTTAATTACCTATACACACATCCAAATTTGATTGTCGATTTTTGACGTAAAAAATATATTTTTCAGACTTTGAGCTTTTGGGATTTTATTGTAACTACATATAAATCGTTCTCTAGAATATGTCATAAATTACTGACTATAGAAAAGAGTGAATATCGTACCGTCATACAGAAAAACTTGTTAATAGTAATCACCTTTGATTTGAAAACATGTTGGTTTTAAGCCAAGTTCTGAGTTTCATAATTGAGTCAATTTTGTTTTGTTGTGTAACGCAATATCTAACCTAATTTTACATTGAAGGCACGTATATACTAAACATATACAGCATTACCCGAAGCCATGTGTACAAATTAAAATTGACCGATTACTTACTAACCAACCCAGGCACGCATAATCAGGGTGTATTAAGAAGGTGGGCCAACGTCAATACCATTACATTGATTTTGCAGTAACACAAAATTTGCATACATCACTGAATATGCGGAAGAGGGCGCTAACAATAAGGAATTGTGGTTTTGATGTATTTTCAGGGTGTTCGTAAAGGTATTTCTTTTGATTCATTTGAAGCCAGTTCCTGAGATAATTTAATTTATAGGAAAACATCCCAATGCAACAGCAACCATGAATTCATAAAATTTCGAAATTCAATCACCTATATTTGAGACTGAAGGCTATTTTCATACGAAGTGGTTATAAAAAATACCTTATATTTTTCAAACGAATTCATCGTAAAAATTGTGCAATTCGATTTACAATAACAAAGTTATAGACAACCACTAGTCTCTTCTATATATAAATAGGCGCAAAGACAAAACGGAGAGCAGACCAAGACGGAGAGCAGACCAAGCGGAGAACGACCTAGCCGACGATCTCGGATACGAAGTAGTCCGGAAAGGTCCGAACCTGCAGCCACCCTTCGTGTTGGAAGAAGAGGAAAAGCCTCATGAAAATGCCAAGTGAGATTTTGGCGGAACGTCAGGCGACCGTTCCTTTACCGGGACGGGACAAAACTTTCAACGGACGAACACCCGGATCATCAAGAGAGCTACATATATATATATATATATATATATATATATATATATATATATATTGGGTACTCCATACATATACAGGGTGGTGTAAATATATTATAAAGTGGAATTATTATAATGAGTATTTTAATAAGTGTTAGAGAGTTGAAATTAAACCGACCCACTTCCTCTTGAGAAAAGTTAGACCAAATATCCGATTACATGTATATATGTATGTACCTACCAACATTTTTGATGAACATTCGAATTTACGAGTAAAGCTCGGTAACCCATGTACTATTAATTAAAATACAAATGGAAATTGCATAAGTATTAATAGTAAAATGAAACAGATTATTTAGCAATTTATATTCAAAAAGAATTGTCATTTACGTTTATTTGTTATATTATCCTACCGGTTAACAGCGGAATTATTTAATTTTAAGAAATTTCATCTTAACTAAATTTTTGTCATTAATTTTCACTTACTGCCTCTTTGCCATACCTTCTATCATTAAGCTAAGCATCAAGAATGTGCTCACAAATAAGGTCATATTAATTACATATCAAAAACAAGTTGAATTTTGTTAGGAATTGACACAATTGGTCGAATTTCGATCCCTGGGCGATCGCTAGAACTGGAAGTGGCCAACAGTTTGAAATTAATTTACTGAAAACGCCCTTAACAAAAAATTTCAAATCTCAAACATTTGTTTATACAAGAAGTACCTGCGCGACCAAGTTTCGCTCATGATTTCAATGTTGCGCCAATCTGTTGATGACATGTATACATATGAAAATAGTTCCATCAAAACTCTGATTTATCTACTTACCTAAATGAAACTATCACGTGGTGAGTCATTTATTTTTAGAGTTACAAATATACAATCAATACATAAAAATTGCTGAAGGTTATAACTAGCTTGAGTAATAAAAGACAATTACTGACGATTGTCCCCATCTGTACCAGGGTGTACACCTACTTGCTTGAAATTTATTTAATTTTATTAAAATATAAACATTGTTAGTTTTTCATGAATAAATGAAAATCACATTTGTTTTCGTGAAATTGAAAGCAATTAATATGTTACTACATGTATGTTATAATACAGACATACGTCCCCCCTAAAAATCTAGTGAGTGTCATATAATTAGTAGAAACGACAGTTGTTGTGACCATTCAGCTGACCATCTACCCCCCCCCCCCTTAGGAAAAATCCCTCTATGTCTATGCCAAACACAATTTACATTTACAAAATTAATATTTCATTTTTCATTTTGGGCACTGAACTGGCTTTATTCTCATTTATGATTTTTTGTAGTTCAGGTCCTTATGTGGCCAAAAAAGTGCATTTTCTGTTTTAAAAGAAATCGGCTGTATTAAATGAAGAATATTTAATTTTTGAAAACATCTACTTGTAGGTAAAATTCTACTCCGCCCGTTTATGAACCACCCCGTATAACTAATTCCACTCCCCCTTATTTCAACCACATTGTATAAATGCAGCTGCTTAAGGTACACCTAATATACCTTTTTTAGATTTTTTAAATCCATATAATTCTACTCCACACAAAGTTTCCTATTTATAGAACACCCTGTAAAATTATGGTTGATATATCAGTTGATTTTTTCTAAATAGAAACATGTTACATTGGCATATTCCGAATTTTGAATAAAAGCTAAGCTGATTCAATAATATTTGGTGGTTGCAGTGGAACCAATTGGGTTATCCAACATGGTAGATGTTTTTTCGCTATATCTACCGTTTCTGTCAACTTAGGGAGATAAAATATCTACCAGATTTTAAGTCAAACTAAAAAGATTCAGCAAAATCAGTTCAGTAGTTCTTACGTGATGCCCGAACAAGCAAACAAACAAACAGACAAACATACAATTTTATAATAGTATAGATAAAAAAACAATGAACAAAATTTTAAATATTGATTTTAACTAAATAATCTCAAAAAATTAAATGCTGTGGAACTTTTGATGTGTCACAAATGTAAAAAACAGTTTTGCACCTTAACACCAAATCTTTATTTAAACAATGAATGAAAGTTGTCATTTTCCTGCTCCTAAGAACTTTGGAACGTCTATTATTTTGAATTGAGATATTTAATTTACTGGTAGGTATACATTAAAGAAAATTGTAAATAGATTTAGTTTGGTTTACTCCATGCAGATGACTATTTGATTTGTTGAAACGGCGTTGTGTGTTTAAATAAAGTTTTGATGTTATGGTAGAAAACTGTGATTTCATGCAACCTCAAAAATGTGTCTAATTAGTGATAACTATATGACTGCATTAACTTGACGCATTGGATATCCTTCTGATATCATTATGTTATCTATAAGATGATTTTTAAACTTATCAGATCCAAAAAAAGTGATATTCATGAGCTAGTTATGGTACCTTTTTGCCGGGCGGGTATTCAGGATATTCAAAGACAACATTCTAGAAGACCAAGAACATCAACAATCATCATAATTCACGGAATACTTTTGGAAAAAAGGAAAAAGTTATAATGAAAAATCCTAAAATCTATATATAATGCCATGAGAATAGAAGATGAACAAATCAAAGTCCATCGCATTATGTGAACGGTACTTCGAAAAATTTGAGCAGAATGCAATTGTTATGCATAATTGTTAGAAAAGATGACAATGCATTCAAAATAAACGATACAATCAACATTATTGCAGTTCTTGGGACACTAAATACAATGTCATACAGGAATATTGCGTAAATAATATTGTGTACCACTTTTCAAATACAGGATTAATTCGACCATTGGTTTTTGACAGGTTTAACACATTAAGCCACCACAAATGAAACGTTTGTTGTGTTTATGAATGAATAAATCACCCTTATCAGTAGTGTTTTAGACAAAACGGTAATAATTTTGAACACCTACAATAGTAGGAAAAGTTATGCATCTATGTGATTCTTTTACATTAAAAAGAATGATGAATGAATGAATGATGATGAACCTGTACTGAAGATTAATTGCCAGAAAGAAAATTCTAACAGTATACAGAATGTCAAAAAATCCTTAAATCTATACACAACCACAAATAAGACAGTTGCTGTAGTACCAATAATGTAAAGCAACGGAAACAAACCAAAGGCAAGCTATCCTAATAAGACATCAGTTATTATGCAGAAGGAAAACTGCGTTAGCGTGAGGACCTGAGTTAACTCTCAGGGTGTGGATGGCAAGGGAGCTGGAAGTGTCCTCAGTAATTTTCTGAAGGACAAATCCAGATCCTGGGCTCGCGCAAAGGGTGTGTGTTAAATTAAAAATGTAAATTATATATGAGCAGAACAAGAGAGTCACAACTACTCAAACTGTGTATAGATTTAAGAATTTTTAGACACTCTGTATACTGTTAGAATTTTCTTTGTGTCAATTAATCTGCAGTACAGTTTCATCGCCTCTTCCGCTAAGTTTATATCAAAGTGTAGAACACAGATCATACAATAGAGAAGTGGTGTAGAAGTACTGGCTTCGATTAATGCATATTTACTTCAACTTGCACTTTCTTTAGCTTGTAAACCAATCACATCTTAAACTCAATTAAAATTACTATTACGGACTGCGAGCAGGATGCAGTAGTACGTCTGTGTCGAGAACAACTAAAAATGTATTTCAATTGAGGACGGATATAAAATTAAGCTGATTTATAATGTATAGTCTATATTTGAATAAAGGTGGTTACTTTAACGGAATATTTTGTTTAATTGTCTTGTAAAAATGGAAGTGGCTCTTGAAATGTATAAACAAATATACAAAAAGCTCAAGGCATATTGTATAAAGAGAAAAAAAGAAAGCTGAGATAAAAAATCAAGAATAATTAATCAAACCAATAGAAGAAAACTCATGGTTGAATAGCAAGAATTGACCAAAACATTTAAATGAAGAGCAAAACTTTACGAATACTGGCAGTAAATATTCTACTTAATGAAACACAGTAATTGTGGTGTGGACTGTTTCAAATTTGCTTTCAATACACAGACTTAGAAGAACTGATTTCGAAAGTGTGTGTTTTGTGTTTTTACATGAGAGCCTTTTGTAACTACTATACTTGGACGATTTCCTGTCAGTATGTTTTTTATGACTGCTTCAATTTCAATTTAGATTTGAGAGTGAACCATACCCCATACTTAATCTTCGATACAGTTGATCTTTGTTTTCTTTAACACAGATGGTTTTAGTTTCAGCAGTGTTTTACTAATTGAGTTTCAGAATTTACCTGATCTATGATTTCAATTCAGTTATTTGACTGTGAACTAATTTATTACCTTCTTCATTTTCTGCAATATTTCCTAAAATCATTATTGGTCCAATTTAATTCAATTTTATTGACATTTTTCACTAATGTAAAGTTGCTTTTCTTCAAGAGGTTCTGTTTGTCTTGTTGCCTTCATTCAAATGTATTACATGAATACTGCCATGTGCATTCATTTATGGCATGTTTTGTTGTTTTTTTTTTTGAAGAGTTTCTGTTCAACTTCTTGAATTTTTAGGTGCTTGTTTTCTCAATTAAAGATATGATTAGATTTTGTAATGCACCTTTTTGTTCTCCATCTAATGACTTTATCAACCATTCTTGAATTGCTTGCCTTATCTGAGATTTTTGTTTCCTATTTGACCAGGATACCCAATATTTTTTTAATAACCTTTTAGGGAATCCTCGGCTTTATTTTTCCAAATCTTCTGCATCACATATAGTATTCACTATTAAATATTCTCACTACTGTACATAAAATTTTAAGTACTTGTGTTTAATTACGAAACAAATCACATGTTCATTTAGATTAAAAATAGCAATGCAAAAATCAATTATTTAAATTCAACTTATATCTGCTGTAGAATTCAATTATATTGATATATACACATTCTATAATCATTTCAAACCATTAGACTGATTGTAACCTTCTTTGTTAGAATGCCAGTTGCTTTGGTGTCCCACTGTTTGCTTCTTGAAAGTTCTTCAGTTCAATATAGACAGTCAGTGGGGAAGAACATATCTATATACCAATTTTCAACAAGAAAACTTTAATCAACTGAACATAGAAATACACCATATTGGTATACTTTAAACAACTGTCGGCATCAACACTAGTTATATGTGTTCATAGCTTGCACAAAATGATTTTAATTGGAACCACACATAAAAACTTGCTCTCTATTTTAATTGCACTCTTGTAGTAGTTATTTTAATTAATTAATATACAACAGAAATAACAAAACTAACCTGATTTTCCCAAGTGAATCACACCAGTCATGATAAGCATAACTTGAGCATCAAATCGATTTTTCTGAACTGGTGTTGCAAGACTGCCATATCGTAAAGCCAATTTAGTGAGGGTTGAAGCTAATGAAGCCCCAATAAAGAAGTCTCCATCCATCAAATATTGGCGTAACGGAGGTCTTTTTTCTTTGTTGGATTTGCTGAAATATTAAAATATTAGCAAATAGATAATGTATACAAGATGTTATACGACGGTCGTATTGTATACAATAATATATTTATATGTATACAAATAAGACAAAATTCTAGTTCAATCTGAAGGAAAGATATCATAGGTTTATAGTTTTCCAGTGATGCTTGAAAAATAAGAAAAATTCCAATAATAATAAAATTAGGGTGACAATCAAGTGTTCAAAATGCCAAAAATATAATACATTACAAGAAGTCGAAGAATACGTAGAAATCGTTCACAAGTTTATAAAATGTCAAAAGGTCAAGAATATCAAAATTGAAAAACATCGAAAACGTTAAAAACTTCAAAAACGCCAAAAATGTCATTAAACAAAGAATGTCAAAAATGTCGATGTCAAGTTATAAATGTTAACATGTCACAAATAAGCCTCTCACGAATGGGCGCATCAGCTAGTTTCAAATTACTTATGTAGCTATAATATTGTCGAAAGGATATTTACTATAAACAATGGTAACTAAGAACTTATTAACTGACTGCTAAAGACTTCCAAATGTTTTGAGAGAGGCCACTTGAGATTTGGCAGTATACTCATACAACCCATTATTAATTCTTAAGATTTTCATTGCAAATTATCTAGTGAAATATGAGAATTAGGTCCATTTACACTTGGTATACTGTAACTTAAAGTGCCACATATGACATATTTGATATGATTGTACTCATAAAAATATGGGCATTTAGTTTTTGATATGAAAATATACCTTATCAGTTTAAAAAATATATATCAAAGACCTTCCCATCTTGTAAGGGAGCGGTAGTAAAAACTAACTTTAAAATTTTCTAACAAAAAATCATATATTATACTTACTGGGCAGTATTAAAGGCCGATTGTGTTGCATATGTTCCATCAGATGTAACCAATGTTGTTGGTTTTGTGCCTTCTGTAGGTTCATTCTCTACCAAATCGCCAGCAATAAGTCTTTGTTCTGCTTCTAAAATTGGTCCTTCTCCAATAGTATGATTAATCTCTTTAATGACTGCCTCTATATCCGAAAGAGAAGTGGAATATTCTCCTAAAATCCATAATGCTGCTCTGTGAATTCTTGCAGATTTTATATCCTTAAAAACTTCCAGAAGTTTCTGTAATTAAAAATTAAATAGTAATGGAAAGTTCAATACAAATTCTATCAGCAATATTGAGAAATATTTTATAATTTGATATTTAACTAGCATTTCATTCTGATACCGTTTTTTGAGTTAAATTCATTAATTATTATGCTATATTATTTACATCAAATTATGAGGAAGACAAGCTAATACCATCATGTGAACAAATCTGCCAAGCTAAATAGTATAACTATAGAAAGCTACAGTAATGGCTTATACCTCATACAATTAGCAAACTGTCCAGTATTTTAGAATCATCTAATTAATGCACATTTACTTTTGCTTGAGAGAGAGAGAGAGAGAGAATTTATATTTGGTGTTGGAAGTGGAATCCAGTGGGTTGTATGACAACAACTAGAAGTATGGCAGAATCCAATCCCGGAAAAAAAAGTGACAAAAAGAAGAAACACATTCGAGAAGAAATCCAACAAAGGTTAGTACAATCTGTTGATGAGAAACGTAAAATTGAATTAGAAAATCTTATATAACTTTAATAGATGAAAATCAACAAAACCTTGTCATTAACATATACGAAATGCAACAAAGCCTTTAGCTCAGGTCATTTATGAAATTACGTGACAAACTTAATAGTAGAATAAAACCGACATCAACGGGTTCTAATAATAAAACTTGACTAATTGACATAATATTCAACATTTTTTATCGATGCTTTTTTGTTTTATAACAAAAAAACCGCGAAAAATCTGTAACAATTTAGTTTTTTACCTTTGACACAAAATCTACCGATAAAACCGTGTTTGCTACTATGGGCAATGCTGAAGAGAAATGAAAACCTTCAAAATGAGCTACTAAATGCTCAACTTCATTAATTGGATTCTTAGATGATGGAACCTTTACCAGAAATTCCAAAAAAATAAATAATTCCTTACATATTTTTTTATTTTATAGTTGAAAGATTCTTATTAACTGGAGCGATAGATCTTCTCATACCCAATTCATGAACTAAAAATAAATACTGTAGCCCCAGTAGTTTTTGCAAAATTTCGGTCAATCCTATGGAAGACGGCCATATCTCACCGGATGACCCTATCATTATGAATAAACCACCGAAGGAAAGTAGAAGAGTTGGTATAGGGACCCCTCATCTCACTTTTTCAAAATTTAAAGTATAAATACATATAAATATTGAAAATATTTGGCCATTCCGTAAAAAATATTTGGACGAGTGCATTCGAAAAATTGCTAAGGGGTGGTACTATATTCTTATAATAAATAATCTTAAAGCACATTTTAATTTTAAGTAGACACATATTTATATTTCTTACATAATATGGATTTATGTAATAAATTTAGCAAACTACACACCATTTAGCCACAGATGATAATGACGGAGCAATCATAATCATCTATATACTATTATAAAATCAAGTAAGAACCACTGAACTGATTTTGATGAATCTTTTTTATTGCGAAGCCTATCGTTTGACTTAAAATCTGGTAGACATTTTATAACCCTAAATTGACAGAAACGGTAGATATAGCGAAAAAACTTCTACCATGTTTGGTAAAAGAATTACTCAATTGATTCCACCGCACGCACAAAATATTAGATACTGCCATCAGCTTAGCTTTATTCAAAACTCGGAATGTGCCAATGTAATATGTTTGGATTTAAAAAAAATCAACTGATATAACAAGCGTAAATGTAATTATACAGGGTGTTCTGTATATAGGAAACTTAGTGCGGAGTAAAATTACATAGATTTAAAAAAACTAAAAAATAGTTATATTGGGTGTCCTATAACCAGCTGCATATATACAATGTGGTTGAAATAAAGTGGAGTAGAATGAGTTATACGTTGTGGCCATAAATAGTAGTGGTTGAAAAAGGGTAGAAATTTATAGTTTGGCTAAAAAAATCTTAGAAAAAAATGTCTTATGTAAGCAGTAAGGATCTTTGAATTATGTTCAAAAGATATTATTGTTATGAAATGGGCTGAAGAAATGTTAGAAGCAGTTGCTTATAAAGGGTTGTTGAAATATAAGATGGAGTCGAATATAGTTTATGGTGTGGTTAAAAACTTGTTTTATATCCACATGTATTAGCATATATAGGATGGCTGAAATATATACCGGAGTATAATTACAGCTATACAGGTGGGTTTAAAAAATATATTATAATGAATTGTTATGATCTACAAGCTGTTCCATTTACCGGATGGTTGAAATACAGGGCGGAGTAGGATTCTAAGCATACAGGCTGGTACAAAAATGTTATATTGTGTGGCAAATAAGTAGTTGCATATAAAAGGTTACTGAAATATAGGGTGGTGTAGAGTTATAATTATACAAGGTGGATAAAAAATGCTAGAAAAATTTTGTTATATAGCAGTTGCATATAGGGAGTACCTGAAATATGGGGCGAGGTAAAATTATAGTTATATAGTGATTCAAACAGGGTTAGAAAAAGTTGCACATAAAGGATGGTTTAAATGAAGTGTAGAGAGAAATTATACGTTATAAAGTTGTTGAAAACATATGAGGAATAATTGTGAAATAGCGTATTTCATAATAAGTGGCAGAGATAGGATAGTTTAAATAAAGGGTGGAGAAGTGTTATGGTTAATTATTTAAAAATGTTATATTGGTTGACCAATAAGCAGTAGCGTATACAGGGTAGTTGTAATATATACAAGGTGATTCAAAAAAATGTTGAACAAAATTGTTATATCCGGTGCCCATTAACCAGTTGCGGTTTGGTGAAATATATTTGGCATTGGTGGATTTATAGTTATACAGGGTGTTACAAAAACGTTATACTGGGTGGCCGATAAGTAGTTGCAAATACAAGGTAGTTGAAATAGCGGGTGGAGTAGATTTATAGTTAAACAGGTTGGATATATTTTTTTGTAGGATAGAACATGAGCTCTTGCATATATGCAATATCTGAAACATGGATCAAAGTAAAATTATAGTTCATACAGTGTGATTAAAAGAATGTTGGAAAAAGCTGCATATAAGATATGGTTGAAATATAAGGTGGAGACTGAATATACTTTCAAGTGTCCATAAGCAGTTGCAAATATAAGATAGTAAGTAGTCCAGAGTTATAGTTAAGAGTTTAAAAAATGTTATATTTGGTGGCCCCTAAGCAGATGCACATACAGGGTGATTGAAATATTTTATAGAGTAAAATTATACAGGATGGTTCAAAAATACATTATAATGTTTCGACAAATTGGCAGCGGTGTATACAGGATGGTTTTAATGTAGTTGGAAGTAGAGTTAGTTATACAAGGCAGTTCAAAAAAATGTTGAATAAAATTGTTATATAGGGTGGCCAATAAGCAGTTGCAGTTTGGGTGAGTGTTTAAATAAAAGTTTAGTGTTAGGGTGCAAAACTGTGTTTTTACATTTGTGACACATGAAGGGTCCAATAGGGTGGATCAAAAAATTGTTATATATGGTAGACCATGAACAGTTGCATTCTACTATATGAAATATCTGAAATATAGGGAGAAGCAAGTTTACAGTTTTAGAGTGTGTTTAGCATAATGTTAGAAAAAATTGCATATAAAGAGTGATTAAAATATAGGGTAAAGAAAAAGTGTACTTTAAAAGGTGGTTCCAAAAATATCTGAAATAATTTGTTATACAGCGTAGATCATAAGCAGTTGCATAGCTGAAATTTAGGGAAGATAAGAGTTATAGTCAGGTGTTCAAAAGGTTATATTGGGTGACAAATAAACAGCAGCATATACAGGATAGTTGCAATATTGGGTGAAATAGACTTACAGTTATTCAAAAAAATGTTGAATAAAACAGTTATATAGGGTGACCCATAAGTACTTGCAAGTAGGTTGGGTGAAATATATTCGGGATTGGTGGACACTCTGTACGCGGGTGAAACCGCGGGTAACGGCTAGTATAATAATAAAATATGAAATGTACTGAAAGTGTAAACAAAGGAACCTACTATTATTTACTTATGTTTTAAAAAATCAGTGAATAGAGATGGCAAATTTTCGTTTTTTATTTCAATTTAAAATAAGCATATTAAAAATGATTGCTCCATCATTATCATCAGTGTCTGTCTAAATGGAGTTTAGGTATTCCATTTTGCTAAATTTATTACATAAATCCATATTATGCAAGAAATATAAATATGTGTCTCCGTAAAATTTAAACTTGCATTAAGATTATTAGTTATAAGGATATAGTACCACCCCTTAGCAATTTTTCGAATGGACTCGTCCAAATAATTTTTTAAGGAATGGCCAAATATTTTCAATACTTATATGTATTTATACTTTAAATTTTAGAAAAAGTGAGATGAGGGGTCTCTAGATCAACTCTTCTACTTTCCAACGGTCGTTTATTCATAATGATAGGGTCATCCGGTGAGGTAATATGGCCGTTCAAAAAAATATGTCTTCCATAGGATTGACTGAAATTTTGCAAAAGCTACTGGGGCTACAGTATTTATTTTTAGAACATGAATTGGGTATGCGAAGATCTATCGCTTCAGTTAATAAGAATGTTTCAGCTATAAAATAAAAAAATATGTAAGCGATTATTTATTTTTTTGGAATTTCAAGTGAAGGTTCCATTATCTAAGAAACCATATAACGAAATTGAACGTATAGTAGCTCATTTTGTAGGTTTTTCATTTCTCTTCAACATTGCCCATAATAGCAAACACGGTTTTATTGGGGGATTTTGTGTAAACGATAAAAAAACTAAATTATTACCAATTTTTTGCTATTTTTTTGATAAAAAACAAAAACGCATCGATAAAAAATGTTGAATTTTATGTCGATTAGTCAAGTTTTATCATTAGAACACGTTGATGTCGGTTTTGTTCTAATATTAATTTTGTCACCAAAAGGTGTTTTTCTCCGTAAATGAACTGAGCTACTTCTCATTACCATGAAAAGTGAACAACAATGTTAAACAGAAGGGTTATTCTCGAAATTAGAAGAAAACGACAGGCTGGTGAATAGGCAGGCTGATGAATTATAAAGGCAAGCTGATGAATTAAAAAGGCAAGATGTTTAAAAATTGCAAAGGAATAATTAGAACTAATGCAATTGCTAATACCATGTAATAAAGCAGTTTATCAGAAATTACAAGTTATTGAATCAAGATATAAGAGGCAATTAATGATGAAACTGAAAATATGGCATCATTTCAATTTAAAGAAAAGTACAATGTGAACTTAGCACTATAGAAACTCGAGTGGAAACGGTGATTACCGACATTCAACAAGACTTAGAAAGAGGAAGATATCAGAACATCGTAAATACCAAAGGTTCCTTTATGAAACCACCCACATTTAATGGTCTATGAACAAACGACAATTGGAACCAATGGCTGCAGTTAATGGTTGGAATAGCCAACAAAAGTCTACATTTTTAGAAATTTCTTTAAAAGGTCCAGCTTTAGAGTTTCTTCAGTCCATTCCAGTGGTTGAACAGGGTAACTTCGAAAAGGTGATTTCAGTATTAGACACGATATGAAAATCAATTATTGAGTCAAGTACAAACAAGTGCAACTGAGGTGAAAAACACAAAATAGGGAGAAGGTTTTCAAAAGTTTGACATTAGCCAGTTAACACTCTTAGGGTATCAGATGATGTTAAAGATCAATTGAGTATCCGAAGTTATATAAATGGTATTGGAGATGTCGAAGTTCAACGAAATCTAGGACTTGGTCGTATAAAGAATAGCAATGAAGTTCTGCTGCGTGATTTGGAAGTAGAGGCTCCATGAACATGTCCAAATCAAAGGCAATTTCTGGCAGTCTGGACGAATCAAAGCCGACGCTTTGGGATATTCTATACGGAATGAAGAAAATAATTGAGACAAGACTGAAACAAGGAACCAGAGTCGCATGTTATCGTTGTAAACGTGAGTGCAGACTGAGACTACCAGACAGATCACCAGTTAGATTACGTCATTGGAACTATACCACCACCAGGAACAGTCAGCCAGTCAGTATAGGTGGTCAAACGCTGTATAACCCTGCACCAGCCCCCAGGATAGTATTCATCAGTGAGTTCATGTTGATATAGGGCGAAGCAGATGTAGTGCTACAGATAAGGGACAACAGAATCCGGCATAGGGTCCTAGTAGCGGATATTGAGGATGACTTTGTACTGGATATGGACTTAATTAGCCAACATGAGTTTATGTTCGGCCTGTGATATGATATCCTTCGATTCCTAAATGAGGAATTAAGGTCGATTATTTAACAGCTCGTAGCGTGCCCAGAACGTATCGCGGCAGACACAAAAAAATCATAATATACATTTTACATTTGTGTATTCATCTCTACAGATCTTGAGCGGAGCGTGCACGTTCAGACACGGAGCAGCACCGACCAGTATTCTGTGAAAGAATTTTTTTTGTCTGTGCCGGCACGTGTCTGACCATGTCTCTGGGGTCGGTACAGTTAGTATCAATGGAACAATAGAACTCAGTGCCTGTAGAGACATCGTACGGATGAGTTGAGAGTCATTACGATTTGAATTATTAATATTGGTATTTATTATAAAAGGAATAACGAAAAATTAATTAAAATAGTGAAAGAATACATATTTCTTTAATTTGCATGATCATAGATATGGTATTAATTAATCAATTAAAGAACACAGATTTCTTTACAATTTGTGTATCATAGATACAGTGATATTCAAAGAATAGATGATGCTCGGAGAAAAATAGCACAAAAGTTGAATGTAAGAAAATAGTTAAAAATATTTATTCAATAGATAACTCATTTACATTCCCCCTCTGATGAATCAAAAAACAAAGCTAGTTTATCTCTGATATGAAAAGCGGTAAATTGACTATTTCCGCCCTCTGTTTTTACTAGCATATATGTGATATTTTATATAGTTGTGTAGAATACAAGTACAAGTAGTGAATATTATTTTGTCTGCTCATTCTTCAACTGAAATTTTTTAGATCGTTTTAACACAAGGCAATTAAAACTCAATTACACATATGAAAACTCGTATCTGTTTCTTATCTGACACGATACATGCTTGACACGCAACGTGCTGGTAAATATGAATCGACTTTTTGTTTTGACACGGCCCGTCAACAATTCCATAAAAATTTTAGCCAAATCCTCAGCCAGAATTTAAGGACGAACGGAACAAATTATTCATGGGCAGCTAGCAAGAAATCCTGGGAGCTGCGTTGGAAGAGTCCTGAATTTGTCCAACAATATCCGAATTGCCAATGGAGAAAAAATAGCTTATCTCGAGTCAGCAAACACTATCATCAGTTGCGTAAACGATTAACGTACTGCGTCGAAGGACGACAACTTGACAGACCTTAAATCAGAGGAACAGCAGAAGGCCAACTAATGTATCTTAAATCACTGGCAATTTTTTAATAGTCACGATAGTCAAATATCATCCATGCGGACATTGCCTGAAAATGGAACAGCGAGAGGGTATCTCCATTAGGTAGACCAAATGGCCGACCTAGCCATTAAACCAATCCTTGCTCTAAAGAAGAAAGCGACAACCAGGCCCCGATGGGACGAGGTAGCTGGATACTCGGGCGTCCTGAAGTCATTGTGGGCCCAATGGGACTCTTTGAAGGTAGAGAATGGAATGCTAAAGAGAGTTTGAAAAAGGAAAATGATATTACTGGTTATATTACTTCGAGGACGTCATAGCCTGGTGCCGTAAAGGTGACACCTGTGAAGCCAGCAGTAAGGGCCCGACGGCCAGGATCAAGGGTAGAATGCAACAATACGATGTGAGCGTCTCAGTTGAAAAAATTGCCATTAATATCGCCGGTCCCTTTCCCGAGTCCAAGAGGGGGAACAAATACATCTTGCAATAGCAAATGGCCTGAGTCATATGCTATACCCAATCTAGAGGCAACTACGGTGACGAACGTGCTGGTGGAACAGGTATTCAGCAGGTTTGGTGTCCCGTTGAAGTTACATTCCAAGAGCGGAATTTTGAATCCAACGTATTCCAGAAGGTCTTTATGATGCTGGGCAAAAAAAGAAAAACTCTCCTTTGCTTCCACAATCAGATGGAATGGTGGAATCATTCAACAGGACATTGGAACAACATCTATCCAAAATCGTCAGCAATAATCAGTGTGTTTGGGATGATCATATTCTCCTATTCCTGTGGGCCCATTGCTTAGCCATACACAACAGCACAGGACTGACCCCAGTCAGAGTAAATAGTACTCTGACTGGGGAAAGGAGCTGAGATTACCTTGTAATTTGGCTTTTGATTCACCAGAGGTTAACAATTATGTTGACCAACTTCGACAAAGCATGCTGGCTACACACAAACTAGCCCCAATGCAGATGTTGGCAACCAGAGATCGATTGAAGACACATTTAGTCAGGTTCCAAGAGAGAGACAAAGTATGGCTATATAAAGGTATGGGATGATCCATACTAAGTGGTCAAGAGGATCAATGACGTTATCTATTGTATTTGTCTGAATCCAAAAGCTAAGATGACAGATTGGATCAATTGACTCCCTATCATGGAGAACATGATTATAACATTTCATTTTTCACTGCCAAAATAGGAAAACTATGAGAAATTAATCATCTTAAATAAAAACTATTTCAAATAAACCTGAAAAATATTCAATAAACAAGGCTGACAAGAAAAGGTATTCCCGCAAATATGATGATGATAAAAATGTACCAGAAGATAAAGAGAAATATATAGAACCAGTACACATATAAAAGACAGGTGACAGATGGGAGAAGGGAAGTTGGGTCAACAGCATTGCAGTGATCATCTGTTTGGTATTAGTCATCTTTGTTGATGTAAATATTTGGAAGCTGAGTTCATATCATGATTTATTTTATTTTAATAAGGACTATATAATGAGTTTGTAACAATATAAAAGCACATAAATATATAAATATATTATAAGTGACACAGAAATCACAATTATTCAATTGTTTACTGCAAAATGAATTTTGTCTGCCCAAAAAAAATTGATTATTCAAAAGTATATATACAAAAGGTACTTATAATAAAATTGAATTTTAGATCAGCATATTTTATAAATTAAAATAAATAAACAAAAAGCCTTTACTTACCTCAATTATCAGTGGTTGCAAGTTTTCAAATTTCTGAATTGCCTCTCTGATAAATAAAAGAACATCAGCTGCAGCAAGCTCATTTGTATCTGACAAAAATTCTGTTAAAACTGGGATAACTGTAGCAGCAACATCAGGAAATTTAATGCAACATGTATGGAGTGTCCGCACTAGAAGTTGACGGTACTTTCCTGTATCTTCATGTTCAGCATCTAGAGTTTTTGAGACTTCCTTTTTCAAAACAAGTACCATTTCCTCAATATTTCTAGATGACACCAATTCCATTGCTAAATTTAATGTTTTCTTACGAACCTCTAAGTCTGGACTAGCTAATACTCTTAAGATATCCATTACAAGATCTTGAAGAACTCTTTCATGGTTAGGATGTTCTCTTAAAGCAATCAACCTATCTAATACAATAAGTTTCACATTATTATCACTCTCTTTTATAATTAATTCTATATAACAACTTGCAGCAGCTTTAATTGCAGTAGGTGCACTAGATAAAGTTACCAATGTTCCAGCAGCTTCATATCTTACTGCTGGACTACTTGAATTCAATAAATTGTAAATGCATCTAATGAATCGCGAACGTTCTGAAGGATTAGTGTGACATACTTTATAAATCAGTTCAACTATTACCAACTGAAGTATGTCCCCAAATGTAGTTACCTGATCTAAACAAGAAGCTAAATAAGAGAGAGCTCGCTCTTGATCAGCATGTAGTAACATTAAAAATGCATTTCTTTTGCAAGACATATCTTGCTCACCATCAAGATATGTTGATATCAATTCTGGAGCATCTGGTATAAGGAATTCAAAATTTCGATAAATTGTGAAAATAGCTAGTACAGCATTTCTTCGAACATAACTGTGTCTATGCTCCAAACAAGTCCTTATAGATGGCATCAATGGTTCCAGAAGCTCTGGTTCTTTAAGTTTACACAAAAATCTTAATGTAGCACCTCTCAAAAATTCATTAGGATGCTGCAGATCTTTTCTATAAGCATCACAAACCAAAATCATTTCTTGAAGAAGTTTACCATCTGCTGTTGTCTTAGGAACAATTTCCCAGAAAATAAGCAGTAATTTCTTAACAATGTGATCTTGTAATGGTAAAACATATCGTATGATGGTCATTAAAAATCCATTGGGCAACCTTTCTCCAGCAAGAATCAGGTGTATAGTCCTCTCTAAAGCCCGAATTTTCACTTTAACATCACCCTTCTCTGAAATTAATGATGTATAGTACAAATATTCTACTAAAGAATATATACAAGATTTACCTAAATCCATTTTCAATTGCATTTCATTATAAGGCTCCGAATCTGTGGGCAAGTTAATTATGGTATAACATGGCTGTTCTACTGTCGTCATTTTCGTGGATTTAGGATCTAAAAATAAAATTAAAGACACTTTATTTTAAAAACGGCTTTATATCAACACCAATTAAATATTTAATACGTGTCTTGAAAGTTGTCATCTATTTTCTATTTTGTGTATATTTTTAATTCGTGTCAAACGTCAAATATTATAAAGAAGAAGAACTACACTTCTTCATCCGTAATTAACAGGGCTTTTCATATTCCAAAAATTTTTAGTGGGCATGCGTCAACTTCTGTCATTTTTTCTAGCATTGCCACGATTTTATGCTTGACAGGCTATATCTAGATGGTAAATGATCTAAGTACCTAGTATGGAGTGTAGAGTGAAAGGAGTACAAACTTATATGGGAATAAAACTGAAAGTGTCCAGCGGACGGTTTCAAATAAGAAGTTCAAGAAATGACCAGAATGGCGCAAGTGTGACCACAGGGTATGTTATGACGTTAGTTGTCAACGGATTGAAATACACAAATCCTACATTTAGAAGTGAAGCGGCTGAAAAAGTGAGAATGATGTAAAATTATTAGTAAAAATCGTAAATAAAACGTAGAAAATCTGTTATGTGAACTTCTCTTTGTAAATGGTTCTCTCCGTTTTTTGTAATCTCTGCAAATGATGAGTTTATAGTGTGTTAATTGTGATATAAATTAATAAGCGTGTGCCCCAGTTTTGACTTTTTATAAAACGGAGTGATTTTATAATTGTTATTTTCTTATAAAACTTTTTGAAACAGTTAAACATTGGGAAAAATTTATATATTTGTATTATTTTTATACTTATTAACAAATAGATGTTGGTGAATTAGATGTAAATAAAAATTATTTATTTTTACATTCTTGTGTTCATATTACATATTTATTTTGAAAAGTTGGTGTTTCTAGTTCCTTGTTCACCTTTCTCTGGATAAAAGGTAATTAACAATTCTTTTCATCACTGAATAAACTGCTATAATTAAGTTATCTCTTCTGTTATCATTATGGAACAAATTTCACTTGCATTTTATGCTAGAATAGTTTCTTTTTCAATGATTCTAACATTTTCACACACTGGTTTTCCATATATTTTTTCTTGTCTCCATTAACTACAATTTTTGCCTTCTTTCTGCTATTTCTATTTTAAATATTTCCAAAGGTACGCCTGGTGAATGGCCCTGGAAAAATATCTTCAGAAGTTTGTTGAAGTTCTCGATGGACAATGCCATAATCAGTTTAGTAATTATATAATAATGGGTTCTTCAGAGTTTAATTTGTGTAGGATATTTATCTTGACTCCTAAAAAAATGTACAAATAAAATTTTGCTTGCAAGTCATTTTTATCTATGTACAATGTATTTCATTGACTGAATACATTTATTAATATTAAATTCAAATTTTACCAATCATTTTAAATCTGGTTGTTTAACTATGATGTTTAAATTTGCAATTTTTGGATGTGTACATTTTCAAAAAAAATTCTTGATAGGTTCTGTTCTAACTGCATAAACTCTTCTTTCCTATTAATAATTAACCAATCTTGAGCGTCAGTTTTTGGTTTTAATGTTAGCTCTCAGACATGTAACAAAACCATCTTTTCTTATTTACCCACACATTTTTGGTTGGTTTATTTCGCAGATCATATGGAGAGAATATTTTGTGGGAATATAACTAACTGAAAATAATTTTCAATTTAATCATGTCAATAATACTACATTTATAACAAGTAAATAAAAACTTTACAGCATTTATTTTTAGAAATACTTACTTTTCATTATAAAAAAAAACTTTATAATCTGCTGTTGTAATTTGTAAAATGTATAGGTTAGAATTTTCAATTGTCTTTTAAATGTTATTCTACGAACAAATTACCCCGTCGTCCCAGTGGCGCCCCCAAATTCATACCCTTTTGTGGACACTTTTTGATACCCAGAGTGTGTCCTACTTTTACTCAACACTCTATAGTACCTAGATAGTGAATGAACATAACAGGAAATGGCCGTAAGATGAATGTTGTTTAACATAAGAGAGATACAACATAAGGGGGATGTCATATAAAGGCATAGACCGGTTAAGCGCCAGGCGGCACCTCATGATGATTGGTTTAAAAAATATCTTTGGACGCAAAATACTAGTTAGTTTGGATAGAGTTTTATTGGGCTGTAACAATGCAATCTTACAATCTTTCTCGACTTGACCATATAATGTATGGCAGCACACTCCCTCTAAGGCACGCATAGCCTGCATTTAAGGGAAAATTCACTAAACCCCAGATATCCTAGATATCAAAAGGATTTAACTCTGTGGGAGCCCTTACCAGGTTTTCAGGCCCGTGGTTGGAGGCATGGCGGCAGTTTCCCATGAATTTCCTGACCGTCCGGGCTGTTCCTAACAGGGCGGCTTTTTGGTAAAGATGTTCGTCCAGACCGAGGTATTTTAAATTGTTTAATATATGTTTTGGGACTAGTCCTGTCGTTGACATAACAATTGGTACAGTTCGTGCGTTGTTCATGCCCCACTGAGTCTTTATTTGAAATTCCAAATCCTTATATTTGGTTATTTTCTCAGTCTGCTTGCTTGCTTTAATGCTTGTACGTTATTGTGTTTGAGACTGAACCCAAAATTAGTCAAGTTCAGTTTATTTGAGAGAGGGTTCAAGGCAAGGCAGAACCACAGCGGCCTAAGAGAGTCTCTCTGGAATATACCCCTTCTGATTGGAATGGGGTCAGTTTGTATCGAACAGTTGGCTTCAGTCAATGAGATTGTGGTTAAAAAGCTAATAATACAATTATTCACTTTACAGAGTTTCAGTGCCTTAATGAGCCAATCATGTGGAACTGAATCAAAGTTCTTTTTGTAGTCTACATATTCCTTTTTGTAGTCTACATATGCTATGTAGAGATTTCGTCGTTTGGTGTGGGCTTGATTGCAGAAAACGGAATCAATTACTAGTTTTAGTTTTATTGTTCTGTAATTATGTTGTTCAGCTCACAATGTTTGAAAATGCGATCATTAATGCACGATGTTTTGAGTTTGTATAAGGTTGGAAGGCAAGTGATTGGTCGGTACTTTGCTGGGTCCTGTGTACATAGGTTGTCCTTTGGTAAAAGGTATGTAGCACCATGCGTAAGAAAACTAGGTATCTTGTGTGGGTGGGTAATTATGTCATTTATAAGGGCTGTTAGTATTTCGTGGGTTGCGTACAGTTTCTTTATCCAGCAATTTTGCACACCATCTGGTCCTGGTGCTTTCCAGTTATAGAGGTGCTTCATTATAATGTTGGATGTGTCTTCGGTTGTAAATGGTTGGTGTTGCATGGCATCACAGTTCTGAAATGCAGTCTCCTCCTCATTAATCCTGCTGGCTCTGAAGTTGTAGGAAATTGTTGTGGAAAGCAGTGTTTTCCAGAATTCTTCGATGTCTGTTTTACTGGGGTAACTAGGAGCTTCATTATTGTTGATGTTGTTAAGTCCTTACAGTATTGTTTATTATTATCGCCTTGACCATATAATGTATGCAGCACACTCCCTCTAAGGCACGCATAGCGTACCTTTAGGGGGAAATTCACTAAATCCCAGATATTACTACATGTCAAAAGGGTTTAGCTCTGTAGGAGCCCTTGCCAGGTTATCAGGCCCGTGGTTGGAGTCGTGGCTGCAGTTTTCCATGAATTTTCGGACCGTCCGAGCTGTTACTAACAGGACGGCTTTTTGCATTTGTTGGTAAAGATGTTCGTCCAGACCGAGGTATTTTAAATTGTTTAATATATGTTTTGGGACTAGTCCTGTCATTGACATAACAATTGGGACAGTTCGTGTGTTGTTCATGTCCCACTGAGTCTTTATTTGAAATTCCAAATCCCTATTTTTGGTTATTTTCTCAGCCTGCTTGCTATTTATATTATTGTTGTTAGGAATTGCTATGTCAATTAAAGTTGTTTTCCGAGAGACTTTATCTACCAAAACTATATCTGGTCTATTGTGAGCAACAGTCCGATCAGTCAGTATTGTGTGGTCCCAGTACAGTTGTAGTTATTATTTTCTAAAACAGATTCTGGTTTGTATTTATAGTATGGTAATCTCAGCGACTCTGATAGTTCGAGTTTCAGTGCTAGTTCCTGGTGCAGTATTTTTGCCACAGCATCGTGTCGCTCTTTGTATTCAGTTGCAGCAAACGCTTGACAACCTCCTGTGATATGCGGGATAGATTCAGATGTTTGGCAACCGTACCTGCATCTGTCGTTGATAGAAGGGTCTTTAACGATGTACTTTAGATAGTTCTTAGTTGGAATTACTTGACCCAGGATTGCCAATATAAAGTCTTCCGTTTCAGGAAACATATGACCAGAAATCAACCAGTAGTTCGACGCTGCACTGTCGAAATAATCTTGGTTGACGTCATTTATATGTCTTCCATGAAGGGGCTTCTCTTTCCATACTTGTATTTGTTGTTCTGTCAGTCGCAGAGGTGTTGAGTCATCAACCTGATATATGACTCTGTGTAGATCAGAAAATTCTGCGAGTTTCTGGAAATGATTATGCAAATTAGAAATTTGTTGATCACGTAACTTGGCTATATGTGCCAATCATCTTCCTCCTTCACACCGGGGCAATGTTGTACGTTCGACACAGCTCTTTGAATGGTGATTTTGAGCTTTTGTTAGTAGTACTTGAACTTTCCGTTGTAATTGTTCAATGTCGGTCTTGCACCAGTTAACAATGCCGAAAGAGTAACGAAGCACTGAACACGCGTAGGTGTTAATAGCCTGAAACAGATTTTTACTGTTAAGTTTGGTCTTCAGCAGTCGTCTTACCCTTCTATAAAACTCTGTTGTTCTGTCATTTTTCATGGTGGTGTGATCAATTCGTTGAGCCTGCTTTATTCCAGGGTATTTGTAAGTATGGCCTTCCTCCATGGATTCCAATGAGGTGTCATTTCCCATTTCGTAGGGCCCCTGCTGTATTTTGCCTTTAACTATATTAATAATTCGGCATTTGTCTAGGCCAAATTGCATATGGTGTCACTAGAGAACCTTTCTACTATTTTAAGCATATCATGCAGCTATTGTTTCGTAGCTGCCATCAAGTTTAAGTCGTCCATGAACAAATGGTTTATCTTTAATTCTTGTACGTTGTTGTGCTTGAGACTGAACCCAAAGTTAGTTGAGTTCAGTTTGTGTAAGAGTGGGTTAGTGGCAAGGCAAAACCACAGCTGGCTAAGAGAGTCTCCCTGGAATATACCCCTTCTGATTGGGATAGAGTCGGTTTGTATCGAACAGTCGGCTTCATTCAGAAAGATTTTGGTTTGCCAGGTAGTCATGACATATTCTAAAAAGTTAACAATACGATTATTTATTTTATAGAGTTTCAGCACATGAATGAGCCAATCATGTGGAACTGAATCAAAGGCCTTTTTATAGTCCACATATGCCATGTAGAGATTTCGTCGTTTCGCGTGGGCTTGATTGTCGACAACGGAATCAATTATTAGTTGTTCTTTGCACCCCATCGAGTTTTTCGCGCATCACTTTTATTGTTCGGTAATTATGTTGTTCAGCTCACAATGTCTGAAAAGGCGATGATTAATGTACGACGTTATGAGTTTGTATAAGGTTGGGAGGCAAGTGATTGGTCGGTACTTTGCTGGGTCCTGTGTACATAAGTTATCCTTTGGTAAGATGTATGTATCACCATTTTGACGACTTGACCATACAATGTATGGCATCTCACTCCCTCTAAGGCACACATAGTGTGCCCTTAGGGGAAAATTCACTAAACCCCAGATATACTACATATCAAAAGGGTTTAGCTCTGTGGGAGCCCTTGCCAGGTTATCAGGCCCGTGGTTGGCGTCGTGGCTGCAGTTCATCATGAATTTTCTAACCGTCCGGGCTGTTCCCAACAGGACGGCTTTTTGCATCAGTTGGTAAAGATGTTCGTCCAGACCGAGGTATTTCAAATTGTTTAATAGAGGTTTTGGGACTACTCCTGTTGTTGACAAAACATTTGGTACTGTTCGAGTGTTGTTCATGTCCCATTGTCTCTGTATTTGAAATTCTAATCTAAATATTGTATTTAGCTATTTTTTCAGCCTGCTTAATATTTATATTATTGTTGTTAGGGATTGCTATGTCAATTAAGGTTTTTTTTCTAGAGACTTTATCTACCAAAACTATATCTGGTCTATTGTGAGCAACAGTCCGATCGGTCAATATCGTCCGGTCCCAGTACAATTTGTAGTTGTTATTTTCTAAAATAGATTCTGGTTTGTATATATAGTAGGGTGTTCTTACCGACTGTGATAGCTCGAGATTCAGCGCTAGTTCCTGGTGCAGTATTTTTGCCACAGCATCGTGTCGTTTTTTGTATTCAGTTGCAGCGATCTATTGGCAACCTCCTATGATATGCTGGATAGATTCAGATGTTTGGCAACCATATCTGCATCTGTATTTGTTGATAGAAGGGTCTCTGACGATGTACTTTAGATAGTTCACCATTTATTATTTTATTATTATTATTTCAATATTATGACAGATACATATTTATTAATTTGATTTTCAATATAAATATTACTCAAATTTTTGCAGACAAATGTGTTTTCAAACCAGTCGTGACCTGACGTTACTCATCGCTTTCAGCAAAGATCCAGTTCATAAATCTCATTTGATTCAGATATTTACTGAAACTGAAATATTGTTTACCCATTTCTGTTGCGGTATTTGTTACCTTCGACCAGTATATTTATGCTCGAAGTTTGTTATGAACACTCTAAAACTGCGGTTTGTTCCTGACAATCGAATAATATAGACAAATCGAACTACAGGTAGTGCCAAAAAAGTTTCCAGCAACTGGAGTACGGTGGGCTATTAGTTGATTTGGTTTTTTGATATTTCTCATAGAGGGCTGGTTGTATCTTTTAGAAAATTTCGTTTAAATTTAAAGTATACAGAGTGTAAATGAATAAGTGTGAAAGATTTCAAGATGTGCTTCCTCGAGTCACTTTATTGTTACGAGAATTCATCCGATAGCTGGTGCAATCGGCCATCACCCGATTCGTGGAAGCAATATTACCCCGATATTTCTGGGAAGCCGAAATATTGTTTGTCTACACTAGCGTTAATGGGAATCCGTCTAATTTTGTCGAAGCTTCGAGAACACATTTCCCGATGGCTCGTTGTCTTACTAGAGAATTCCGAGAGAAATATAAATATACGGACAGCTGGCGATGGGATTCATTCAGTATTCGACTGCCATATAGCTAAGTAGAGATAAATTGTAAATAGTTCTGTGAATATAAAGTGTGTTGAAGTAGGGGAAATAAATAAGAGTGAGTTGGACTGTGTTTATATATAAATCCAAGAACTGAACTGAACACGAGTGTGAAAATAAAAACATTACAGTTGTGTCAGGTGTAGGTGTATTTGTGGAACTTTAGAAGTGAAAAATAAATAGACTGACAATATTTAAAAACGCGACTTTGGACCAATTGAAAGTAACGGACTTGAAAAAAGAACTTGAGGAAATGAATTTACAAATTAGCGGGAAGAAAAGTGAGTTAATACAACGGCTACGAGATGCTCTAATAAATGAAGGTAACGATCCCGATACTTATTTGTTTGAAGTTTCTGGTAAAGGGGACATGAGTATGCTTTTAAAGAAAATGGAAGAAAATTCTAAGTCCTTAGAAGATAAATTGCTAGAAGATAAACTTTAGAAGATAAATGACAAACATTACAAGAAATTTCTAAAACCCTAGACGATAAATTGCTAGAAAATTCTAAAACCCTGGATGACAACTTACTGGAAAATTCTAAATCCCTAGAAGAAAATTTGAAAAGCATGGTACAGAAAAATTCTGAAATGCTAGAAGATAAAATAGTCGAGAATGAAGCTCGTATGGAAAAGCTAAAGCACACAATGGTCGAAAATGAAGCCCGGTTTGAAGAGCTGAAGCAGACGACAGTTAAAAACGAAACGCGCATAGAAGAGTTAAAACAGATAATGGAGGACGAAATCACCAAAATAAAAGAGTAGGTGTGGTAAACCAAAGGGGGAAACTCCATCAAAGACCGAAAACAGAAATAGTCTGGAAGTAGTGGATTCGAAAATTGGCCTCGAAAGAACAAGACACAAGATGAAACTCTAATCCCTACAAGAGTTTGAAGCTGATATTTCCCGTCTGATTCGCCATGCCTATCCAGCCACAGCGAAAAATGCGATAGAACGCTTAGCAGTACAAGTGTTTTTGGATGGACTGCGGGACAACGAAGCCAGACAAGCTTTAAAATTAGCTCGACCAACTTAATTAGTGAATCCACTTCCTCCATTGCTAGAATTCGAGGCTGCGAAAAATACCTGCAGAGTTGTATATTGAAAGAAAATACCAAACGTTTCAAAGTCGATTCTGACTTCGTTGTCAATGGCTTTAAAATATGTAATGAAAATGTAATTGCAAATTGAAAGATTGATTTATGACTTAAAATATGTAATGAAAATGTAATTGCAAATTGAAAGTTTGATTTATGACATAAATCATTACATATTTTAAAGCCATTGACAACGAAGTCAGAATGGCTTTTTTAAATCAATTGTGGTGTTATTCCCAAGAAAACTTAAAAATAATCAAGAACATGCCACAAATAACATTTAGAAGACAAATACCTGTAGAGGTTAAGCAAGAGTACGAATCATGGACGGAGAATAAGAAGATGGCGGAACTGATAAAGCCTCTGTAAGGAAGATAGTAGAGGAAGTTCTTACCGAAAAAAGACAACTGAGATGTTGGAAGTGTGGTAAGGTAGGACACAACCGGAGTCGTTGCAAGGAGAGCAACGGAGGCCCGACTTCATCGTCGGATAACTAAAGAGGGTCGATGTGAAGGGCCAACCTGTAGCCAACAAGCCCCATATATCAACGCATATGTCGCTACGCAACCACGTTAACAGTGTCTTTGTAGATGGCTTTATTAATAAAAAGCAATGTGCAATGCTGCTGGATACAGGTGCGACAAAAACAGTTATAAAATGATAAAACCAACAAAGTGGCAATTGCGAACAGCGACAGGAAAAGCAGCTAAGGTCCATGGTGAAATAGAGGTTGAAATAGTCTTGGGAAATACAACATTCCAACATCGGGCATTATTGGCAGACATCATCGGAATGGATGTCATGAGCTCCAAGGTATTCGAATTAAACGTTAAAGATAGAATTCTGCGAGTGAATGACGAAGAAGTGGTGCTCCATGGGAAAGGCGATATAATGTTTCGAGCAATCTTAGCAGAGGATGTAAATGTTACGGAAAGAGCTGAAATCATTGTAGATGCTGGCCTACATGGGAAAGCTAGGACTGTGATGATGTTTGATCTCGAACTTAACGTCGGAAATGTAGGCAGAGGAATCGCACTGGGAAAGACACTGTTTCGTGTCAAGGAGATTGTGCCTGTAAGAGTAATGGACTTGAACCATTACTCGGTTGCGTTAAAGAAATGAACAATTTTGGTTACAGTTTCTTCTGTAGTCAGAAGCACACAACATACAACAATACCGCCAGGCAAACTATCAGAAGTACTAGAAAAACTCATAACAGATTCTTCCAAGAATTTAAAGCCAAACCAAAAAGCAAAATTGAGGGACATCGTTAGAAACTACCAGGATATCTTCGATGTTGGGAACGGAAAAAGAGGACGAACCGATCTGGTGAAAAAGAAAATTAATATCGGGGACGCTCAACCTATTCGACAGTCGGCGAGAAGACTACCCCTAGCTAAAAGAGAAGAAGTCGACAGGATAATCCGCGAAATGGAGGAAGAAGGTGTTATTGAACCATCCAATAGCCCTTGGGCTTCTCCAGTTGTCTTGGTTAAAAAGAAAACTGATTCGACCCGATTTTGCGTGGACTATCGGCAACTAAATCATGCCACAAAGAAAGATAGCTCTCCTCTACCAAGAATAGACGATAACCTAGATAGGTTGGCTGGATCGAAGATGTTTTCCGCCCTGGACTTGAAGAGCTGTTATTGGCAGGTGGAACTAGCTAAGGAAGACCGGGAAAAGACTGCTTTTACCATCGGCTCAGAACTTTATCAAGTCAAGGTAATGCCGTTTGGGTTGTGGAATGCTCCAGCAACGTTTGAGAGATTGATGGAAACAGTGTTAAAAGGGCTATCATGGAAAACATGCCTGGTGTATTTTGACGACATTATCGTGGTTGGAAAATCTTTTGAAGACCACGTGAGGAACCTGGAGGAGGTATTTCGGCGACTTCGAGGTTCAGGACTAAAGTTAAGCCGGAAGAAGTGTCAGCTGTTCCAAGAAGAGGTGCAATATCTTGGACATGTAGTTTCCGCACAGGGAGTAGCTGTGGACAAACAGAAAATCAAAGCCGTCCAGGAATGGCCGATACTTAAAGATATCCACCAGTTAAGAAGTTTCCTGGGGTTATGCACGTACTATCGTCGGTACGTAGCCGGATTTGCCAACATTGCCAAGCCACTTAATAGACTCACAGAGAGGAAGGTGCAGTACCAGTGGAACGAGGAATGGCAGCGATCATCGAGACACTGAAAAGAGCATTGACCAGTGCCCCTATTTTAAGTTATCCTTTGCCAGATGGGAACTTCGTTTTGGATACCGACGCAAGCAATGCGGAATTGGTGCCGTGGTTTCGCAGATCCAAGACGGTCAGGAGAAAGTCATCGGCTATTTCAGCAAGACCTTGAGCAAGCCTGAACGGAATTCCTGCGTTACACGCAGGGTACTCTTGACTGTGGTAAAGGGGGTATAACATTTCTACAAGTACCTCTATGGTAAAAGATTCCTCCTGAGGACTCATCATGCAGCACTGAAGTGGCTCTTGCAGTTTAAAAACCTCGAAGGACAAGTGGCCGGGTGGATTGAGCGGTTGCAACAATTCGACTTCGAGACTGAACATCGAGCTGGAACAAGCCAGTGGAATGCTGATGCCCTACCGAGGGGACCATGCCCTAATGATTGCAACCATTGTCAGCGAGCTGAAGAAAAAAAGGCTGTTCTCTGTAGAACTACCGCTAACGATTACCATTGGCAATCTGAGGAGATCCATCCAGAAAGACCAGAAAATGGATCCGGAGTTAAAAGAAGTTATCCGGTGGAAGGAAGAAAACCGTAAACCTATGTGGCAAGAGATTTCCATTTCTCGCCCACCATTAAGTAGTATTACTTAGTGTGCTCAGTGGAACGCCCTCATCCTAGAGAACCTGAAGCGCCTCCTGGAAACTCCAGAGGAAGGCAAGGACAGAAAGCAGATTGTAGTCCCTAAAAGTAGATAGATAGAGCCATTAATTGCCATTGTCAAAGGTAGTCTCTCACTACCAAAGAGGGACCAGTATATTCACTTGTTTCTAATGACATTTCTTTCATCTGTGCACGAGTCCACGGGTCAGACCCCTGCCATGCGATTTGAAGTTTGGATGTCCCCCAGGAGTAGACTGCAGATGAAGACTATGTCTGCGAGTTACGTCGAAAGATGAACGATATCCACCAACGAGTCCGGTTACATATCGAGAATGCCAGTGTCCGAATAAAGGAAGCCTATGACATCAGAACCGAGGGCGGGGAATTCCAAGCTGATGATCTTGTTTGGTTGTATAACAAGAGCTACAAAGATGTAGGGAGGGGCCTTACCAAATTGTGAAGAAGATCAACGATGTTATCTACAGAATAAGGAAGCTGTCTCGAGGTGAACCAAAGGTGGTACATTTCAACAGATTAGCGCGTTATGCCGGAAGTCATGACAACGAAGTTGACCAAGCCCCAGTCCGCAGCATCCAAACACTCGATAACGAGATGACCTTCGAGCAGTTTATGGCACTGTACTCTAATGGGCAGAAAATGCAGCACGACTTGACCAGAGAGGAACCCCGTGACCTGTGCCCATAGAATATGCCCTGGCTCATTGTATGGCTCGAGATCTTCAGATGTCCAGAGGAATAGCCCAGATGCTTGCCAAAAAGTACGGCCAATTCCAGAAGCTAAGGGAGCAAGATCCAGTGGTAGGGAAGGTCTTTCATCTCGAAGATAAACAACCAGTGGGTACCAGAGACATCTTTTATTTGGTACCGAAAACATTCTCTCTGGACAAGCCAATATACAGCGATCTTTGGAAGACTCTGGTAGAATTGAAGAATGTGATGATGGAGAATAATTTGATGAATTTGGCGGTTCCAAAGATAGCCTGCGGGTTGGATGGACTGAATTGGAGGGTGGTGAGAAGTATGATGGAAACAATCTTTCGATTCAGTGACACCGACATCCTGGTATGCTGTCTCAATATTCGCAGCCCAGATTTGAAGACCGTTGACTGTTACTTCCACCAAACTTCCCGTTTTCGAAATGGAGAGTCCTGCAAATATCGTCACACCAGGAAGGATTCTAGTATATTTCGAGACGAAATGGTCTTAAGGAGGGGACAATGTTACGAGAATTCATCCGATAGCTGGTGCAATCGGCCATCAAGCAATTCGTGGAAGGGACATTATTCCGATATTTCTGGGAAGCCAAAATATTGTTTGTCTATCGACCCGAGGTCGACCGCTAGCGTTAATGGGATTCATTCACTATTCGACTGCCGTATAGCTAAGTAGATAAATTGTAAATAGTTCTGTAAATATAAATTGTGTTGAAATAGTGGAAATAAATTAGAGTGAGTTGGAATATATGTACGCAAACTCCTCGTCACTGATGTACAACCGATTTCCAAAAAGGAAGAGGTTATTAATTCGACGGCACTTTTTGTTTATGTATGCTCAGTAATTATTCGAAAACGGCTTGGGCAATTTTGATGATTTAAGCAGCATTGTATTGTAATGTTTTTTTTTTCACACTGGAGTTCTGTTCAGTTCTTGGATTTATTAAAAACACAGTCCAACTCACTTTAATTTATTTCCACTACTTTATCACAATTTTTATTCACAGAACTATTTACAATTTATCTCTACTTAACTATACAGCAGTCGAATACTGAATTAATCCTATCGCCAGCTATCCGTATTTATATATGTCTCTAGGAATTCTCTAATAGGTCAACGAGTCGTCGGGAAATGTGTTGTCGAAGATTCGAGGAAGTACCATTAATGTCCGTTATAGTCAGCTGTCGGCCTCGGGTCGACGGGCCAATACCTATTTCGACTTCCACGAAATATCGGTTGAAGGCCGATTGCACCAGCTATCGGTTGAAGTCTTATAACAGTATTAAGGAATAATACAGAAACGTACCATATAATTTTCTATAACGTGAGATTTACGGTTTCCCAGAAAATCAGAAAAAAAAACAGTAATTAAAGGACTACACTTCAGTGAATTTCAATGAATCTGCGCTGTTTTCTCTAAAACGGCTCAACCAATCTAAATATTTTAAATTGTATTATACAAATATATGTTCCAGTTTGATCCCGTATAATTTTCTATAACGTAAAGAGTACCGTTTTTCTCAAAATCGTAAACATATGTGCAAAAGACGGTAAACATCAATGTAAATGCCAAATTTTCATCATAAGTACTCTTTTCGAGGTGTCATTCTTTTGTATGCAAGACAATATATGTATATAATATATATTGTTTCTGGTCAGGGAACCTTCATCAGTTGCGGTTCCCACAATTGAATGTCCTCTCGAACATTTATTTATGTATATGATACATAGCAATAAATTTATAGATGCGAGATGTAAGACCGACATTTAGGATTTTCGAGAGAAATAGCACACCGAGGTTCCGAATCTGGAGCCGTTCCTTGTAATTGCTGTTCTCCCCAAGTCTGTGTGCTATTTCTATCGAAAATCCTTAATGTCGGTCTTACATCTCGCGTCTATAAATTTACTGCTATGTATCAAATACATAAATAAATGTTCGAGAGGACATTCTATTGTGGGAAGCGCAACTGATGAAGGTTCCCTGACCAGAAACAATATATTATATATATATATATATATATATATATTGTCTTGCGTACAAAGGAATGACACCTCGAAGAGGTAGATGTCGAACATAACCACAGATCGAACATAACAGCACGCACACTTTACCTTGAAATATTATTAGGTTATCACTTGTTTATGATTTCCATGTACTTAATAGGGTTAAGTATATGGTGATTTCATTTTTCCGACTTACTAAAAATATCAGAAAAATGATATTTTCATAATCTGATATTTCTGAATTCTTCAGACGTCTGAAAAATGATGACTTCAGGAGATCTTAGTTGAGAATTCATGAAAATGATATATTTTGTACACAAGAAGACTTCTTTTAATCCTGTTAAAGACATACGAACATTTGAGAGAAAACCTTCTGTGAGGGATTTTTCGAAAATGCCCATATTTTTGTTACCATTACAAATTTGAAACACTGTTACAGAAAATAAGTGAGGATAAGAAAGTCCCAGTGACATAAATAACGAAAAATGATCATGTTAAGCGAAAAAGAAATGTAACACTAACAACCTTACATTAATTTCAATTTTATTTTATAAACTTATATCCATTGAAAACGAAATCCGACAGGATTTTGAAACGTTTGGTTTTAAAATATACACAAGTTTGAACTCTGATGTGGTATTATTCCCAAGAAAATCTAAAATAGAAATAGTAATCTCAGACAAATGATAAAAGAAGGTAGACAAGGAAACAACTAACAAAAATCTATGTAAAAAAAGCTGAAACGAATCGCATAGAGCAAAACAAACATCTGAATAATGAAGATTGAAATCCACACGATAGAATTTTAAATACGATGAAGCCAGCAGCACGGTGTAAACACATTGTACACACGGTGGATACACTTTATATATAGGTGCATATTTGCACTATGTAATTGTTCCATTTGAACACGATTTCACCACGATGTATCAAGTACTCACATATAAATAATTTTAATTTTAGTTGGCAAACCATATTTAGAAAGAAATTAAAGTTTCAAACTTTCGAATACCCAATAAATGGTCATTATCGTATAATATAAATTATTGTGGGTGAGATATCCATAGCATGATAATGTAGAATCACTTTCAGTACCGATCAAAATTTGTTAGTTTTTTGTTTAATTTAGTTTGTTTTTTTCATTCGAGTCAATCCATCTTACGATTTTTTTCAAGCAATCTGGCGGCACTGTTTGACTACTAAACAAAACAAAAATAAATTAAATCGGTTGAGAGACAGTGGAGAAAATGGTACAGAACCCTTTTGTGTTTTCCTATTTAAATATAGATATTCAATATAGATTTATACACGCCACTAAGTCATCAATTGAAAGGATAGATAGCATTAAGTAATCGTTGTTGTATAGATTTAGCTCAGGTCCTTTACAGAGAAAAAGACCTTTTTGTTGACAAAGTTAATAGTAGAACAAAATCAACATCAGCGTGTTCTAATGATAAAACCATATACTTAATACTGATATTCTGTTAGCAGAGTCTAGAGGTAGGCCCAAACATCACTATCCAGACGTATATATGTCTATAACGTTTCACTGTTCTTCGAGTCTTATGCGCATGTTCGAAAATGCCCCAATTGGCTCTTCTGTTGTGGGTTATGTTTTCTCTCTATTGGATTCTTGGCAACGCTGCGCAAAACGGTTTAGGTACAGTAGCAAGGTATAATTTGCTGTCTCTCTTAGTCGGTGACCCTTTCGCTGACGGGCGATATCAGTATATCAGTATTAAGTATATAGATAAAACATGACTAATTAACATACAATTCAACATTTTTTATCGATGCGTTTTTGTTTTTTTTTAACAATAGAACTATTACCAGAAATTAAAAAAAAATCGTTTGAATATTTTTTTATTTTAAAGCTAAAACGTTCTTATTAACTGAAATGGTAGATTTTTCCATACCCAATTTATGTTCTAAAAATAAATACTGTAGCCCCAGGAGTTTTTGTAAAGTTTCAGTCATAGGATTGACTGAAACATATTACCTCACCTGATGAACCTTTCAACAACTGCTGGAAAGTAGGAGAGTTGATCAAGAGACACCTAATCTCACTTCTCTAAAATTTAAATTGACTATTTCACATGATTTTATTTGGACGAGTTGCTAAGGGGTGGTACCTGTGAAACTATATCCTTGTAGCAAATAATCTTATTGCAAATATTAGTTTTAAGCAGACACATATTTATTTTTCTACATAATATGGATTTATGTATTAAATTTAGCAAAATGAAATACCTCAACCCCATTTAGACACTGATGATGAAGCAATCATTTTTAATATGCAAAAGGCGTATCTATTTTAAATTTAAAAAACGAAAAATTGCCTTCCGTATTCATTGATCTTTTAAAACATAAATAAATACTAGTAGTTCCTTTGTTTACACTTTCAGTACATACATACTTTATTATTATATGAAAATGAAACGCTGATACAAATTGATAATAGTTAATGGATAATAGAAAAAATAATTTGGTCAAGTGCGAGTTGGACTCGCATACTAGGGTTCCGTATCACCTTCAAGATTCGAATATTCCAGTTTCAGACAAGCAGGAAATGAGTGCACTTTCTTATATTTACCCTAATATCTTTTAAACGAAGCGTTTTAAATTTATAAAAATATACACTTTTAAATTTCCACAGATCAGATTTCTGTTACATGATTCGCTTCATTTTTATAAAAATATTTATTTAATTTTCTAATTAGCCCCCAAAATTAACATTTGAGTTTTATTTTACTAACAAACTTTCAGGGAAGCCTTTTGTAATCTACTGTCTGAATTGTAGGCTCTGTAGATTGGAAGATAAAGGGGAAAATAGGTCAAGTTTTAAATAATAAATTAGTAATAAAATCTTTTAAAGTATTAAAAAAATATATATATTTTTCAAAATTTTAGATAGTGTAGTTTCTAAAGTAGGAATTAAGTCGATGTTTAATATTTTTGTTAATATCTTTTAAACTAATAATTTAAAAATATGATATATTTGTAATTCACATAATGAGCATTTTATTTGATATATTACATGATGCGAAAATGGTTTCGGAAATAAAGCGGGAAATGAGATTTTTTAAAATATTTTTGTTAATATCTTGTAAACAATTAATTTTAAAAATATGAAATATATATATTTGTATTCCTCATAATGAGCCCTTTCATTTGAGGTATTGCATAATCCGTTAAAAAATATTTTTTTATTTTCCGTTTAATTCTATAATTTGGCCCCCAAAAGTAATATTAGGGATTTCTTCGTATTTTTCTTGTAAACAAAAAATTTTAGCTCTTATAGTGCTTCTCCATAAGCACGAGGTGAAAACAGTCTACAAACCACTATCCAAAATCTCACAAATGTTACCCTTTCCAAAGGATAAACAAAATCCTCTTTCATCTAAAGGTGTTTATTCCATTCCATGCTCGTGCGGGGCAGTATACATTGGTGAAACACTCGTCTGGGTGAGCACAAACTTTGTTTGAAAACGGGCATGTTTTCAAACTCTGCTGTAGCTGAACGTCATCACGAAACGGGCCACCAAATCCTCTTCGACAGCTCCTATGTCTTGGCCAAATCTCAGTATTATTTCACCAGAAAATTCCGTGAGGACGTTAAAATCGCCAAAAATCCCAAGAATTTCAACCGAGACAAAGGTTTTGAACTTTCATCCATCTGACAAACTTGCATGAACATTTCCACAAAATAAATCACTTACATTATCCACTAATAAAATTCCAGGAACGTATACGAAATTTCTCACTATCGTAAAATAATTCGATTAAGTGCCTCCTACCCTTCTTTTACCTGAAAATTTCGGGGGGCCAATTATTATTTCTTCGTACCTATTACTCATTTAGAATTTGTGCATCATTGTGACAAGTTGAATAAAAAGTGAAGTTTTGAAGTGTTTGTGAGAAAAAGATGAAATGAATGGAGTCGCCGCAAGGTAAGTAACATTTGTTTTGTTTTTTGTCTCATCCTTGAAAAAGCCCCTTATAAGTGTGGGCGAAACGTCGGAAAACTTTGTTTATATCCCGGTTTAGGTATACAAATAAATTAATTCGAAAAAATCAGGCGGTCCAAATCCGGAAAAAGCAGAATCAGCTAAGATCATTTATAATAATGATATAGTGTTACACCTGATTCGAAATGCCAAAATATTTTCGATACCTATATATGTTTATACTTTGAAATTTGGAAAACTGAGGTGGGGTATCTCTAAATCAACTCTTCTACTTTCCAACGCCGGTTTTTTCATACTGATACGGGCATCCGATGAGGTAATATGGCCCTTAAAAATGTATTTCATAGATTTGACCCAAATTTTGCAAAAACTACCCGGGCTACAGTATTTATTTTTAGAACTTAAATTGATCTACTGACTCAGAATGTTTTAGCTATGAAATAAATAAAAAATAAATAATAATAAATAAATTTTGTGTAAAAGGTAAAAACTAAATTGTTACCGATTTTTCGCGGTTTCTTGTTAAAAAACAAAAACGCATGGGTAAAAAATGTTGAATTTTATGTTAATTAGTTATGTTTTATCATTAGAAAACGCTGATGTTGGTTTTGTTCTACTATTAATTTTGTCACGTATTTTCGTAAATGACCTGGGATAATTGTACCCGTAGACCACGATGTATCTACCGCGCTATAGACGTGTATGATCTTTGATGTACTGTGTGGAGTGCGCATCTGTGGTGCGCATTGCACGTGGATTAGGTTAACTCACGCACTTTATTGTATGATCTGTGAACTCACGGTTAACTGTTAACTTGTTGAAGTTTGTCGGGGTTTAATTTTAGGAATAGATTTAATTCAAAAATAATTTTGCAGTTAACTTCCTTCATGACAAAAAAATTGTGTCATTTTTTATGCACAATATACTTGTAAAAAATTTATTCAAAAATTGTAACCCATAATAATAAACACCAATAAATGAGAATTTAATTAAAAAACAATTCTTATCGTATTTGACCTTTTATGGATATGAATTACCCTTTAATCAGCTTGTATGTTTGATCCTTGCTGGTGGTATCGCGAGGAGGTCTAACGTCTTAAAGAAATTATCTTTTAATAATTATTTCAGTCGTCATTCAATCAACAAGTGTCCGATCAGAATGGCATCAAGTGGTCAAATTGGTAAGTAAATATATGTTGAGAACTAAAAAATAGTTAATTGTCTAAACTATTCTAAACAAAAGTTAGTTCACTATTTAAAGTTAAAACTTATTTTCTTTAAATACCTAGCAGTTTTTAAACATTATTTTATTTTTAGCTCTTTTATCAGTTTCAAATAAAATTGGACTTGTTGAACTGGGAAAAAATTTGAAAAATTTAGGGTTTACATTAGTTGGGAGTGGAGGCACTGCAAGTATATTAAGAGATGCAGGACTTCCCATAAAAGATGTATCTGAAATTTCTGGAGCTCCAGAGATTTTGGGAGGCAGAGTGAAAACTCTACACCCAGCAGTTCATGGAGGAATTTTATCTAGGTAAATAATTGCCAAACAAACATTAAGTGGGTATTAAATAAAATCATCAAACAGATTGTAGACTATTCTTGTAACATATCAAAAACATCTTGGACAACCAAAAAATATATATTAATTTTGTATATTAGTATAGATAGAAGAGTATAAAATCTTTTCTTAAAATTAAATCAAAACTGACAAAATCACAGCTTTTAAAGAACAAGAATGCCTTAGTATATTTGGATTAAAATAGCTTGACTGTAATCTAATAATAAGACATTTGTGTACTAGTTATTTGGGGAAATAAAGTTATAAAGTCAAATAGAACACTTTTATATTGATAACTCATAAAAAAATATATTTTTGTTTATTATTTATATGTACTAATTAATACTAAACTTGACAGATGTGAAACATATAGAGAATAATGAAAAATGCTTGTGAACTATTGTGACATAGTGCTGTTGAAGGTACACAATTTTCTTCATATATTTTTTAATTTTCAAGTTGTTTTCTCTTGGTATAATCTGCACTTATATGAATATTAAATTAAATCTATGCAATTTTTTAAACAATATTTAACAATTTAAATTCTTATTGTCAGTAGTTTGAGGGTATTTCTTGTTCTGCATACATTTTCAATACTGAATTTTTAGAGCTTTTCTTAATCTTTCAAATTCTTGTCTGCTTTTTCAGTTTTTTATTTATTAACTAGCTTAAATGAAAAATAGAAGGTAAATATTTCTATATTTCTAACATATTTAATTTTCACTTTGCACATATTTGAATTCAGAGTTGTGTTAAAATTTCAAAGCCATTTCTAAAGAACCCTATAGTTCGGGAGCCAGTGAAATTTTGATGTCAATATTTTCCTCTCGCCCAATACTTTGTGAAAAGCTTTATTTAGTTATCCCATGAAGCGCTGCGAATGTCAGCTGGCCCGTGGTGGATGGGTTGGGGCATGGGACCGCAAAAAAATTATTTTAATTGATTTTGTTCTGGTTGAAAATTTGTCAAACAACAGTTGGAACAATACTCTAACGAAAAAAAAAAAAAACGTCCGCTGGGTGCAACGTGGTGGATTCCACGTCAGCTGCTGATACTATGTGATAAAATATAAAAAAATCAGTCATTTTATCACTTGAAATTTTTTTTGGTGATTGTTTAAACAAAAAAAAAAGTCCGCTGGCTGTATGTCGGGGGAAATTTTTAATACGGGATTGGGGCGCTCAATTCTGTCACTGGCTCCCGGACTACTAGGAGGTTTTAAGATTTTTAGAACAAATCCTAGATGTTGATGTTCATTTTGTGATAAAAGGTGTATATTGTTGTTTATGTAGATTAATCAACTCATAAAAATCGGATTTATGTAAAAAGTCTCATATGTTTACAGAAAAGAGAAAATTAAAATATTAATACAAAAATAGCATAACTGTTATGTTTCTAATCTATAATGGTTTAAGTACATTGCAAAGGTCTGAAAAACACCTATAAATTTGAATGGAGAAAACCAATCCATAGAAATATCATAGTTAACCTATTCAAAAACCAATCATAATAGATTGCTAAGATGTTTGTATTCATAAAAGAAAAATCAGTCATGCCTTATCTGTGTAATACTTTTTTACGATTGTGATCCTTGGGACTCAACAAATTCCCTCATATAAATGAAGGATTGCAAATTAATAAATTTTCTTTAAATTGATAATTTTGCAATTTTCTTTTTTTCTCATAGTTATGTATATCTCCAGCCTCTTTTAATCATGTTAATTTTGAAACAGAACTATAAATGAAGTTTGGTACTTAGGCTGTATATATATGTTTTGCAGAATTGTTGCTAGAATATATGAGTTTAATTGTCCCTTAATTGACAATTTATTATGTCTTGTTAGCGAATAGATTTAGGCATATATCAGATAAAACCTTGAGTTTGTATCAAACGTCTCAAAAGCATTTTTTTCCAATGATTTCAAATCATGTTTTTTTCTAAATAGCCATGATGTATTATATATATTGTCCTAAGAAATTTCTTATTACCATTTGCAGACTAATTCCATCTGATCAAGATGATCTGAAGCGGGAAAAAATTGAAATGATTCGAATTGTAGTCTGCAATTTATACCCATTTGTTGAAACAGTTTCAAAACCTAATGTGTCACTGGCAGATGCTGTTGAAAATATTGATATTGGAGGAGTTACATTACTTAGAGCAGCTGCTAAAAATCATGCCAGGGTTACAGTTGTTTGTGATCCAGCTGATTATACAAAAGTTGTTGAAGAAATACGGAATAATGCAAATAAAGATACATCCATGGAAACAAGGTATAGTACTGTCAAATTATACTATGCACATTTGGTAGCCTAATTTTATCATTGTTGTTGTTGTTTTATTTTTAATCACAGTATATACGTTTTTTCTTGAATATGTGTTTTAGACATTGTTATCATTAACATTGTATATAATGTATTCAATGCTTTTATAAACATTTTCAACATCATCATATTTTATGATTATTAATTCTAAGACTGATGCAATCTTACAGAAGAGAATAACAATGTTTTCGTAATTGTTTTGTTTTATCAGTTCATAATTTAGAAATTTAGCATTAATAATCATTACTTTTCAAAACAGTATTACCACACATATATCAATAACTGTTTTAGTTATTTCATGAATTATGTTGTAAATATTTTTTTAACAACGAAAATGTCAATAACAATTTTCTAATTAAATATTGAGGATCACAAACTGGGTTTAGTAAATACATTGTTCTTATATTTGTTTGTCATATGATCTCATATTACTATAAAATAATACCCGCACAACTTTAGTGAGTATCTGAATACTTGTAAAGGCTTTCCCTTTGTTTTTACATCTGTGCAAATATCTTCCTATCCCAAAATATTAAACTGATCCAGTGTTTAATCCTGCAAAGTGTGTATAACAAAATGGGAATATTCCTGGAGGATAAAGAGTATAAAGACATTAGAGCAATAAGTGGTCCTATAATTAAAACAGGTCTGACTTACATCAGCTTTACACTGTTTTATTATTCATATTATCTTCCTTTTTCTTGATGAAATAACGACATACCATTCACACAGTCGTTATTTCATTAATATTTTACTTATAAATACCTCTTGTGAATGTGGTTTAGATCACAGTTTAGATATTACTATAATAAGTTTCATTCAAACCGTCGTTATTTCATTAATATTTTACTTATAAATAGCTCTTTCTTTTGAATGTGGTTTAGATTACAGTTTAGATATTACTCAGAATAAGTTTCATTGATTCCTTTTCTAACTGTAGAATAGTTCTTGATTCCTTTTCTAACTGTAGTATAGAATGATTTCCTTAAGTATAATTAATTTTCAAATAAGGGGCGGGGGCATTTGGAGTAACTAATTTTTTATTTACAGACACCTGCAAAGGGATTCTATAGGTCTTTAGGGTCGAAATGGAAAGTCATGTCACTATAAAGTAAAACGCCGTGCAAAAAAAGAAATAGGGAGTCACAATACATTTAAAAACGTTGTGTTCTATCTTGACGTTATAATACAACGAGTTATAGTATCCGGACTTTCGTCTCTCATACGGTAATGGTCTAATTTCAAATTTTACAATCACTTTAATATTGTTGTGGCCCACAACTGTCACTTTTTATATGCATTCAAGATTCTAGAGTATATTTAAAGGTTTCTTGTTATTGTCATTTCTTTCTGTATTTCATTTTACGTTATTTGCTCTACTTGTGCGATTGCGTTGCCACTCACACACACACACATCTCGGAAATGTGGTGGTTTTATGTTACGAATATTTTTAAGTTAATAACTTATATTTAAAAATGACTTCAACTGACTCAAAATTAAAACATTTTAAAAATGGTATGCAATCAATCACTTTTTTCTAACATATCTTGATTTTTAGATTTGAAAAATGATATTTATGTCATTTTTACTTTTAACATTTTTGGAGTTTTGCCTCTATTTCTGTCTCTGTCTTTCTAATATATTTCATTTTAATTTTTCCCCATATACTTTAATATTTTGTATAAGTATAACTCTAATTCACCCTATACTTATTTGTTTATCATTTTCTGAACCACCCTGTATAAATATAAATTTTCTCCACCCTATTGACTGTTTCCAATGACTACTAATATAAATGGACCCGGCACTCTCATATACGACTAAACGAAAAATGGGATGAAACATGAGACAAAAATAGAAAGAGACACAGATATATTTGTATACAAATTTTCCGGCTCCAACAGTTGCGTCCTACTACATTAAATTAAAGGGCACGTTATTCAGATTGAAAATAATAGAACTACGTCCTAATCCATAAATATAATTATATTAAATCCATTAAAAGGAGGTGCACAATAACAAAAACAATTAGTGGCTTAATTACTAATATGAAACTGTAATTATCAAAACATTTATTTATTCACGTAAAATGTAGTTTTATTTACTGCTTAAATGACCTTTTGTAAAACTCAGTTACGACGTTTATGATCTGACACTTACCGGTGAGAAGATAATTCGGCAAACGAATATGCCTTTTTCCTGCATCTAAAACACTGAAATAACACTTTAGTATTGTTTTTTACATTTAAACAAAATAATCACTGATTTCAAACAAGTATCAACCCTAAACACTTTAAAAATATATACATTACGTTGTTAACCTCAATTCAAAATGTATATAAGCAAACTTGCCCTGTTGCCTGTTAGACATAAACGGCGTAAATTACCGCCGTTCAGGCGTTCAATCAATGCATACATGCCTAGATTTACGTCTTAGTGGTTACAATGAAATGAAGTTTGGCAATTTTGACATCGGCAAACATCTTTCAACCCATTTTTAATGTAAATAGGCAGGTCCATTTATATTAGTAGTCATTGACTGTTTCTAATATTATATACCTATAATTAACTGATCCCTGCCGGGATCGATGGTAAACTGACGACGTTTCTACCCTCTTCAGGTCGGTTCGCATAATTCTCCGGTTTGCATAATTCTCGTAGCCTTCTGCTGAATACTCGAGTATTCGAGTAACTAGAAGCGAAAGCAGAAGGCTACGAGAATTATGCGAACCGACCTGAAGAGGGCAGATGTGACTGCCGAAACGTCGTCAATTTACCATCGATCCCGGCAGGGATCAGTTATCAACTACGCGGTTGAATTCCCGGAAACCACCGAACACATTATGTGCCCGCGAAAACTTAAAAACAAATATATTATATATATATATATATATATATATATATATATATATATATATTATTTCACCTACCTTGTATTCAATACACCATTTTTTGAACCACCCTGTAGAACTATAATTCTATTTCTCCCTATATTTGAACAATCATATATATGCAACTTCTTATGTACCACCTAATATTATATTTAATTTTGAGATTTTTTGAACCAACCTGTATAACTGTAATTTTATTTCCTATATTTCAACGGCGCACATTGCTTGCTCCTTTAATTTGGACAGATCCACGTATAGAAAAGATCGCCGACCCAACAATTTTTCATTTCCATACACTAACTAAATAGTTTCTGCTATTTCACTCTATGTTAAGCCGCGTAAAAGAACTTCGTTTCAAAAAGAAACTGAATTCAAATGAATCAAAATGAAAACCGTTAAAAACACCCTGACATATCTTGACATTTTAGTTATATATTTATTTAGAAAATTTGACATTTACATTGATGTTTACAATTTGATTCAGCCGTTTTATAAAAAACAGTGAAGATTCATTGAAATGCATTTAAGTGTAGTCCCTTAATTACCGTTTTTTCTGATTTTCTGGAAACCGTAAATCTCATGTTATAGAAAATTATATGGTACGTTTCCGTAGTATTCTTTAATACAATGCAGTTTAAATCATCAACATTGCTTAAACCGTTTTTGAATAATTGCTGAGCATGCATAAAAAAATTGCCGACGAATTGTTAACCTCCTTCTTTTTCGAACTCTGTTAAAATGAGCTTTCTGGGGAGTCAAATGTAACTCGATTATGTGTTGATTAGCAGTCAAAGAGTTTAATATAACAGTGTCTTTGCAAAAGTTCTTATTATGGTAGTCTACCTACTTGTAGTGAAAAATACATTTTATTGAGGATGTAAAGTGCTTACCTTCTACATTCTTAAATTTAGTTTACATCTTTTATTTTTACATAGTAACATACTAAAGTTTGCATGTGTATTAACAAAGTTTATATTATTGCAAATCTAGGCAACAGTTAGCACTCAAGGCTTTTACCCACACCTCAGAATATGACATAGCTATATCAGATTACTTCCGTAAACAGTATTCAAGTGGAGTGTCACAGCTTACTTTAAGATATGGGATGAATCCACATCAAAAACCAGCTCAAGTTTTCACAACTTTATCTAAATTACCATTAACCGTTCGAAATGGTTCACCTGGTTTCATAAATTTGTGTGACGCGTTAAATGGGTGGCAGCTGGTAAAAGAATTGAGAGAGGCATTAGGCTTACCTGCCGCTACTAGCTTCAAGCATGTATCACCAGCAGGAGCTGCTGTGGGTGTTCCATTAGATAAAGTTGAGGTAAGATTTTAAATATATTGTGGAAGTTTTTATTGGGTAAATATGTTAATTATTTTATTTTTATTACTATTAGAGGTATATATTATTAGTATTATATATTAGCAGCTATTACAGCTAGACACTATCACATTTTGATAAACATAAATCTTGCACTGAAAATTGTTATTTACTTATTAATACCAAATAAGGCATAAATAAATAAATATTTTTATTCAGATTGTCCACAGTAACTGACTAACAATTTAATTCATTACTAAATATTGAAGACAACCTTTAACAGCAATCTAGTTCATAGATAATTGTAGATTCTGTCATACTCGAACAAACAAAAAAACAAAAAAAATGCCTGATTCTCAGCGTTCCAATCATTCAAATTTTCACCTCAGTAGACCCAAATGGCCACCCTTCTTTTGTCATAGACTATTTGCAACATAGGTAATTACTTCTTCACGAGGTTGTCTTCTAGGGAGATTCTTATAGCGGGTTTTTTTTGTTGATATCTAAGATGAGACGATGCTAGGGCCTATCCCTTCTCCGCTCTCTTTGTTTGTTAGCAATCTCCCTTCAATTCACTTTTCTTACTGGACTGTATTTATAGAAGCGGCAATAACATACCTGCAGATACAGATTCTTTACAAGTGTATGTTTAGTAGATTTGGTATCCTTTCCGAATATTTTTCATCTCTGGAAAATTACGTCCAAACTTGTTAAAGCTGCATTTGTTGCAGTTAACATCTATCTCCTTTTTTATCATGTCTGTTAGGCCGATTTGCATCTCTCCAATTGGTTATTCCATCGTCATGACTCCGTCCTTTTATATAACGAACCTCTACTAGAACCTTGTGGAAGGATTTTGTCGAATATGTCACTGAAGCCATACAGTTGTTGGTAGGTCCTGTTAATATCAGTTCCTCAACCAAAAATGACATCAAAAATAAACCCAATATTGAGGTTCATGGCTAGTATGATAACAACTTCCAGTCTCTGCTCGATAAATTCAACATGGTTTCAATATTCAAAACACTGATAAAGCCTTTGTTACAATTATTTATGCTACTCCTTTCCTTTTATCAATTCTTTTTCGAGTTCTCCTATCATATTCGATAAAGCGACGTTTGAGTAACACTTTTTTCAATAGCACGGCCATTAAGATGCTTCAAGGGGTCTCTTTTTAATGAGGGTTTGCTTTACATTAACGTGTGAACTAGATTTTGTCACTTGTCGCTAAGCCAGCTTAGGGAGAAAGAGAAGCACTACTAAGCTCATGGTAAATAAATTCTCAGAAAAATTCTATTAATCTGAACTTAGTAAGGTTATTTTATGTGATTATCGGATTCAATAATTTATAATGTTTTCAATTTTCACATATTGTACTTTTCACTTTGTAACAAAAACATAACCTATCAACTCAATGAGTTAACTGTCATTTATTATTCGAATCCAAGTTACTAAAAAAGAAACCGATATCTCAAATCCTGAATAAATATCGATTATTCGAATTTACTCATAACCTTACTGCAACAGAAATATATTTTTTGATGATAATATGCGGAAATTGACTACAAATCTGGAATATTTTTGAATTGTAGAATTTTCGGAATACATAAATTATCGCATCATTAGTAACTTGTGTCACAGTTGTATAAGACAGAAAACTGTGAAATATTAATATATCTTTTACTACTTTTAAACTGTAGACTTAAGATTGAAATTCTATTCAGACTAGACTCTAAACTGTTTCCTAATAGAATGATAAAATTTGGGCGGCGATTCTAGAGTTAATTTTAAGTAGAAAACTTAACGTTTAAGATACAGGGTGGTAAAATTTTTAGAAACATATTTTTTCATATCTTTAATACAACTCTATCATTTAAATGACATTTGCTATACCGTACCTAGAGGCATTTTCTGACGTATCACATTTCTTTTTAATTTCCACTAGTGGCGTTCGTGCGGAATTTGACCAGCACAAAATTGAATAACGCTCTAGTCATTAAGGCAGTTTCAAAGATTCGAAGTAGATGAAATATTCACGTTAATCATTATATCAATTATGAACACCTCTTGTTTACTAATAAAAAATTAGTGTTTGTCCAAATTATTATAATAATGAGAAATTCAATATCCTGAAAGAGTCGCTCACAATCAAAATATTTACCGAAATCGCAATAAGGCCATAATCAAAGGGCATCTTCAGAGTATTTGTAAGGTAGACGTATTTAAACGGTGTTTTTCTGTAGACTAATTTGGCTCCCAAAGTAATATTGTGAGAAAATAAAGAAATATATCACAGAAACAACAAATCTTCCTCAAAAAGAGCAAAGAGTGTTCCAGATGAAGTTTTAACACATTCTAGCGGACTGTGGAGATCTTAAACTACAATAAATGACGAAAAGATTACGCATAAAAAGATGAAGCAAGAAACAGAGCAGATTATACGAGAGATGGATACAACACACATACAAGTACAAAGTATGCTGATTCCAGGTGCTATAGTATAGAAGCTAATGAAATTTATGCGAAAATATTTAAAGCAAGCAGGAAGACTATACAAAAAGGTCGAATCAGTATATATAGACATGCAAAAGTTAGAATAGGCCAATAGTAGTATAAGGAGTTCAAACTGGGGTACCAACAAAGAAAAATTTGAGAAAATACAAAATATCAGAAAAATTTTTGAAGAGCAAATATGGAAAATGAATAGGAGAATTAACAAAAATTAAAAAGAAAAT